>JAXRKP010001786.1:0-57500 GCA_037039925.1 Doris montereyensis
TACAGCGTGTAGTCGGTATTACGGTCAGGTGCACACGCACATGTGGGCGTTAGACAGTACGCCATACAAATACAATAATAGATAATAATAATAATAATAATAATAATAATAATAATAATAATAATAATAATAATAATAAAATTAGTAAAAATAGTAAACATTTGTAGAGCGGTTAATCCGCTAAAAGAGGTTCTAAACGCTGTCCACTTCACATTGTACAGTTATGCACACTTTTAGTCATAGTGCATGGCATGAACATTATTGATACAATTTAGAGTTTCAAGTGGGGATACACATTATTAATAATTCATTGCAATAAAACTATAGCCCTAGAGTGACGTACATTCTGCATGGATAGATTGCAATTAAAAGTTTGGCACAGATCTAAATTAACAAACATTTTTGTATGACTTAAGTGCGTTAAATCATTGAAAGCCACTTTCTTTTGCTGACGTTGACAATACCCTTAAATACAAATTAGCGATGGTCGGATAACATCCCTTCGACAAAAAATCTAACAGGCTTGCCATAGCAATGCGAAAACTCTTTGTCTGTAGTGAAGCGATTCTAATTAGTAAAGCGACCATGATTCACACAGATGCTTCTCTTTGTCTGTCTGTCTGTCTGTCTGTTTGTCTGTCTCTCTCGTTCTTTCTCAATCTCTCTCTCTCTCTCTCTCTCTCTCTCTCTCTCTCTCTCTCTCTCTCTCTCTCTCTCTCTCTCTCTCTCTCTCTCTCTCTCTCTCTCTCTCTCTCTCTCTCTCTATCTATCTATCTCTCTCGCTCTCTCTCTCTCTTTCTCTCTCTCTGTCTATCTCTCCTTCTCTCTCTCCCTCTCTCTCTCTCTATCTCTCTTTCCCTCTCTCTTCTCTCTCTCTCTCTCTTCTCTCTCTCTCTCTCTCTCTCTCTCTCTCTCTCTCTCTCTTCTCTCTCTCTCTCTCTCTCTCTCTCTCTCTGTGTGTCTCTGTCTCTGTCTCTGTCTCTGTCTCTGTCTCTGTTTCTGTCTCTGTCTCTGCCTCTGTCTCTGTCTCTGTTCCTTTCTCTGTCTCTGTCTCTGTCTCTGTTTCTTTCTCTCCCTCTCTCTCTCTTTCTCTCTCTCTCTCTTACTCTCTCTCTCTCTCTCTCTCCCTCTCTTCTTCCCCTTCATTCCTCTTTTTCTTCTTCTTCTTCTTCTTCTTCTTCTTCTTCTTCTTCTTCTTCTTCTTCTTCTTCTTCTTCTTCTTCTTCTTCTTCTTCTTCTTCTTCTTCTTCTTCTTTCTTCTTCTTCTTCTTCTTCTTCGTCTTCTTCTTCTTCTTCTTCTTCTTCTTCTTCTTCTTCTTCTTCTTCTTCTTCTCTTCTTATTCTATCTTCTTCTTCTTCTTCTTCTTCTTCTTTCTTCTTCTTCTTCTTCTTCTTCTTCTTCTTCTTCTTCTTCTTCTTCTTCTTCTTCTTCTTTCTTCTTCTTCTTCTTCTTCTTCTTCTCTTCTTCTTCTTCTTCTTTCTTCTTCTTCTTCTTCCCTTCTTCTTCTTCTTCTTCTTCTTCTCTTCTTCTTCTTCTTCTTCTCTTCTTCTTCTTCTTCTTCTTCGTTTTTCTTCTTCTACTCTTTACTTTTACTTCTTCTTCTCTTCTCTTCTTCTTCTTCTTCTTCTTCTTCTTCTTCTTCTCTTCTTCTTCTTCTTCTTCTTCTTCTTCTTCTTCTTCTCTTCTTCTTCTTCTTCTTCTTCTTCTTCTTCTTCTTCTTCTCTCTTCTTCTTCTTCTTCTTCTTCTTCTCTTCTCTTCTTCTTCTTCTCTCTTCTTCTTCTTCTTCTTCTTCTCTTCTTCTTCTTCTTCTTCTTCTTCTTCTTCTTCTTCTTCTTCTTCTTCTTCTTCTTCTTCTTCTTCTTCTTCTTCTTCTTCTTCTTCTTCTCTTCTTCTTCTTCTTCTTCTTCTCTTCTTCTTCTTCTTCTTCTTCTTCTTCTTCTTCTTCTTCTCTTCTCTTCTTCTTCTTCTTCTTCTTCTTCTTCTTCTTCTTCTTCTTCTTCTTCTTCTTCTTCTTCTTCTTCTTCTTCTTCTTCTTCTTCTTCTCCCCTCCTCCTCATTCTCTCACTCAGACACACACGTCAATAATAAAACATATTCACTATCTCTAAAGAAAATAATTAGAACATATGGGACCATCATAGGTTCATGTATAAATTCAGCAACAAGATAAATCTGTTTATTGTCAAGAATGAAGTTTACTCAAGCTGTGGGTCAAAACTAAAATTAAAATAACAACAAAAGACTTGGATCTTTCCCTTTCACCTTCCAATGCACGACTAGAATAGTAAATCAATACATTACAAAACCACCGCTTTAGGAATATTGACAGTATATATTCATAATGGGTATGTTACTTTTAAATGTGTTTTAAAATAACTGTACATTGTTATCACAGATATCCATAAAAGCATAATGGGTTAACATGAAGAATTTTTTCAAAAGCATCCATTCACTATATAAATAAATATTAAAACGGCATTTCTATATATTTGTGTAATTTCTTAATGCATTTCTGATAAACAAATTGCATAACTGTACATACCTGCATATTAAATAACTGTTTAGTAGGTTACGTAAAATCCATTAAAAGTTAAGAGTTTAGAGAGAGAGAGTAAGAGTTTAACATTGAGAGTAAGAGTTTAACATTGAGAATAAGAGTTTAACATTGAGAGTAAGAGTTTAACATTGAGAGTAAGACTTTAACATTTTGTAGATGAGACGTTGGGATGTTTGTAATCGTTTGTAGATGAGGATTTGGGTTGTTTGTGATATTTTTTGGTAGATGAGGCGTTGGGATGTTTGTAGATCTTTGTAGAAGAGGCGTTGGGATGTTTGTGATATTTTGTAAATGAGGCGTTGGGATGTTTGTGATATTTTGTAGAAGAGGCGTTGGGATGTTTGTGATATTTTTCAGATGAGGCGTTGGGATGTTTGTGATCTTTTGTAGAAAAGGCGTTGGATGTTTGTAATATTTTCAAAAATGAGGCGTTGGGATGTTTGTGATATTTTAAATGAGGCGTTGGGATGTTTGTGATATTTTGTAGAAGAGGCGTTGGGATGTTTGTGATCTTTTTTAGAAGAAGCGTTGGGATGTTTCAGGGATATTTTGTAGAAAAGCGTTGTATCGTTTGTGATCTTTTAGAAGAGGCGTTTGTTTAGAAGAAAAGGCGTTGCAATGTTTGTGATATTTTAGAAGAGGCGTTGTAATGTTTGTGATATTTTATAGAAGAGGCGTTGGGATGTTTGTGGATCTTTTGCAGAAGAGACGTTGTAATGTTTGTAATATTTTGTAGAAGAGGCGTTGTTATTGTTGAAATCTTTGTAGATGAGGCGTTGGGATGTTTTGTAATCTTGTAGAAGAGACGTTGGGATGTTTGTAATCTTTTTTAGATGATGTTTTGGTATGTTTGTAATTTTTGTAGATGAGACGTTGAGATATCAGTAATATTTTGTAGATGAGGTGTTCGTTTCTAATCTTTTGTAGAAGAGACGTGGATGTATGTGCTATTTTGTAGAAGAGGCGTTGGGATGTTTGTGATCTTTTGTAGAAGAGGCGTTGGGATGTTTCTAATCTTTTATAGAAGAGACGTTGATGTTTGTAGATCTTTTGTAGAAGAGGCGTTGATGTTTCTTTTAATCTTTTATAGAAGAGACGTTGGGATGTTTGGATCTTTTGTAGAAGAGGCGTTGGGATGTTTCTAATCTTTTGTAGAACAGACGTTGGGATGTTTTTGGGATCTTTTGTAGAAGAGACGTTGGAATGTTTGTGATCTTTTGTAGAAGAGATGTTGAATGTTTGTGATCTTGTAGAAGAGGCGTTGTGATGTTTCTAATCTTTTGTAGAAGAGACGTTGGGATGTTTGTAATCTTTTGTAAAGAGACGTTGTGATGTTGCAGGAATTTTGTAGAAGAGGCGTTGTGATGTTTCTAATCTTTTGTAGAAGAGGCGTTGGATGTTTCTAATCTTTTTGTAGAAGAGACGCGAGAGTAGAAGAGGCGTTAGATGTTTCTAATCTTTTGTAGAAGAGGCGTTGTGATGTTTCTAATCTTTGTCGTGATCCTTTTTGTATATGAGGCGTTGGGATGTTTGTGATTTTTTGTAGAAGAGGCTTTGGGATCTTTGGATGATTTTGTAGATGAGGCGTTGTGATGTTTGTAATATTTTGTAGAAGAGGCGTTGTGATCTTTTTAATTTTTTTTTAGAAGAGACGTTGTGATGTTTTCTAATCTTTTGTAGATGACGTTGACATCGTTGATCCGTTGTAGATGAGGCGTTGGGATGTTTGTGATTTTTTGTATATGAGGCTTTGGGATCTTTGTGATTTTTTGTAGATGAGGCTTTGGATCTTTGTGATTTTTTGTAGATGAGGCGTTGGGATCTTTGGATTTTTTTTAGATGAGACGTTGAGATCTTGTGGGTTTTTTTGTAGATGAGACGTTGAGATCTTTGTGATTTTTGTAGATGAGACGTTGAGATCTTTGCGATTTTTGTAGATGAGACTTTGAGATCTTTGTGATTTTTGTAGATGAGACGTCGAAATCTTTGTGATATTTTTGTAGATGAGACGTTGAGATCTTTTTGTAGATATTTGTAGATGACGTTGAGATGTTTGTGATATTTGTAGATGAGACGTTGAGATCTTTGTGATTTTTGTAGATACTGAGATCTTTTGTGATTTTTTGGTAGATGAGACTTTGAGATCTTTACGGTTTTTTGTTGATGAGACTTGAGATCTTTGTTTTTTTTGAGATGAGACGTTGAGATCTTTGTGATATTTTGTAGAGGAAGTAATCTTTGTAACTTTTGTAGATGGAACGTTGAGATCTTTGTGATTTTTTGTAGATGAGATGTTGAGATCTTTATGATATTTTTTGTATGACGTTGATGTTGAGATGTTTAGATCGTTGTGATATTTGTAGATGTGACGTTGAGACTTTTGATTTTTGAGATGAGACGTTGATCTTGTGATATTTGTAGATGACGTTGAGATGTGACGTTGAGATGTTTGTGATCGTTGTGATATTTGTAATGTGACGTTGAGATGTAACGTTGAGATCTTTGTGATTTTTTGTAGATGATACGTTTACATCTTTGTGATTTTTTGTAGATGAGACGTTGAGATCTTTTTTTGATTTTTGGTAGATGAGGCGTTGGGATCTTTGTGACTTTTTGTAGATGAGATGTTTAGATCTTTGTGATATTTATAGATGAGACGTTGAGATCTTTGTGATATTTTGTAGATGAGACTTTTTAGATCTTTCTGATATTTGTAGATGAGACTTGAGATCTTTGTGATTTTTTTGTAGATTGAGATCTTTGTGATTTTTTGTAGATGAGATGTTGAGATCTTTGTGATCTTTGTGATCTGTGTAGAGGGGACGTTGAGATCTTTGTGATCTTTGTGATCTGTGTAGAGGGGACGTTGAGATCTTGTGATCTTTGTGATCTTTTGTAGATGTGACCTTGTGATCTTTATGATCGTTGTGATCTTTTGTAGGAAGACAGCTTCAAAATTGTCCTCGAACCATTTGACAAACTGCCCTCACACCATTTGACAAATTGTCCTCACACCATTTGAGAAACTGTCTTCGCACCATTTGGGAAACAGTCTTCCTAACCATCTGAGAAATAGTCCTCGCACCATATGACAAAGGGTCCTCGCACCATTTAACAAATTGTCCTCTCACCACAAGACAAATTGTCCTTGCACTATTTGACAAATTGTCTTTGCGCCACTTTAGAAATTGTCCTTGCACAATTTGACAAATTGTCCTCGCACCATTTGACAAATTGACTTGCCCACTTTGACAAACTGTCTTCGCACCATTTGACAAATTCGTCCTCGCATTCTTTTGAGAAACTGTCCTAGCACCATTTGACAAATTGTCCTGGCATCCTTTGAGAAACTGTCCTCGCACCATTTGACAAATTGTCCTCACATTCTTTGAGAAACTGTCCTTCGCATCATTTGACAAATTGTCCTCGCCTCATTTGACAAGTTGTCCTCGCACCATTTGGTAAATTGTCATCCCAACATTTGACAAATTGCCTTTTGCACCATTTGACAAATTGCCTTTGCAACGTTTGACAAATTGTCCTTCAACCATTCGACAAATTGTCCTGGCACCATTTGACAAATTGCCTTTGCACCATTTGACAAACCGTCTTCAAACCATTTGACAAATTGTCCTCGCACCATTTGACAAACTGTCCTCACACCATTCAACAAATTGTCCCCACAGCATTTGACAAACTGTCCTTGCACCTTGACAAATGTAGATACAACTCCTAACAATGTCAATGCCAATCAACTTCTGATGATGTAGATGTACACAACTCCTACAATGTCAATGCCAATCAACTTCTGATGAGATGTAGATACACAACTCCTACAATGTCAATGCTACAATGTCAATCAACTTCTGATGATGTAGATACAACTCCTACAATGTCAATGCCAATCAACTGATGACGTAGATGAACACACTCCTACAATGTCAATGTCAATCAACTTCTGATGATGTAGATGAACACAACTCCTACAATGTCAATGGCAATCAACTTCTGATGTTGTAGATACAACTCCTACAATGTCAATGTCAATCAACTTCTGATGATGTAGATACAACTCCTAGAATGTCAATGTCAATCAACCTCTGATAATGTAGATACAACTCCTACAATGTCAATGGCAATCAACTTTGATGATGTAGATGATACAACTCCTAGAATGTCAATGTCAATTAACTTCTGATAATGTAAATACAACTCCTACAATGTCAATGTCAATCAACTTCTGATAATGTAGATGTACACAACTCCTACAATGTCAATGTCAATCAACTTCTGATAATGTAGATGTATACAACTCCTACAATGTCAATGGCAATCAACTTCTGATACTGTTAGATGTACACAACTCCTACAATGTCAATCAATCAACTTCTGATAATGTAATCAACTTCTGATAATGTAGATGTATACAACTCCTACAATGTCAATGTCAATCAACTTCTGATGTTGTAGATGTACACAACTCCTACAATGTCAATGTCAATCAACTTCTGATAATGTAGATACAACTCCTACAATGTCAATGTCAATCAACTTCTGATGTTGTAGATGTACACAACTCCTACAATGTCAATATCAATCAACGTCTGATGATGTAGATACAACTCCTACAATGTCAATGTCAATCAACTTCTGATGCTGTAGATACATACAACTCCTACAATGTCAATGCCAATTAACTTGATGATGTAGATATACACAATTCCTACAATGTCAATATCAATCAACGTCTGATGATGTAGATACAACTCCTACAATGTCAATGTCAATCAACTTCTGATACTGTAGATGTCTACAACTCCTACAATGTCAATGTCAATCAACTTCTGATGATGTAGATATACACAATTCCTACAATGTCAATGTCAATCAATTTCTGATGACGTAGATGTACACAAGGCATGAAAATAAAAGACCACAATCTGAAGATAAAGATAATTATATTACTCTTCGTTCCTTACGAAAAAAGATTTTTAATCCTATGCTCGGTTTACTTTTAATTTTGGTTGTTTGTTGTTTCAGTGTACACTTGCCAGCATTTCGTTACGGCACAGGACAGAGGAGTCAACTAGAACAATAGAAATAAACACACCTATTGCAAAGACACATCCACACACCAAGGGGACAATACTCTCAACATGAGTGCCTTTAGTAGGGACTAGAGTTATCTCCCTATCGCACCAATGGGTACCCGTGATATTGACACCATGGGGTACCCGTGATGTTGACACCAGGGGATTACCATGATATTGACACAAGAGAGTACCAGTTATATTGACACCAGGGGGTACCCGTGATGTTGACACCATGGGGTACCCGTGATATTGACACCATCACCCGTGATATTGACAATCAGGGGGTGCCCGTGATGTTGACACCATAGGATGTGATGTTGACACCGGGGGTACTCGTGATGTTGACACCAGGGGGTACCCGTGATGTTCGATGTTGACACCATGGATACCCGTGATGTTGACACCATGGGATACCCGTGATGTTGACACCATGGGTACCCGTGATGTTGACACCATGGGATACCCGTGATGTTGACACCATGGGATACCCGTGATGTTGACACCATCATGACTTGACACCATGGGATACCCGTGATGTTGACACCGGGGGTACTCGTGATGTTGACACCGGGGGGTACTCGTGATGTTACAGGGGTAATGTGACAATGGGATACCCGCGATGTTGACACCATGGATACCCGTGATGTTGACACCGGGGGTAGATGTGACACAGGGGTACCCGGATGTTGAAGGGGTACCCGTGATGTTGACACCATGGGATACCCGTGATGTTGACACCATGGGATACCCTGACAAGGGGATAATTGACACCATGGGATACCCGTGATGTTGACATATGGGGTACCCGTGATGGTTGACCAGGGGATTACCGTGATATTGACACCAGATACCCGTGGTATTGACACCATACCGTGATGTTGACACCATGGGGTACCCGTGATGTTGACACCAGGGGATTACCGTGATATTGACACCAGAGAGTACCAGGTTATTGTACCAGGGGGTACCCGTGATGTTGACACCATGGGGTACGTGATGTTGACACCAGGGGGTACCCGTGATTTGACACCAGGGGTACCCGTGGTTGACACCAGGAGTACCCGTGATGTTGACACCGGGGTACCCGTGGTATTGACACCAGGGGGTATCCGTGGTATTGAACCAACCCGTGATGTTGACACCCTGAAATTTACCCGTGATGTTGACACCATGGGGTACCCGTGATGTTGACACCTGGGGTACCCGTGATGTTGACACCGGGGGTATCCGTGATGTTGACACCAGAGGATTACCGTGATATTGACACCAGAGAGTACCAGTTGTATTGACTTCAGGGGTACCGGTGATGTGATACCAGGGGGTACCCGTGATGTTGACACCAGGGGTACCCGTGATGTTGACACCAGGGGTACCCGTGATGTTGACACCATGGGATACCCGCGATGTTGACACCATGGGATACCCGTGATGTTGACACCAGGGGATGGATATTGACACCAGAGGGTACCCGTGGTATTGACACCATTGATGTTATTGACCATGGGGTACCCGTGATGTTGACACCAGGGGATTACCGTGATATTGACACCAGAGAGTACAGTTATATTGACACCAGGGGGTACCCGTGATGTTGACACCATGGGGTACCCGTGATGTTGACACCAGGGGGTACCCGTGATATTGACACCAGGGGGTACCCGTGATGTTGACACCATGGGAGTACCCGTGATGTTGACACCGGGGGTACCCGTGGTATTGACACCAGGGGGTATCCGTGGTATTGACACCATGGGGTACCCGTGATGTTGACACCTGGGGTACCCGTGATGTTGACACCATGATGGATACCCGTGATGTTGACACCGGGGGTATCCGTGATGTTGACACCAGAGGATTACCGTGATATTGACACCAGAGAGTACCAGTTGTATTGACACCAGGGGGTACCGGTGATGTTGATACCAGGGGTACCCGGATGTTGACACCAGGTACCCGTGATGTTGACACCAGGGGATACCCGTGATGTTGACACCTGGGGGGATTGACACCGGGCATCCGTGATGTTGACACCAGAGGATGGGATGACACCAGAGAGAGTGATGTATTGACACCGGGGGGTACCCGTGATGTTGACACCAGGGGGTACCCGTGATGTTGACACCTGCAAGTACCTGGTGATGTTGAATAATCAGGTGCCCGTGGTATTGACACCAGGGGGTATCCGGTGGTATTGACACCATGGGGTACCCGTGATATTGACACCAGGGGGTACCCGTGATGTTGACACCAGGGGAATACCGTGATGTTGACACCAGGAATACCGTGATGTTGACACCGGGGGTAGGGTATTGACACCATATCCGTGATGTTGACACCATGGGGGGATATTGACAATACCCGTGATGTTGACACCAGGGGATTACCGTGATGTTGACACCATGGGTACCCGTGGTACCCGTGATGTTGACACCATGGGCACCATGATGTTGACACCATGGGTACCCGATGTTGACACCAGAGGATTACCGTGATATTGACACCAGAGAGTACCAGTTATATTGACACCAGGGGTACCCGTGATGTTGACACCAGGGGGTACCAGCGATGTTGACACCCGGGGGTACCCGTGATGTTGACACCAGGGGTACCCGTGACATTGAAAGTGATTTACTTCCAACGAGTTTCCACCCATTGGTACTTGTACTCATACCCAGAATCACGCCTCAAACACACACCTAACCCAATCAACTACACAATCAAACCAATACACACTAAATGTTGAATCACGCTCAAAACACACACTCTAACCCAATCAACTGTTGCCAATCAAACCAATACACTAAATGCTGAATCACGCTCAAACACACACCTAACCCAATCAACTACAATGTCAAACCAATACACACTAAATGCTGAATCACGCTCAAACACACACCTAACCCAATCAACTACAATGTCAAACCAATACACATTAAATGCTGAATAACGCTCAAACACACACCTATCCCAATCAACTACAATGTCAAACCAATAACACTAAAAGCTGAATCACGCTCAAACACACACCTAACCCAATCAACTACAATGTCAAACCAATACACACTAAATGCTGAATCACGCTCAACACACACCTAACCCAATCAACTACAATGTCAAACCAATACACACTAAATGCTAAATCACGCTCAAACACACACCTAACCCAATCAACTACAATGTCAAACCAATACACACTAAATGCTGAATCACGCTCAAACACACATCTCCCAATCAACCAATGTCAAACCAATACACACTAAATGTTGAATCACGTCACAATCCCAATCAACTACAATGTCAAACCAATACACACTAAATGCTGAATCACGCTCAAACACACATCTATCCTAATCAACTACAATGTCAAACCAATAGACACTAAATGCTGAATCACGCTCAAACACACATCTATCCCAGTCAACTACAATGTCAAACCAATAGACACTAAATGCTGAATCAGGCTCAAAAAATCTATCCCAGTCAACTACAATGTCAAACCAATACATAATAAAATGTTAAATCACGCTCAAACACAATCCTAATCAACTACAATGTCAAACCAATACACACTAAATGCTAAATCACGCTCAAACACATATATATCCCAATCAATCTCAAACCAATCATTAAATGCTAAATCACGCTTAAACACATATATATCCCAATCAACTACAATGTCAAACCAATACACACAAAATGCTAAATCACGCTCAAAACACATATATATCCCAATCAACTACAATGTCAAACCAATACACAAAATGTTAAATCACGCTCTAAACACATATATATCCCAATCAACTACAATGTCAAACCAATACACACAAAAATAAATCACGCTCAAACACATATATATCCCAATCAACTACAATGTCAAACCAATACACACTAAAATTTTGCTACGGCAACCTTCAAAACGTATTCTCTGTAACTGCAAAGTGAAGCAAAAGAAAGTGCCATGCTTAGTGTTGAAGGAATCAGTGGTTCGAGAGTACCAAAATGTAGTTGAAGGAATCAGTGGTTCGAGAGTACCAAAATGTAGTTGAAGGAATCAGTGGTTCGAGAGTACCAAAATGTAGTTGAAGGAACAGTGATTCGAGAGTACCAAAATGTAGTTGAAGGAATCAGTGGTTCGGAGATAATGAAGGAATGTGATTCGAGAGTACCAAAATGTAGTTGAAGGGTGTCTGGAGAGTACCAAATGTAGTTGAAGGAATCAGTGGTTCGAGAGTACCAAAATGTAGTTGAAGGAAATCAGGGTTTGAAGTACTAAAAATGAAGCGAAGGAATTTTCGAGAGTACCAAAATGGAAGCTGAAGGAATAGTGGTCTGAGAGTACCAAAATGTAGTTGAAGGGTGTCGAGAGTACCAAAAATGTAGTTGAAGGAATCAGTGGTTCGAGAGTACCAAAATGTAGTTGAAGGAACAGTGGTTCGAGAGTACCAAAATGTAGTTGAAGGAATCACGAGAGTCAAAATGTAGAAGGAATCAGTGGTTCGAGAGTACAAAATGTGGGGCGTTGAAGGAATCAGTGGTTCGAGAGTACTTAGGGGGAAAGGTTCGAGAGTACAAAATGGTTTCAGTTTACCAAATGTAGTTGAAGGAATCACAAAATGTGAAGTTGAAGGGAATAGTGGTTCGAGAACAAAAATGTAGTTGAAGGGCAGTGGTTGAGAGTACCAAAATGTAGTTGAAGGAATCAGTGGTTTCGAGAGTACCAAAATGTAGTTGAAGGAATCAGTGGTTCCAAGTTGAAAAATGTGAGAGCACCAAATGTTTGAAGGGAATCAGTGGTTCGAGAGTCAAAATGTAGTTGAAGGAATCAGTGGTTCGAGAGTACCAAAATGTAGTTGAAGGAATCAGTGGTTCGAGATCAAATGTAGTTGAAGGAGTGGTTCTAAATGTAGTTGAAGGAATCAGTGGTTCGAGAGTTTGTTGAAGGAATCAGTGTTCGAGAGTACCAAAATGTAGTTGAAGGAATCAGTGGTTCGAGAACTAAAATTAAGAAGGAATCAGTGGTTCGAGAGTACCAAAATGTAGTTGAAGGAATTGGTCGAGAGTACCTAGTTGAAGGAATCAGTGGTTCGAGAGTACCAAAATGTGTTGAAGGAATCAGTGGTTCGTTGTCACAAAATTAGTTGAAGGAAATCAGTGGTTCGAGAGCCTTTGAACTTCGAGAGTCCAAAATGTAGTTGAAGGAATCCAGTGGTTCGAGAGCAAAATGTAGTTTATTCACAACAAAATGTAGTTGAAGATAGTTCACAGTTGAAGGCCACATATCTCAGAAGAAGGAATGTTCGAGAGTTTGAAGGAATCAGTTATTTATCTTTACAACGGATGAAATTACGGGCAAGATTATTTTATCTAAAGCGGATCTATAGAACACCTCCCACGACTTTTCTTTTGACAAATGGGAAACCAATCACTTGACCCTGTGTGATGCCGGAGGTATTACTTAGATCTAGATTCTAGATATTTTTCGTTTGTTGTCTGACGAAGGGTTATACCTGAAACGTCACGTGTTTGTTCTGTCGTTATTAGTGGAGTTCTCACTTATAGTCATATTCAACAAAGTCTCCCTTAGCTCAAAAGTTAAAACTGATGCGCTCCTTGTTCACTCAGTGTTTCTTTACGCCTGCGAAACATGGACACTAACTGCAGATATAGAGAAGAGAATGCATGCAACAGAGGTGAGGTGCTTTGAAGGACTGCTCGGTATCTCTGACAAGGACCATATCGGCAGTGGGGGGGGGGGGTCCAGAGACAGAATAAACAAACCATTGGTCCTTACGAAGACCTCCTCACCACTGTCAAAGGGCGCAAAATGAAATGGATAGGACACTTGGTGAGAGAACGAGGGTTTCCAAAGGCCGTGCTTTGGGGGGGGGCTGTCGGGGAAGGTGGGGGAGAGCGCTCTCGGCCTTTTGGCTAAGACCAACGCGTCTTGACCTTTCGGCTTGGAATCGGTCGGCGGTGTTTGTTTTCCTCGTCGGGTGCCGACTGAGTTCGCCCTCCTTCATCCGAATCCCGAGAGGAGAAGGCGGAGGCGACGGGCGAAACGGCTTGAAGAGAGGCAAGATTCTAGCCACCGCCGGATGGGGGAGTCCTCCGTCTTAAAAAAAAGCAAAAGTGGGGAGGAGGCAGACAAAGAAGAGATGGAGGACAATATCACTGAATGGACGGGCCTCAAGCTAAGTGAGCTGATGAGACGGGCGGAGGACAGAACAGAGTGGAGAAGACTGGTTATTTGGTCATCGGTAGCGCCCCAACGGCCTCCGCCATAGGACAGATAGAAGAAGAAGATAGATAGATAGATAAATAGATAGATAAATAGATAGATAGAGAGATAGATTGAAAGGAACATAGGCATACAGATAGATGTATATATTGATTGCGTCTGCGCAGAAATGCCGTTGTTGTTGAACGTAAACTCAAAATTGTTTCTGATCAAAGGGCCATAATCGTGTTTAAACATTGATGTAGCTCGGGGGTTTCTGTTGGATTTTTAATTTTGCCTGACTGCCCTGTAAACATGCACGGGATCTTTAACGTGCACAGTATTGTGATATGCATTCGGGACCCCTTTAATCGTCAGTCTCCGATGGGACTATGTGTCGATCGACCTACCTGTACCATGGATGGGGAGAAGGGGAAGACGGGGGAAATAGATTTTACTAGTATGCATGGAAATGGTCCTATGATGTATGAAATACATTTATAAATACAGCATGTGGGTCTGGTTTGCATGCAAAATATAGAAAATTTGATACCTAGCTGTGGAAGCAAAGTTCCAAAGTTAGAATGTAACTTGTTTAAGATAAAAAAGGATTTCTGGTTTTTCATTCTGTTTCACCTTGTAACAAATTCTCTGGGTTTTTCTTTTTTATCAGCCATGACATTATGAATTGTTGGGAGGTTTGAGGCTATTAAAGCTATTAAAAAAAGTGTGAAATCATGTATATATACTTTAGAGTTCACTAAATTGATTTACTGTACATGTACTTTAGAGTTCACTAAATTGATTTGATGTACAAGTTCTTTAGAGTTCACTAAATTGATTTGATGCACATATACTTTAGAGTTTACTAAATTGATTTGATGCACATGTACTTTAGAGTTCACTAAATTGATTTGATGCACATATACTTTAGAGTTCACTAAATTGATTTGATGCACATATACTTTAGAGTTCACTAAATTGATTTGATGCACATATACTTTAGAGTTCACTAAATTGATTTGATGCACATGTACTTTAGAGTTCACTAAATTGATTTGATGTACATGTACTTTAGAGTTCACTAAATTGATTTGATGCACATGTACTTTAGAGTTCACTAAATTGATTTGATGCACATATACTTTAGAGTTCACTAAATTGATTTAATGCACATGTACTTTAGAGTTCACTAAATTGATTTGATGCATATGTACTTTAGAGTTCACTAAATTGATTTGATGTACATGTACTTTAGAGTTCACTAAATTGATTTGATGCACATGTATTTTAGAGTTCACTAAGTTGATTAGAATTAAAACGTTAACTTGGTTATAGGCTGTTTGAGGCAAAGGGTTAGTAGGTCTATTTCAATTTCAAATATTTCAGACGTAAGCAACAATTGCCAACAACACCGAATATGGCAGTATACAACACAGTTTATTGTCCTACTGTCCTCTATGGCAGTAAAACCTGGACCTTAGAGAGTAGTGACTACAGCAGAGTACAAGCAACTGAAATAAAATATGTAAGAAGAGAAGTAGGGAAAACTAAAAGAGACAAAATCAGAAACAGAACAATAAGAGATTGAACGAAAGTAGTTGGCATTAAAACAAAGATCGAAATGAATCAATTGAGATGGTTCGGCATGTAAGTATATTGAATGACATTAAAATAGACCTCGGAGAAAGGGGGAAGAAGATGTAAAGTATGCATTAAAGCAAAGCAGTGTAATATTCACGTGGAAGGAAACAGAAAATGCCAGGACAGAGCAGCTTGTTGAAAGATCATTTCGGGTATCTAAACTCATACACCAAAACGTAGAATAGGAACTGATAAAGAAGAAAGATCATTTCGGGTATCTAGAACCATACACCAAAATGTAGAATTGAAACGGATAAAGAAAGAAAAGATCATTTCGGGTATCTAGAACCATACACCAAAATGTAGAATAGAAACTGATAAAGAAAGAAAAGATCATTTCGGGTATCTAGAACAAAATGTAGAATAGAAACTGATAAAGAAAGAAAGATCATTTTCAATTTATCTAGAACCATACACCAAAATGTAGAATTGAAACGGATAAAGAAAGAAAGATCATCTCGGGTATCTAAACTCATACACCAAAACGTAGAATAGGAACTGATAAAGAAAGAAAGATCATTTCGGGTATCTTAACTCATACACCAAAACGTAGAATAGAAACTGATGAAGAAAGAAAGATCATTTCGGGTATCTACACCCATACACCAGAACGTAGAATAGGAACTGATAAAGAAAAAAAATAATTTCGGGTATCTTAACTCATACACCAAAAGGTAAAATAGGAACTGATCAAGAAAGAAAGATCATTTCAGGTATCTATACCCATACACCAGAACGTAGAACAGAAACTGATAAAGAAAGAAAGATCATTTCGGTTATCTACACCCATACACCAGAATGTAGAATAGGAACTGGTAAAGAAAGAAAGAAGGTCGTTACAGCCACATCGATATGGGTTATCTCCATTGTGAGCGGGATTATGCACACACTTGTAGAATGTAATTCCTGGTAGAAAGAGACGTCTATCACAAACATCCCTCCTCACACTTTTAGAATGTAATTCTGGTAGATAGAGACAGACATCACAAATATCCCTTCTCACACTTGTAGAATGTAATTCCTGGTAGATAGAGACAGACATCACAAACATCCCTCCTCATACTTGTACAATGTAATTCCTGGTAGATAGAGACAGACATCACAAACATCCCTCCTCATTTTGTAGAGTGAAATTCCTGGTAGATAGAGACAGACATCGTAAACATCCCTCCTCACTTTTGTAGAGTGAAATTCCTGGTAGATAGAGACAGACATCGTAAACATCCCTCCTCACTCGTGTAGAGTGAAATTCCTGGTAGATAGAGACAGACATCGTAAACATCCCTCCTCACTCGTGTAGAGTGAAATTCCTGGTAGATAGAGACAGACATCGTAAACATCCCTCCTCACTCTTGTAGAGTGAAATTCCTGGTAGATAGAGACAGACATCGTAAACATCTCTCCTCTCACTTGTAGAGTGTAAATCCTGTTAGATAGAGACAGACATCGTAAACATCCCTCCTCACTCTTGTAGAGTGAAATTCCTGGTAGATAGAGACAAACATCACAAACATCCCGTCACACACTTGTAGAGTGAAATTCCTGGTAGATAGAGACAGACATCGCAAACATCCCTCCTCACTCGTGTAGAGTGAAATTCCTGGTAGATAGAGACAGGCATCGTAAACATCCCTCCTCACTCTTGTAGAATGAAATTCCTGGTAGATAGAGACAGACATCGTAAACATCTCTCCTCTCACTTGTAGAGTGTAAATCCTGGTAGATAGAGACAGGCATCGTAAACATCCCTCCTCACTCTTGTAGAGTGAAATTCCTGGTAGATAGAGACAGCCATCACAAACATCACTTCACACATTTACCTAATTTTAATTCTTGGTAGATAGAGACAGACATCGTAAACATCCTTTCACACATTTACATAATTTTAATTCTTGGTAGATAGAGACAGCCACCGCAAACATCACTTCACACATTTACATAATTTTAATTCCAGGTAGATAGAGACATCCATCGCAAACATCCCTGCTCACACTTGTAGAATGTAATTCCTGGTAGATAGAGACAGCCATCACAAACATCCCTCCACACACTTGTAGAATGTAATGCCTGGTAGAAATAGACATCTATCATAAACATCCCTCCTCACACTTGTAGAATGTAATTCCTGGTAAGATAGAGACATCGAAAACATCCCTCCTCACACTTGTAGAATGTAATTCCTGGTAGAAATAGACATCTATCACAAACATCCCTCCTTTCACTTGTAGAACATAATTCCTGGTAGATAGAGACAGCCATCGCAAACATCCCTTCACACATTTACATAATTTTAATTCCTGGTAGATAGAGACATCCATCACAAACATCACTTCACACATTTACATAATTTTAATTCCTGGTAGATAAAGACAGCCATCACAAACATCCTTTCACACATTTACATCATTTTAATTCCTGGTAGATAAAGACAGCCATCACAAACATCACTTCACACATTTACATCATTT
Organism: Doris montereyensis; assembly: GCA_037039925.1. NCBI lineage: Eukaryota > Metazoa > Mollusca > Gastropoda > Nudibranchia > Dorididae > Doris > Doris montereyensis. The sequence continues at coordinate 17,982 of JAXRKP010001786.1, forward strand.
TAATTCCTGGTAGATAGAGACAGCCATCGCAAACATCCTTTCACACATTTACATCATTTTAATTCCTGGTAGATAAAGACAGCCATCACAAACATCCCTTCACACATTTACATCATTTTAATTCCTGGTAGATAAAGACAGCCATCACAAACATCCTTTCACACATTTACATAATTTTAATTCCTGGTAGATAAAGACAGACATCACAAACATCCCTTCACATATTTACATAACTTTATTTCCTGGTAGATAAAGACAGCCATCACAAACATCCCTTCACACATTTACATAATTTTAATTCCTGGTAGATAAAGACAGCCATCACAAACATCCCTTCACACATTTACATAATTTTAATTCCTGGTAGATAAAGACAGCCATCACAAACATCCCTTTCCACATTTACAGATTGTAGTAATCCCTTTCCCACTTTGCAGAACTGACCTCGATAATCTTGAAGGACAACTACAATTTAAATGTTTGCAAAACAAGGAAAACTGTTTCGAGCATAAGGATTTTTGGGAATATTAATGTCTTGTTCACAGAGAGGTTCTCAGAGGATGGTTTCTAAGTTTTGAGTTTGAAACACCTTTGTGTATGTCTTTGTATTCATCATAAATTAAGAACAAATGCAAGAAATTTCATGAAACTTTGCAAGTTAAGTTAAATCTAGGCTCGGCAGGTTTTGAAGATTCTGACTCATCGAGTTCGGGCTATATAGAGTCCAACGGGGATTACAGTTTTGTTTGTGACACCCTGAATATCTTTTCTATCTCTAAAAATCTAGGTTAGACTAGTTAGAGGTAGACTAAGGTATCAGTCTAGTTTAGATTCAATATAATCGCTACTCTTCATCATCTCCATAGCAAAATTTGGTTGCTTTTTTTCGTCTTGAAAGAATCGAGGTCTTTGACAAGATTGTCAACATCATTTGCTGACAATCTGCGGAAATCTCGTGCATGTATTAATATTTTGGGGGTTGTCCTCTCTTTCTCCATTTTCGAAACATAAAACATCCGTACCTCCTCGCTGTCTCTTAAATTATCAAAGTCACAATTGAGGTTGGAATGCATTTGTAAAGAAAACACTTAGACTAAATATCTACATCTAATATGTGTTAGGTTTAGAAAAAGTCAGGTTTCACAGACCAAGCAAAGAAAGAACATAGCTAAGAAAGACAACAAGATCTAAACTTATTTACTTAGTTGTTTCCCCTACCTCGGCATTGTTCATTTGTGTAGCTCAGTGACGTCAGCGTCCATGCATTTTAATACTACCGTGCCTGCATTTAAACTCTGTCTGTATAAGTTCCTAGTGTTGGAATGTCTTTTCTTCCTACAAGAAAACGGAATCCTTGCCAACCATTCAAATAAGTCAGCATTGTGATCTAGTAGATCTGAATCTCAACATGTCATCATTACATACAGACAAAGTCAACGAGGCTCTATTGGCGTGTTATCAAACTGCACATACCTGCAATTTTCAAACGTGTCAAACTACACATACCTGCAATTTCCAAACGTGTCAAACTAGACATACCTGCAATTTCCACACAAACGTGTCAAACTAGACATACCTGCAATTTCCAAACGTGTCAAGCTACACATATCTTCAATTTCCAAACGTGTCAAACTACACATACCTTCAATGTCCAAACGTGTCAAACTACACATACCTTCAATTTCCAAACGTGTCAAACTACACATACCTTCAATTTTCAAACGTGTCAAGCTACACATAGCTTCAATTTCCAAACGTGTCAAACTACACATACCTTCAATTTCCAAACGTGTCAAACTACACATACCTTCAATTTCCAAACGTGTCAAACTACACATACCTTCAATGTCCAAACGTGTCAAACTACACATACCTTCAATTTCCAAACGTGTCAAACTACACATACCTTCAATGTCCAAACGTGTCAAACTACACATACCTTCAATTTCAAAACGTGTCAAACTACACATACCTTCAATTTCCCAACATGTCAAACTACACATACCTTCAATTTCCAAACGTGTCATCAAACTACACATGCCTTCAATTTCCAAACGTGTCAAGCTACACATAGCTTCAATTTCCAAACGTGTCAAACTACACATACCTTCAATTTCCAAACGTGTCATCAAACTACACATGCCTTCAATTTCCAAACGTGTCATTACACATGCCTTCAATTTCCAAACGTGTCAAACTACACATACCTTCAATTTCCAAACGTGTCAAACTACACATACCTTCAATTTCCAAACGTGTCATCAAACTACACATACCTTCAATGTCCAAACGTGTCAAACTACACATGCCTTCAATGTCCAAACGTAGTGAGTTAATATCACTTTAGGCAAAGGTATTGTGGCTACATTTCTTCCGTCTCACCTGTAAGCGTAGATCTAAGCCGATACCGACAAGGAGTAGACATTTGACCCCCTTTCTTTTACGCCGCTTAAGTGTAAACTTACCTCAATCTGTAATCTAGGTTATGATTATTTTCTAAATTTGTAATCAGTGTTATGATTACACAGTTACGTAGTCAGCGTGCAACAAAACATACCGTGCATTTTGGCGAAGGTACAATTTGATGGATTCAAGGGCAACAACTCATTGTTTATATTGTTGCTCTTGTTACGAAGCAAACTTTTTCTTACATTTTTGTTTGTTTTGTTAGTCGTTTGTTATTGTTTTTAATTTGTTTGCTTATCTTTTGTTTCATGACCAGACCCAATAGACCTAACTTGATCGCATAGATATGTTACTTTCTTCTCTCACTCCAGACTACAGCAAGGGGCAGGATGGAGAAGATGTTCGACAACTAGGAATGACATTTAATTGGTTGACACCCGTGTCACACACAGTACAATCTCCGCGGGTAAAGTGACACAATACCTTTCTCATAATTTCTCACCGTGATCAAAGAAAGAGTCAATGGCACCCTGTCTGGGAGACGATGGATGGCACCAGTCCACGAACAAGGAAGAGAGGGAAGGGGCGGGCGAGGATGACCAGAGCTGAGACGATCAAGACCAGTTGCATAATTGTCGTGTGTGTGTATATAAACATGTGAGCATAGATCTAGATACAACACACACACACACACACACACACAGCTATACGCGCATGACATATTCTGTCAATAGGATAAATCTTGTTGTGACACCTACATGGATTACCTTTTCTTGTTGTGACACCCTACATGGATTACCTTTTCCTGTTGTGACATCCGACATGGATTACCTTTTCCTGTTGTGACATCTGACATGGATTACCTTTTCTTTTTGTGACAGCCTAATGGATTATCTTTTCTTTTCGTGACACCCTAAGTGGGTTACCTTTTCTTGTTGTGAGACCCTACGTGGGTTGCTTTTCTGCTGTGACACCCTATGTGGGTTGTCTTTTCTTACTGTAACATTCTATGTGGGTTATCTTTTCTTGTTGTGACACCCTATGTGGGTTATCTTTTCTTATTGTGACACCCTACATGAGTTACGTTTTATTGTTGTGACAGCCTACGTGGGTTAGCGTTTTTTTTTTGTGACACCCTACATGGGTTACAATTTCTCGTTGTAACACCCTACATAGATTACCTTTTCCTGTTGTGACATCCTACGTGGGTTATCTTTTCCTGTTGTGACATCCTACGTGGGTTATCTTTTCCTGTTGTGACATCCTACGTGGGTTATCTTTTCCTGTTGTGACATCCTCGTGGGTTATCTTTTCCTGTTGTGACATCCTATGTGGGTTATCTTTTCCTGTTGTGACATCCTACGTGGGTTATGCTGTGACACCCTACGTGATCTTTTCCTGTTGTGACATCCTACGTGGGTTATCTTTTCCTGTTGTGACATCCTACGTGCGTTATCTTTTCCTGTTGTGACATCCCTGCGTTATCTTTTCCTGTTGTGACATCCTACGTGCGTTATCTTTTCCTGTTGTGACATCCTACGTGGGTTATCTTTTCCTGTTGTGACATCCTACGTCGATTATCTTTTCCTGTTGTGATATCCTACGTGGGGTATCTTTTTGTTCTGTCATCCTACGTCGATTATCTTTTCCTGTTGTGACATCCTACGTGCGTTATCTTTTCCTGTTGTGACATCCTACTTGGGGTATCTTTTCCTGTTGTGACATCCTACTTTTATCTTTTCCTGTTGTGACATCCTACGTCGATTATCTTTTCCTGTTGTGACATCCTACGTGCGTTATCTTTTCCTGTTGTGACATCCTACTTGGGGTATCTTTTCCTGTTGTGACATCCTACTTGGGGTATCTTTTTCCTGTTGTGACATCCTACTTGGGGATTATCTTTTCCTGTTGTGACATCCTACTTGGGGTATCTTTTCCTGTTGTGACATCCTACTTGGGGTATCGTTTCCTGTTGTGACATCCTACGTTGGTTATCTTTTCCTGTTGTGACACCCTACGTGGGTTGTCTTTTCCTGTTGTGACATACAACGTGCATTATGTTTTTCCTGTTGTGACATACAAGGTGCATTATCTTCTCCTGTTGTGACATACAACGTGCATTATCTTCTCCTGTTGTGACATACAACGTGCATTATCTTTTTCCTGTTGTGACATACAACGTGCATTATCTTTTTCCTGTTGTGACATACAACGTGCATTATCTTTTTCCTGTTGTGACATACAACGTGCATTATCTTTTTCCTGTTGTGACATACAACCATTATCTTCTCCTGTTGTGACATACAACGTGCATTATCGTTTCCTGTTGTGACATACAACGTGCATTATCTTTTTCCTGTTGTGACATACAACGTGCATTATCTTTTCCTGTTGTGACATCCATTATCTTTTCCTGTTGTGACATACAAGGTGCATTAGCTTTTTCCTGTTGTGACATACAAGGTGCATTATCTTTTCCTGTTGGGACATACAAGGTGCATTATCTTTTCCTGTTGTGACATACAACGTGCATTATCTTTTCCTGTTGTGACATACAACGTGCATTATCTTCTCCTGTTGTGACACCCTACGTGGGTTATCTTTTCCTGTTGTGACACCCTACATGGGTTATCTTTTCCTATTGTGACATCCTACCTGGGTTATCGTTTCCTGTTGTGACACCCTACGTGGGTTATCTTTTCCTGTTGTGACATCCTATGTGGGTTGCCTTTTCTTACTGTAGTATTTTATGTTGGTTATCTTTTCTTGTTGAGACACCCTACGTGGGTTATCTTTTCCTGTTGTGACACCCATGTGGGTTATCTTTTCCTGTTGTGACACCCTACGTGGATTATCTTTTCCTTTTGTGACATCCTATGTGGGTTGCCTTTTCCTGTTGTGACATCCTACGTGGGTTACCTTTTCCTGTTATGACATCCTAAGTGGGTTATCTTTTCTTACTGTAGTATTTTATGTTGGTTATCTTTTCTTGTTGTGACACCCTATATGGTTATCTTTTCTTATTGTGACACACTACATGAGTTACACTTTTCTTGTTGTACAGCCTACGTGGGTTAGCGTTTCTTTTTGTGTACAGCCTACATGGGTTACAATGTTTCTTGTTTGTAACACTTTACGTGGGTTGTCTTCTCTTGTTGTGTACCCTATATGGGGTTACCTTTTCTTGTTGTGTACGCTATATGGATTACCTTTTCTTGTTGTGTACGCTATATGGGTTACCTTTTCTTGTTATGTACCCTACATAGGTTACCGTTTCTTGTTGTGTACGCTATATGGGTTACCTTTTCTTGTTGTGTACGCTATATGGGTTACCTTTTCTTGTTATGTACCCTACGCATGGGTTACCTTTTCTTGTTGTGTACGCTATATGGGTTACCTTTTCTTGTTGTGTACGCTATATGGGTTACCTTTTCTTGTTGTGTACGCTATATGGGTTACCTTTTCTTGTTGTGTACGCTATATGGGTTACCTTTTCTTGTTGTGTACGCTACATGGGTTAGCTTTTCTTGTTGTGTACCCTACACGGGTTACTTTTTCTTGTTGTAACACGCTACACTGGTTACAATTTTTTGTTGTAACACCATACGTGGGTTATCTTTTCTTGTTGTGTACTCTACATGGGTTACCTTTTCTTGTTGTGTACCCTACATGGGTTACGTTTTCTTGTGGTGTACCCTACATGGGTTACCTTTTCTTGTTGTGACCCTACATGGGTTACCTTTTCTTGTTGTGACACCCTACATGGGTTACATTTTCTTGTTGTTACCCTACATGGGTTACCTTTTCTTGTTGTGACACCATGTGTGGTTACATTTTCTTGTTGTGACATCTTACATGGGTTGTCTTTTCTGGTTGTGACACCTACACGGATTACATTTCTTCTTGTTACACTATTTTTGTTATCTTTTGTTATGACACCATGTGTGGATTATTTTTTTTAACTTATTGTGACACCCTGCGTGGGTTAACTTTTCTTGTTGTGACACCTTACGTGAAGTACCTTTTCTTGTTGTGACACCCTACATGGATTACCTTTTCTTGTTTTGACACCCTACGTAAGTTACCTTTTCTTATTGTGACACCCTACATGGATTACCTTTTCTTGTTGTGACACTCTACATGGATTACCTTTTCTTTTTGTGACACCCTACATGGATTACCTTTTCTTGTTGTGACACTCTACATGGATTACCTTTTCTTGTTTTGTACCCTACATGGGTTACCTTTTCTTGTTGTGTACCCTACATGGGTTACCTTTTCTTGTTGTGACACCCTACATGGGTTACCTTTTCTTGTTGTGACACCCTACATGGATTACCGTTTCTTGTTGTGACACCCTACATGGGTTACCTTTTCTTGTTGTGACACCCTACATGGGTTACCTTTTCTTGTTGTGACACCCTACATGGATTACCTTTTCTTGTTGTGACACCCTTCATGGATTACCGTTTCTTGTTGTGACACCCTACGTAAGTTACTTTCCTTATTGTGACACCCCATATGGTTTACCTTTCCTTGTGCTGACACCTTGCACAGGTTAACTTTTTTGTTGTGAAACCCTATATGGATTACCTTTCATTTTTTGTAACACCCTACATGGGTTATCGTTTCTTGCTGTGACATCCTACAGGAATTAACTTTTCTTGTTTGGTCACTCTACGAGGGTTACCTTTTCTGGAAGTGACATCCTACATGGATTACCTTTTCTTGTTGTGACACCCTACATGGATTACCATTTCTTGTTGTGACACCCTACATGGATTACCTTTTCTTGTTGTGTACCCTATATGGATTACCTTTTCTTGTTGTGTACCCTATATGGATTACCTTTTCTTGTGTGACACCCTACATGGGTTACCTTTTCTTGTTGTGACACCCTACATGGATTACCTTTTCTTGTTGTGACACCCTGCATGGGTTACCTTTGCTTGTTGTTACACGCTACATGGGTTATCTTTTCTTGTTTTCGGCTATTTTGGGTCGCCTGAATTACAATGAATCGGACGCTCACTACTTTGATCAAATCGAAAATTTCAAAAGTTGGCGTGTCCAAAATGATATGCAGCTCAATGCGTTAAAAACAAAAGAGCAAATTTTAAATTCATAATGCATTACCAAAGATATAAAGCAAGTCGAAATGCATCTCCAAGACGTTGAAATAGTCGAAGAATTTAAGTATCTTGGTGTTTTAATCAACAGCTCTCTAACTTTCGATATTCATGTAGAAAATATCATTAAGAAAGCTTCACAGCGGTTATACATTCTCAGACAATTACATGTCTTTGGTACAAGCAAAAGTACCATGAAACAAATATTTCAATCGTTATTGTTGAGTATCATAACTTTTGGCATTAGTGTGTGGTTTCTAGGGTGTGGTGAAAATATGTTACAAACCTGGTATAAGAATCAGGAAATATAGTCAATGAGAAATTGCAAAGCGTGGAGCAGTGCTATTAAAAAAATGTAGAAAGAAAATCCCTTTCAATTATTGATGAAGTAAAACACCCTCTGAATAGTGAATTTATGTTATTTCCATCCGGCAGGATAGAGAATCTCGGTGTAGAACCAATCGAAATAAAGCTACATTTGTCCCCTACAGCATAAAATATATCAACACTGTAATGTCGAAACAAGCAAATGAAGTAAATTATAAGTCAAAATATTTCCTATTGTAACACAAAATATTAAATGATAAGACAATGCACATATATTGCTGTTAGAGAACATTGACAATATTATAATATCATTATCATGGTTGTCTTGGTTAATGATGGAATGCTAGTTGAGAGAGAGAGAGAGAGAGAGAGAGAGAGAGAGAGAGAGAGAGAGAGAGAGAGAGAGAGAGAGAGAGAGAGAGAGAGAGAGAGAGAGAGAGAGAGAGAGAGAGAGAGAGAGAGAGAGAGAGAGAGAGAGAGAGAGAGAGAGAGAGAGAGAGAGAGAGAGAGAGAGAGAGAGAGAGAGGAGAGAGAGAGAGAGAGAAGGTGAGAAAATGTAAATCCTCAAATTGTGTCATTATTTTCTGTATCTACTTTTACTTATATTATTATGATATTTTTGTCCGTTCATTTCATCATCTATTAAAATGTTGGCAACTACTAGAAATAATACGAATGCTAGTACTACTTCTGCGACTACTATGTTCACCACTATTATTATGATTAACTTTTGTTGTTGTCATTGCTATCTTTGTTGTTTTTTACCATCGTCATTATTATCACTCTTAATTCGCTTTGTTATGTGGATTGTGAAATGTAAAATGATTTATGTTAACCTAACATGAATTGCCTGAAAATGACAATAAAGATTTATTATTATTATTGTTGTAGCATCCTACATGGGTTAGCTTTTCATGTTGTGTACACTACATGTGTTTTCTTTACTTGTTGTGACACCCTACATGAGTTACATTTTCTTGTTGTAACACCCTACATGAGTTACCTTTTCTTGTTGTGACACCCTACATGAGTTACATTTTCTTGTTGTGACACCCTATATGAGTTACATTTTCTTGTTGTGACACCCCACATGAGTTACATTTTCTTGTTGTGACACCCTATATGAGTTACCTTTTCTTGTTGTGACACCCTACATGAGTTACATTTTCTTGTTGTGACACCCTACATGAGTTACCTTTTCTTGTTGTGACACCCTACATGAGTTACCTTTTCCTGTTGTGACACCCTATATGAGTTACCTTTTCTTGATGCGACAACCTACATGAGTTACCTTTTCTTGTTGTTACACCCTACGATGGTTACCTTTTCTTGTTGTGACACCCTACTTGTTGAATTATTTTTTTCTTGTTGTGACAGCCTACGTGAGTTACCTGTTCTTCATGTGACACCTTACATGGGTTATATTTTCTTGATGTGAGAGTATACGTGGGTTATCTTTTTATGATGTGACAACCTGTGTGTGTTACCTTTTGTTGATGTGATACTCTACGTGAGTTATCTTTTCTTTTTGTTACATCTGAGGTGACTTACTTCTTATTGTTGTGACACCTAATAATAATATAGGTTACGTTTCTTGCTGTGATACCCTACGTGGGTTACCTTTTATCGTGCGATACGTCGACATTCATTTCTCTGTTACAATGGAATGACGCAACATGGATAAAAACATTCGAGTACGGTATGCTGATGTATCTGCTGTGGTTGCCCAATCTGAATGGAATTTACACACCCTGCTAGACGTTGTGTCTAGAGCCAGTGAAGAGAAAGGACGATCTGAACACCAGGAAAACAGAGAGTAGGGTGATAACAGATAAGGGACACAATACAAAGTGTGAGCTGACAAACAAATGTGAATCTATCAAACAATTCAAAACCTCCAAATATAACTACTTGGAGTACCACATAACTTCAAACGGAAACTGTGCAGACGAAGTAAAAAGGCGTATTGCAGTCGCCAATGAGACCTATAACAGAATGAAGCATGTCATGAAAAACTGAAATATAGTTATTATGGATATCAAAATTCTTTATGTGAAGGCGTACGTTTGATCAATTCTTCTTCATGGCTGCGAGTGCTGGACAATGAACCAAACGAAAAACAGGCGAATTGAGAAGGCATGGCGCAGACATGTGGTTTACAGGTAGACCAAACGAAAAACAGGCGAATTGATAAGGCATGGCGCAGACATGTGGTTTACAGGTAGACCAAACGAAAAACAGGCGAATTGAGAAGGCGTGGCGCAGACATGTGGTTTACAGGTAGACCAAACGAAAAACAGGCGAATTGAGAAGGCATGGCGCAGACATCTGGTTTACAGGTAGACCAAACGAAAAACAGGCGAATTGAGAAGGCATGGCGCAGACATGTGGTTTACAGATAGACCAAACGAAAAACAGGCGAATTGAGAAGGCATGGCGCAGACATGTGGTTTACAGGTAGACCAAACGAAAAACAGGCGAATTGAGAAGGCATGGTGCAGACATGTGGTTTACAGGTAGACCAAACGAAAAACGAAGGCGAATTGATAAGGCATGGCGCAGACATGTGGTTTACAGGTAGACCAAACGAAAAACAGGCGAATTGAGAAGGCGTGGCGCAGACATGTGGTTTACAGGTAGACCAAACGAAAAACAGGCAAATTGATAAGGCATGGCGCAGACATGTGGTTTACAGATAGACCAAACGAAAAACAGGCGAATTGAGAAGGCATGGCGCAGACATGTGGTTTACAGGTAGACCAAACGAAAAACAGGCGAATTGAGAAGGCATGGCGCAGACATGTGGTTTACAGGTAGAACGCTGAACATTTCGTGGAAAGACATGATAACCAACGAAAGCGAACTGATGAGGGCTGGGGGAAAAAACCGTCACGGAATACTATCCGAATGAGACAACTAAATTTCGTAGGACATGTTTACCGATATTATATAGAGAGATGTACTAACATGAAAGGTCAACGGGAAGAGAGGCAGAGGTAGACTGAGAATGACGCACATAGGAAGTGCGAATGCCTGGACAATAAGGGACAGACAAAGTAATACAGACTTCTTGAGAGCTACAGAGAACAGGAAGATTGGCGAAGAATAATCGTCAGTGTCTGCAAAAGACCAAGCCACTGGAGTTAAGAACTTTTCACACCTTCCCCTTCAAGCGTTGAATGCCCGAGTTCGCCATTTGTTCTTTGTCTAGCGCCGTGCGTCTGTGATTTGTTTATTGACATTTTTACTTTGTTAAAGACATGTTATTCGTCTTGTGGTTTTAGCGCAATATGTATCAAGTGTCAGAAGAGTGAAACAACAATTATAGGCATTATAAAATGTTGTGTACAACTTGATTTTAATACCTGACCATCGATATAATAAGTCCATAAGATAATTGGTGTAAATCAACATGAAAAACTAACAACACAGCAGGTTGTAGTAACATCTAATGCGGAATAGCGGAAAGGTAACATGTGGGATGTACAGTCAAAATATATTTAATTGTCAACATACATTAGGCATTGTAAAGTACAGCCATAATTAGATCACGGACAACCAATTTCTTTTTTTTAATGTAATGACACTTGTCTGAACATTTCCTTAACGTGAGTTCAACTAGCCATGACATCACTTGATGACTTAATGTCAAGCAAAACATTGCATTTGCCATCATCATTCAACGCGAGAAACCTGAGGACAAAGACATGAGAACAGATGGTAAGCAAGAACACTGCAAATTGCGTCGTTCAAACAGAAGTCTGCTATTAGAACTTGTCTCTGTTTTGACCTAAGAGTGGAGAACTCGGTGTTCCAGAGGCAAGGTGTCGGCCTCTCAACCAAAATGTCGGAGGTTCAAGCTTCGACGGTTAAACAAAATGTCTCGAATTGTTTCGAGTAAAACTACTGTCTGCTTGGTTCAGCTAGGTGGATCAACGACCTGTCTCATCGGGGATATCCGACAAAAAGGAGATCCCATGCGTAGATCAATAACTATGTGTACGTTAAGGATATCTTGGTTGTTTACAGGATAGTCCGGTAAATTGAAGAGTCGTACCTAAACACGAGGTCAGCTTAGTTGCGGATGGGGTAAATCAAATCAAATCAAATCAAGACATTTGGTAAGTTGGATCGTTTGAGTTCTAAGAGATCACTTTGTTGTGAATGTGTGTGAAATGAAATGAAATCAAATCAAATCGAATCAAGTCAAATCAAATCAAATTATGACCTAGGGGTATGAATCAGGCCGTTTGAGTTCCAACAGATCACCTGAGTTGTGGATGTGGGTTAAACAAAACGAAATCAAATCAAATCAAATCAAATCAAATCAAATCAAATCAAATCAAATCAAATTAAACAAATCAAACAAATCAAATCAAATAAAATCAAGCAAAATCAAATAAAATTAATCAAATCAGCTAAAAGGAAATTATGACCTATGGCTATGAGTCGAGCCGTTTGAGTTCCAAGAGATCACCTTAGGTATGGATGTGGGTAAAATCAAATCAAATCAAATCAAATCAAATCTAATCAAATCAACCAAAACCAATTCAAATCAAATCAAATAAAAGTCATATCAAAATAAATTAAATCAAGTGAAGTCAAATCAAATCAAAACAAATCAAATCAAGTCAAGTCAAGTCAAATCTAATTAAATCAAATCAAGTCACGTCAAGTCAAGTCAAGTCAAATCAAATTGTTTTAAGTTTGAAAAATCACGACGACTACAATTACTACTATTACTACTACTACTACCTCTACTACTACTATTACTACTACTACTACTGCTACTGCTACTACTACTACTGCTACTACTACTACTACTACTACTACTGCTACTGCTACTGCTGCTACTACTATTACTACTACTGCTACTACTACCTACTACTACTACTACTACTACTGCCGCCACTAGCTACTACTACTACTACCACTGCTACTGCTGCTACTGCACCGCTACTACCTGCTACTAGCCACTAGTAGCTAACTACTACTACTAGTAGAACTACTAGTACTAGCTGCTATGAGTAGTAGTAGTAGTAGTAGTAGTAGTAGCAATAATAGCAGTAGCAGCAGCAGTAGTAGTAGTAGTAGTAGTAGCAAGCAGTAGTAGTAGTAGTAGTAGTAGCAGCAGCAACAGTAAGTAGCAAAGGGGAAATACTAAATTGAATATGAAGGCCTAATAGGTAGAACAGAGATAGTACAAAGACAGAACAGTTCCGGGCAAAACCGCCCTTCCTCAGTCACACAGCAACTAGACAAGACAGTTTTAGTGATCGTGAGTGACAAAACAAATTTGTCCTATTTTGGGCCCAAATGCCTCCCTCAGGACCCCCTCCCCTTCCCACAAGCCCTTCTCCCTCCTACCCTTATATTCGTATGCTTTTCGGTTGAAAGGGGGCACATTTGAATCATCTGAGAACAACATTGTGTTCTGTTGACTGAGATTTCAAGCTGTGAGCTTCTAACCTTGTAGCCACTAAACAACTGTGACACGAAAACACCAGCATGCTACAAGGACGCTAAAAACAACTTATTGTTATGCCAGAAAGTATCCAAAACACAAGAAAATGGTTTACATCATTAAATATCAATGGCACTGGCACATCAGATAAGATCTGCATAATACAAGGATTCTCACAACAAAACTTTTTTTATAAAATAAAAAATTTAATTGAAAATATATAAATTCGGATGTGCATTATCAACAACAAAGGTAAAATAGGATCTATTATTTGAATAATTTGATTTGTTAAAAGATTACCTTTAGTTAGTTTGAGATTAATGACTGTTTTGTTTTGGATTTGTTTATTTCAGAGGAATGGGGTACATATCGTATGGTAACACTCTTTCGGCTTCCATTGCTTGAAATAATAATAGTATAGTAAAATACAAATAGAATGTCAAAACTTTAGATAAAATGCCCTTTAGGGATAATAGCCGCTGTCAAGTATGACACCAAGCCAACCAACTGGAGCTCTTTGAGTGACGTCACACCCACCAATCAAAGCTTTTCTAGTCCTATGTGTAGTCTGTTATTTGCATTGTATACAAAAATTAACTGATGCTGATGTTCAAAACAGTTTCAAGGCGAAATAGCCTTTAAGCCTGTAGCATTAATTAGTATGTTTTCATCCTTTTTGACAGGTACTAACAAGACTTTGACAATATTAACAGAATTGATGTGCTATACGAGTTAGAAGATGTACATGTAACTTAAAGGCCAATAGCTAGATATATCTATATATATTTGCAGACTTTACGACATTGTGTTTTCATCCAGCCAGCCAGAATAGGCTCTCAAAACAGATGAACAGATAATGTTTTATTGACTTGGAAAAGGCATTTGACAATGTGAGGAGGGACGAACTATGGCATTCCTTAAAAGAACACAATGTAGAGCAAAATTTAATAGAAGCCATTAAAAGCTTTTACAATAAACCAACATGTGCAGTGAGAGTAGCTAGAAACGTATCTGCAGAATTTGATGTAGATATAGGAGTAAGACAGGGTTGTATGCTACGTCCTCTTTTACTTATCACATTTATGGATTTCAGTCGCAAAGGCATTCTCAAAAAATGGAGAAAATGAATGTAGGTATGTGGAAGCTCAAACCAGTAAATGTGTCAATGCTTTCATTTGCCGATGATTTAGTTCTGTTTGGAAAATCAGAAAGTGACCTTCAGTCGAATGTCAAAATTAGGAACAATGAACTAAATAAAAGAAGAATGAAATTAAACGCATAGAAAACCAAAACAATGCTAGTAACTATGGAAACTAAAACACAAAGTTTTGAATTGGGGAGGGAGAATTTAGAACAATTTCAAAGATACAATTACCTAGGTGTAATGATTAACTCAAAGGGCAAACTAAGAGAAGAAATCAGCCAGAGAATCCAACAAGCAAGTGTAATATATAACCATCTAAGAAAGGCATTTGTAGGTTTACAAGAATTGTCAACAAAAACTAAAATGGCAGTATACAACATAGTCTATTACCCTATTGTCCTCTATGGCAGTGAAACCTGGACCTTAGACAGTACAGAATACAAAAATAAGAGATCAAACCAAAGCAGATACAGACAACTGAAATGAAATATCTACAGAAGAAAGTAGAATAGCTAAATCATTATAGGGAAAACTAAAACAGATACAAAATCAGAAATTGAACATTTTGAAAAAGTAGAAAATGTCACGATTTGAACATCCTAGAGAAAGATCATCTCGGTCATTGAACTATACACCAAATGTAGAAAGCGAAACTGATGAAGAAAGAAAGAATATGTACACATAAATTACTAGTGTTTATTTTGTATGCATATCGGTGAGTTCTCACACAATTGCTGTATTCGAATTTGTGCCCTACATTTCTACAAACCTTACGTAGCTCGGTAAGGGGATGGGCCAACATCAATTAAATAGCTGACACATATTTGTAAATAGTGCATCAGTTGGTTCCATGTTTGAGAGCATTATTCTATTTTGTACGCAATGACATCCTCTCTCTCTCTCTCTCTCTCTCTCTCTCTCTCTCTCTCTCTCTCTCTCTCTCTCTCTCTCTCTCTCTCTCTCTCTCTCTCTCTCTCTCTCTCTCTCTCTCTCTCTCTCTCTCTCTCTCTCTCTCTCTCTCTCTCTCTCTCTCTCTCTCTCTCTCTCTCTCTCTCTCTCTCTCTCTCACAATTTCTCTCTCTCTCTCTCTCTCTCTCTCTCTCTCTCTCTCTCTCTCTCTCTCATTTTGATATCAGGAGATACTCTTTATTTTTTCGAGAAATGACAGGGGTCCCACTTGTCTCTCCAAAAGCACAAAGCTTTGTAATCGTGTCATGGTGAAGAGAATGGGGAACCATTTATGTTCAATAGCAGGATAATTTCTTCACACCTCATTATGTAGAAATGGGCTTTTTGTTCGTTGATTAAAGTTTGCTTATCTTTGCCAGTCTCAACACAACTTCAACGTGTTTGTCCCACTCCGATTACCACAACTATTCCCAGTTGTAAAGCCTTCATTTTTAACTTGATATTTATCGTAGAAACCCGCAGGTAACACGCAAATTAACCCGTATAAGTAACAAGACGAAACACAATGGTTACCAGTAGCGTACCTGATTGAAATTCATAAAAATCAACGTTTATTTTCACAAGGTAGTGACTTATATATATATATATATATATATATATATATATATATGTCATGAATCTGAGGCAACTACAGATTTCTCCAGAATTTTGCGTAAGGTAAACAGTTTGTCTCCTCCAGTAATACACATCATAATTTCACAGCAAAATTGCAACCAGGGACTGAAACAAGCTTCTGTCTTTTCACTTACGATACAGTCGTTGAGGTTTCTCCCCATTCTCCTGATACAGAAGATACCCGGGACAAAATGAAAGTCAGTCTGCTTGTCTGTTTGCTGGTTGTCTTTTCAGGTCACCTGGTTACCGCACATTATAACGTAGGTAAGTCTTTGCCTATTGGTTTGGTTTTGGGGTTGTGTTTTTCTCTCTCACTTTGGGGTCTTTTGTTTGTTTTTTGTTTTGTTTTTTGTTTTTTTTGTTTTGGGTTTGTTTGCTTTTTTTTGGGGGGGGTGATGGCGACGGTTTGTAATGGCTATACAAAAATAATATTTACTGTAACAATATTATTATCACTTCTTATCCAATTTATAATTCTCATTTGTTGTCAATATGCTTATCCAATGGTTTCGAATTCCGAAACACTATTTCAAAAGAAACATTGCTTTGAATGGACAATGGAGATTTATTATTATCATCTCAATTAGAACGCTACACCTTAGACAAAGATAAAGATAGAGATGGATTTATCCCTTAGCAGGCCATTTCATCCAAAGTCCTCCTCAACTCCCGGGGAGGGGGGGGGAGCATGCAGTATACAGGCCTGTTAGGCCTTTTGTACTAATGCTATGATAATGTCTTTATCTACCTATAGCTGGGTACTCATTCACATCTGAGTCAAGTGAGGAACGTAGAGTAAAACACCTCTGTGAATAAAACTCATCTCTACCAGTCGTGGGGTTTCAACCAATGTCGTGGTGATTACAGGCTCACAACACTACTGCTCAGCCTCAACGCCTCAACGGACAACGGACAACGCATTCAACCAGTTGTCACGTTATACCAGTTACCTCATTCTCTTCCTCTCTCGACGCTGGTTTCTCTCTGCTATTCTCACGCATCTAACCGATGTCATGTAATACCAGTTACCTCATTTCGGTTCTCTCTCTCGACGTTGGTTTCTTGCTATTCACGCATCTAACCGATGTCACGTAATACCAATTACCTCATGTCTCTCAGTTGATTTACTATTCACGCATCTAACCGGATATCACAATTAACCTCATTTCCTTCTTCTCTCAACATTGGTTCTTGCTATTCACGCATCTAACCAGATGTCACGTAATACCAGTAACTCATTTCTTCTTCTCTCTACATTGGTTCCTTGCTATTCACGCATCTAACCGGTTGTCACGTAATACCAGTAACCTCATTTCCTTCTTCTCTACATTGGATCCTTGCTATTCACGCATCCAACCAGTTGTCACGTAATACCAGTAACCTCATTTCCTTCTTCTCTACATTGATCATTGGTTCCTTGTTCTATTCACGCATCTAACCTTGCTGTCACGTAAACCAGTAACCTCATTTCTTTCTACATTGGCTTCTCTTGTCACGCATCCATGTTGTCACGTAATACCAGTAACCTCATTTCTTCTTTACATTGGTTCCCATTCACGCATCCAACCCGTTGTCACGTAATACCAGTTACCTCATTCTCTTCTTCTTGGTTCCTTGCTATTCACGCATCCAACCGGTTGTCACGTAATACCAGTAACTTCTTTTCTCTACATTCTTCTCTATTCATGCATCCAACCAGTTGTCTCTAATACCAGTTACCCTATTTCTCTTTCTCATGTTGGCTTCCAACCAGTTGTGTAATACCAGTTACCTCATTTCCTTTCTTCTTACGTTGGTTTCTTGCTATTCACGCATCCAACCGGTTCTCACGTAATACCAGTAACCTCATTTCCTTCTTCTTTACGTTGGCTTTCTTGCTATTCACGCATCCAACCAGTTGTCACGTAATACCAGTTACCTCATTTCTCTTCTTCTCTCTACATTGGTTCCTTGCTATTCACGCATCCAACCAGTTGTCACGTAATACCAGTTACCTCATTTCCTTCTTCTTATTGGCTTTCTGCTATTCATGCATCCAACCAGTTGTCACGTGATACCAGTTACCTCATTTCCTCTTCTCTCTTCAATCCAGGTCACGTAATATTCATTTTCTTTTTTCAAAGTCTTTGTTATTCACGCATCTAACCAGTTATCACGTAATACCAGTTACCTCATTTCCTTTCTTCTCTCTACATTGTTCCTTGCTATTCACGCATCTAACCGGATGTCACGTAATACCAGTTACCTCATTTCCTTTTTCTCTCAAAGTTGGTTCCTTGCTATTCACGCATCTAACCGGATGTCACGTAATACCGGTTACCCATTTCCAGAATTTTTCTCTAAACAGTTGGTTCCTTGCATATTCAGTGCAATCTAACCGGATGTCACGTAATACCGGTTACCCCATTTCCTTTTTCTCTCAAAGTTGGTTTCTTGCTATTCACGCATCTAACCGGATGTCACGTAATACCAGTTACTTCATTTTCTTCTTCTGACACGTTGGCTTCTTTTTTTTCTTGACATTTTGTTTTTTATTCACGTATCCAACCAGTTGTCACGTAATACCAGTTACTTCATTGCCTTCTTCTCTCTACATTGGTTTCTTGCTATTCACGCATCTAATCACGTGATACCAGTTTATTATTAACTCGTTGGTTTCTTTAGATTCACGCATCCAACCGTTGTCACGTAATACCAGTTACCTCATTTCCTTCTTCTCTCTATATTGGTTCCTTGCTATTCATGCATCCAGCCAGTTGTCACGTAATACCAGTTACCAGTCATTTCCTTCTTCTCTCTACATTGGTTCCTTGCTATTCACGGACAATCCAACCAGTTGTCACGTAATACCAGTTACTTCATTTCCTTCTTCTCTCTACATTGGTTTCTTGCTATTCACGCATCCAACCGGATGTCACGTAATACCAGTTACCTCATTTCCTTTTTTCTCTCTACATTGGTTCCTTGCTATTCACGCATCCAACCGGATGTCACGTAAACCAGTTACCTCATTTCTTCTTCTTCTACATTGGTTCCTTGCTATTCATGCATCTAACCGGATGTCATGTAATACCAGTTACCCCATTTCTTCTTCTGCATCTACGGATTGGTTTCCTTGCTATTGTGGCTTGTTGACTTTATACTTGTTGATAGTTGATGTACCTTTCCAGGATCTTGGTAGTCCAGAGGCAGGTTGACAACCTCTCAACCAAAATGTCGTGGGTTTAAGCCCGATGACGGTTGAACACAATTTCTCGACTTTTTTTTTGTGTAAAATCTCTCCCACATGCCGAGCCCGTTTCCATGTAGGTGGATCGACACATAGTCCCATCGGAGATGGACGATGAAAAGGAGGTCCTGTGTGCAGGTCATAACACTGTAGGAACGTTAAAGATCCCTCGGCTGTTTACAGGGCAGTGTGGCAATATTTAAATAATTGTAACAAAACCCCGGAAATCACTTTATTTGCGGATGTTGGTAAAAACTAAATCAAACTCAAACCCAATGTGTCTTTCCTCTACACATTTTACACCAATTATTCCTCATTTAAATAAACACATTCTCTATCAATCATGAATTTCTCAGTGCTGAAATTCTATGAGGTCTTGTCTACGTATGAAAACAATGAAAACAATGATATCAAAGAGTAGAGACCTTATCAGATGTTCCTTTCTTCTAGGATAAACTCATTCAGTTTGAAATTTATCTTCACGTCTTTCAATATCAGTATGAACACTCTATCAAATTACAACTGACGAACGTATCATTAAAGCCTTGTATATATGCATTGTATTGCACTTTCATTGGGGATAGATATCCTCGGAAATTTAATTAAATTGATTGAATAATTAGTATCGACAGACACCATCGAAATAAAGTGAAAACAGCTATTGTAGAAAACAGCTATTGTACATCATAGTGGATAGAATCATTATTTACAAAACTGCATACAATATACTAGCAACAGCCAGACTCAGAACATCGAAACCCAAATGGAAAAATTCACAAACATAGTAGCACAACTGAATTGGAATAGATCTAGTTGCTTTGAAGAGTGTATTAACACAATAACATAACACAACTGAAAACAGAAATATCATCTAGTTGCTTTGAAGAGTCTAGCACACAATAAAATAACACAACTGAAAACAGAAATAGATCTAGTTGCTTTGAAGACGGTTGAACAAACGACATCAAAATTCCAAATGGCCAGCCGAATACAACTGAAAAAGAAAAGATCTAGTTGCTTGGAAGAGTAGCACACGCTAAAATAACACAACTGAAAACAAAATAGATCTTGTTGCATTTTTTGAAGAGTGCTTTAAAATAACGCAACTGAAAAACAGAAATAGATCTACACACACGCTAAAATAACACAACTGAAAACAAAAATAGATCTAGTTGCTTTGAAGAGGTAGCATACAATAAAATAACGCAACTGAAAACAGAAATATATCTAGTTGCTTTGAAGAGTCTAGCACACAATAAAATAACACAACTGAAAAAGAAATAGATCTAGTTGCTTTGAAGAGTCTAGCACACAATAAAATAACACAACTGAAAACAGAAATAGATCTAGTTGCTTTGAAGAGTCTAGCACACAATAAAATAACACAACTGAAAACAGAAATAGATCTAGTTGCTTTGAAGAGTGTAGCACATGATAAAATAGCACAACTGAAAACAGAAATAGATCTAGTTGCTTTGAAGAGTCTAGCACATGATAAAATAGCACAACTGAAAACAAAAATAGATCTAGTTGCTTTGAAGAGTCTAGCATACAACATGATAAAATAACACAAGAGAAAACAGAAATAGATCTAGTTGCTTTGAAGAGTGTAGTAGACGATAAAATAACACAAGAGAAAACAGAAATAGATCTAGTTGCTTTGAAGAGTCTAGTAGACGATAAAATAACACAAGAGAAAACAGAAATAGATCTAGTTGATTTGAAGAGTCTAGTACACGATAAAATAACACAAGAGAAAACAGAAATAGATCTAGTTGCTTTGAAGAGTGTAGTAGACGATAAAATAACACAAGAGAAAACAGAAATAGATCTAGTTGCTTTGAAGAGTAGTAGATGATAAAATAACACAAGAGAAAACAGAAATAGATCTAGTTGCTTTGAAGAGTCTAGCACATGATAAAATAACACAAGGGAAAACAGAAATAGATCTAGTTGCTTTGAAGAGTGTAGTAGACGATAAAATAACACAAGAGAAAACAGAAATAGATCTAGTTGCTTTGAAGAGTCTAGCACATGATAAAATAACACAAGAGAAAACAGAAATAGATCTAGTTGCTTTGAAGAGTGTAGTAGACGATAAAATAACACAAGAGAAAACAGAAATAGATCTAGTTGCTTTGAAGAGTGTAGTAGACGATAAAATAACACAAAGAGAAAACAGAAATAGATCTAGTTGCTTTGAAGAGTCTAGTACATGATAAAATAACACAAGGGAAAACAGAAATAGATCTAGTTGCTTTGAAGAGTGTAGTAGACGATAAAATAACACAAGAGAAAACAGAAATAGATCTAGTTGCTTTGAAGAGTTCTAGCACATGATAAAATAACACAAGAGAAAACAGAAATAGATCTAGTTGCTTTGAAGAGTGTAGTAGACGATAAAATAACACAAGAGAAAACAGAAAAGATCAGTTGCTTTGAAGAGTGTAGTAGACGATAAAATAACACAAGAGAAAACAGAAATAGATCTAGTTGCTTTGAAGAGTGTAGTAGACGATAAAATAACACAAGAGAAACAGAAATAGATCTAGTTGCTTTGAAGAGTGTAGCACACGATAAATACACATGGAGAGACGTTACGTCAGAAAACGAATAGTCAACATTGAGATTTTTTAGAACCAGCATTATATCAAAATACACAGTATAAGGCAAGCATTTTTATTGACTACGAGGCCATTCTACTGCTACTATAAACAAATACTGAAAAGCGACATGAAGTATGAACTCCACCGATAAAGACAGAACAAACACGTGACGTTTCTGGTATTACCTTTGTCAGACAGCAAACGAGAATATATCTACATACGTACACAGACACCACACTGTGTAAGGTCAGAAGGGAAAAACTAAAAAGGTGAGGAAAGAGGGCGAGACAAGACATGAGAAGAATAAAGAAAGGGAAGACGGTGATAAGAATGAGTATCTTTATTGGTGGAGTTGTCACTTAGTTTCGTGGATCACTTTTGACGTCACTCCACTGTGGCTCCTTTGTGTTACTATAACCCAATCATTGTTACAATAGAGGTTGATTAGTTGAAAAAATGTCATCACGTTTCTTGGTTCTATTATCAAGACTGTAGGCTGGTGACAGAAAAAGATGACTGTGTGGGGTCAAAGGTCACCTTCCAATTCCACGAGTCGGGTCGCTGTCTGATCACGCCACTAGCGGGTAAACGACGTGAGTACCAATTTCAAACCAAGTCGTTTTTATCAATAGCTCCTTTACATTTCTATTTCTTTAGTGGTTGGTCAATTTCAAGAGCTTTGAGGTTATGAGATTTTATTGTGTTTTGCTTGTGTACGTCTGTTGTTGTTGTTTTTTGTTTGTTTTTTTGTTGTTGTTATTTTCAGTTTTCCTCCTGTCCAATTTTGTTGTTGTTTTTAGTTATAAGGGAAATGATCAGTTTAAAAAACCCAACTTAATATAAAACATGAATTAGTATAGAAACCTTTATTTCCTAATACTTATTACATACAATATATTATATATTAGGTGCATGTTTGTGTGTATACGTATGTGTACATTATATTTATCATGATATATATAATCGTTATGTGTGATATACATATATATATATATATATATATATATATATATATATATATATATATATATATATATATATATATATATATATATAT
Organism: Doris montereyensis; assembly: GCA_037039925.1. Classification (NCBI taxonomy): domain Eukaryota; kingdom Metazoa; phylum Mollusca; class Gastropoda; order Nudibranchia; family Dorididae; genus Doris; species Doris montereyensis. The sequence goes on from JAXRKP010001786.1 coordinate 40,928, forward strand.
ATATATATATATATATATATATATATATATATATATCACTGCCGCTCTGATCAAAGGCCCTAAGCCCCAAAATGACAATTTTCGTTGTTTTCCGTCAATCGGAAGCTTATTACTTGATACATATGTCGGTAAAACCCTGTGTCCGAACCTTTAAGGGAAAGTGCATTTATTGACCACCATACAAAGGACGAATATCCACTAGCCTAACATGTTGGTCGCTTCACAGGGCGTAAATGACATTGTTCCGACCAATAGGCTCGTTCGCCTTTTGTTTGGACCATGAATTTAAGCGCCGCGTTTCCTTAATGACATAGTTACGATGTGTTGTGGCAAATTTGCTAAAGTCACAACTTCATTTCTACTTACATAAGTAAGTTTTGATGTTTTAAAATTGATTAACTAACTCATTTATGATTGTTGATCATCTGTTTTGGTGTTATTCGACCTCGGTTGTCGTGCCGAGAATTGCCACAGAGAGAAGGCCGAGTATTGAACTCTTTTCAGAATGAGAAAAGGAATGAAGCTGGGGGAAATATTTTTTTCAATTGTATAATATCTGGATAGGAATAGATGTATTAAACAAATACGAAAATGATTTATGAGATATAGGGCTGATAGCAGCATCACGTTTATCCCTATTAGTGTGTAATGTTAATGTGGGGCTGATAGTTGCAACATTTCTATCCCTATTAGTGTGTAATGTTGATAGTTGCAACATTTCTATCCCTATTAGTGTGGCTGATAGTTGCAACATTTCTATCCCTATTAGTGTGTAATGTTTGGGGCTGATAGTTGCAACATTTCTATCCCTATTAGTGTAATGTTAATGTGGGGCTGATAGTTGCAACATTTCTATCCCTATTAGTGTGTAATGTTAATGTGGGGCTGATAGTTGCAACATTTCTATCCCTATTAGTGTTGTGCAAATGTTAATGTGGGGCTGATAGTTGCAACATTTCTATCCCTATTAGTGTGTAATGTTAATGTGGGGCTGATAGTTGCAACATTTCTATCCCTATTATGTGTAATGTTAATGTGGGGCTGATAGTTGCAACATTTCTATCCTATTAGTGTGTAATGTTAATGTGGGGCTGATAGTGTGTAATGTTAATGTGGGGCTGATAGTTGCAACATTTCTATCCCTATTAGTGTGTAATGTTAATGTGGGGCTGATAGTTGCAACATTTCTATCCCTATTAGTGTGTAATGTTAATGTGGGGCTGATAGTTGCAACATTTCTATCCCTATTAGTGTGTAATGTTAATGTGGGGCTGATAGTTGCAACATTTCTATCCCTATTAGTGTGTAATGTTAATGTGGTAAAACAGTAAAAGCTGTGAAGTAAATGTCCAGTATTTTTTCCTTGCAGTGTGGAATCTCCTTTTAGTGGTAACTTTGCATTGTCTTTACATTCTGACAATTCAACCACAAGAGGTCTATTTCTTTTTGCATAATAAAATCAGTTCTTTATAGTTTCATCTCAGGCCTCACGCTGATCAGATGGCGTCAGCTCACCATGTTGTTTACAAGTTTTGGTGGGTATCGCTGATCAGCTGGCGTGGAGCTCACCATGTTGTCTGCAAGCTTTGTGGGTATCGCTGATCAGCTGGCGTCAGGTCACCGTGTTGTCTGCAAGCTTTGGTGGGTATCGCTGATCAGCTGGCGTCAGCTCACCATGTTGTCTGAAAGCTTTGGTGGGTATCGCTGATGAGCTGGCGTCAGGTCACCATGTTGTCTGCAAGCTTTGGTGGGTATCGCTGATGAGCTGGCGTCAGGTCACCATGTTGTCTGCAAGCGTTGGTGGGTATCGCTGATCAGCTGGGGTCAGGTCATCATGTTGTCTACAAGCTTTGGTGAGAATGGCCCAAATAAGGCTTTGAGCACTTCGTCACTTTTTATTGCCTGCCAGTCATAGATCTATTGATAGTAAAGTTTACTATTAATAGATCTATTCTGCAATTTCAGTTCAGAAATAACCCGTTCCTAAGGAGTATGTCACGAAGTTCTAAAATTAGATGATCACTTAAGTAGTCCCATTATAAGTAAGGTGCTGATTGACTGAGAGGTAGAAGTGCATTATGAAAAGTAAGCGTGTGTTATGAACTCCCTAATGCACCGTAGGAACCAATGGTACAGAATGGAAAAGGGAAATACTAATTAATATTTACTGGTGCACGTCTATACAGTTTTTGCTGATAATGGTGCATTCATATTTCCATTTCTTAACTTTTAACATCTTACGTAGTGAAACATTGCTCATTTCCACATACAACTGAAATGAAGTAATTTATTCTCCCTTTATTCTCTTTTTAAATTATTTCCAACAGATTGCTTTCCCCGCCAGTGCGAATGAGTGCAACGCGCAATCTTTCGACATCCTTTTACGATCATTATGAATGTGTTCTCAGCCCACGATTTTTTGAAATGTGTTTCGTCAGTCAGTTGTATAACATAAATGCCTAAGTCAGAATTGGGCATTTTTGAGATAATACCACATTTCCTTCTAGCCCAAAAATATCTACGAAATCAACAAAAGAGAAAGCTCAATTTAAAACAGAATCTTTATTGTAATCAAGATCTTTGAAAATGGCATTTTTATTAATTACCTTTTTTTTTTTCAAATGTATAAAAGTGACTTAGACATTTGTGTTATACAACTGACAATTTAGTCTATCTATCACCAAAACTTGTTTTGTTTTGATTTTTCTCTTTTAATCCCCCTGAAATCCACATGGAGACGTAAATCGAAGTAGTTTTCCTTTTGATAGGTCCTGAAAGTTTATCTACTGAACATCATCCATTCATCAGATTTTATGATATTGTGCATTTACCATGCATTCATTTTGTTTCGTAGAAACGTCAATATAGGTCTGTAATAAAGCATACTATTTGACACCATCATGAACGTCTTCAATTTATCGATTCATATTTGTGTATGTTATGAAGTGTCTATAAGCTATAACAACGTAGAGATTTGTGCATTATAAGAACTCAACGAAATGAAGCTCAAACAATATATGCATTTACTGCAATGTTTATTGGTCTATGAAGTCGTAGGGTAAACAGTGCGGACTAGTTAGCGTTCACTCGACCGTGTAAGTGGACATTCATTAGTACATTAAAAATGTATGAACTGTTTTCAGACATCCTGACCTGTTGAAATTATTCTAACAAGTGATCAAAAGGAGTAAAATTGCAAGAGGCCGATAGCTAGTGAAGAGAAATATAAAACAGCATTGAAAGGCCTAATAGAAATAACAGAGACATTTCCGAAGACACCACTTCGTCGCAAACAAAGAAAGACAGAAACAATATCTAGGAACGGGTGTAACGGCCCATCGCCCATTGCCCATAAAACATTTCCTCCAGGAATTAAAAGAGTAAGCCTTATAAAAAACAATATCTAGAACGGTGTAACGGCCCATTGCCCACATTTCCAGCATTTACATTTAAAAAAACAAAAGAGTAAAGCCATTATAAAAAACAATATCTAGGAACGGTGTAACTGCCCATTGCCCACATTTACATTAAAAGAGTAAGCCTTATAAAAAACAATATCTAGGAACGGTGTAACTGCCCATTGCCCACATTTACATTAAAAGAGTAAGCCTTATAAAAACAATAAATAATGATATTAAAGGAAATAGAGAAAGACAAAGAAACAAAAAAGAATGTTCTAGAGGTTGAGACGTGCCAGGACGACAAATGTATGACTTTTTTGATATTATTGGATTTACCCACATCCACATCTAAGGTGATCTCGGAAGTTTGGGTAGATTTTTAAAATTTGCCCGGACTGCCCAGTGTAAACAGCCAAGGGTGCATTGTGATCTGCACACGGGACCTCTGTTTTATCGTCCGTTTTCGTGAGAGGTGGTGAGGTGGTGGGGGGGGGGGGGAAGGGTTAGATTTAACTCGAAAAATTCCCCCAAGAGAAAACGTTTGAACCTGCTGGGGCTTGAACCTACGAACTTTAAGTTGAGAGGCCGACACCTTGACTGTGGACCACCGAGTGCTCTGACGAACGCATTAAGTTTGACTGAACCATTGTATTTATTTTATGATTTAGTTTATCTGATTCTGTGAACAGCTCTATTTTCAACAATGCAACAACCGCACCTTATGGTTACAGCCACGAAAAATTGACAATAAAATGTTTGGAGGTGTTATAGCAAAACCGTAGAGTTGTAATCATGACGTCACTGGTTCAAATCCCACGGTTGGCACAGCTGGATTGTTTTCACAATGTTGTACTCTTAGGAATGGTCCTTTACTCTGCTTTCCGCATTTGACTCAGCTGTGAATGAGTACCCAGATATAGGTAGTGAAAGACTGTGTCAGGGTGTTAGCTACAAAGCGCCTAACAGGCTCCTGTATTGCATGCCCTCTTGGAGTTGAAAAGGATTTAAATGAAACGGCCTCATGATGTACATACAGTTGGTGAGCCTGCATCTGTGCGGGGATACGGACTATAAATCCATCTTTATGTATATATTTTATTTCTAATGGCAGTTTTATAATATGTAATTATTATTGGTTGTTGTTGTAGTGGTAGTCGTTGTTGCAGTCATTACTGCTGTTGCTGTTGTTGTTGTCACTGATATGAAATTCCATTTTTAATTGTTTTGAGTTGCTTTTTGTGTTGTATTGTCGGTGTCCGTCTGTGTGTGTGTGTGTGCATGTGCGTGAGTATGTGCGTGTGTATGTGCGTGTGTGTGTGTGTGCATTTGCTTGCTTGCTATTATTGTTGCTTTGAGTTTCTTTTCTTTTAGTTGCTGTTTTGGCTAGGGGTGTGATTTTCTTTTCTTTTGCTTGCTTTTTGTATTTGTGTATCTGAATTGACAATTAGACAAATGGAGACTGTAATGGATAATTATTTTATTCAATGTCAAAATGTTACTATCAGAATGTTTTCCTTAATTATTACAATGTTATAAAAGTCATCACGTCACATTAAGATAAGATACGAGATAAGAAAAGATATTTATATTAATAGCATGTAATTACAATTATCTGGTCACATGATACAACTTTACAAAACTACAAACAAACGTCTGTCTAAACGGTCAACTACCAACAAGAATAGGTGCACAAAGGGCAGTGAGTGCAGAGAATGAAATAATTAAAACAATCACTCAATCGTAGACAGTGTCTGGTTGCTGGCTTCTTTCGGCTTTGGCCTCACCCATCATTGGTACATTGACCTGGATCACCAGTCCAGTCTGGTTTCGTTGTTGAGCTGCAGATCCAGAACTCTGTGAGTCAGTCTGTCCTACACTTGTCTTCTTATATTCTAATCCATTGTCGGTTTCCCAAGCTCTGTGCCCTGTCTGCCCATGGTTAGAAATCGGAGTTTTCCTTCTCCTAGACAAACTGCCTTTCCAGGTTAACGAGCTCTGTCCACCTGGCGGAGGTTATAGTGCCTAGGTTCGCCTGTTAGCCACCTCAAAGGACATCTATAGCATTTTCTAATGGCTGATTTCCCATTCTGCAGTCCTACCCTTCCTCACTGGCTCACGCCAGTTTTGTCCGCAACTGCTTATTCGGTTTTCGCAGCTGACCTTTTATCTAGGAGGCTGTTCCCTTATCCGCAACCTGTGGACGCGTTCTGGTAGAGTTGGTCACCACCGCAGAATACTCCTACTACTACCACTACTACCACTACTATTACTACTAGTACTACTATTACTACTACTACTACTACTACTACTACTACTACTACTACTACTACTACTACTACTACTACTACTACTACTACTATTACTACTACTACTACTACTACTACTACTACTATTACCTACCACCACTACTACTACTACTACTACTACTACTATTATAACTACTAATCACTACTACTACTACTACTACTACTACTAATATTACTACTACGACTATTACTATTACTACTACTACTACTACTACTACTACTACTACTACTACTGCTACTAATATTACTACTACGACTACTACTACTACTACTACTACTACTACTACTACTACTACTACTACTACTATTACTACTACTACTACTACTACTACTACTACTACTACTACTATTACTACTACTACTAGTACCACTACTACTACTACTACTACTACTACTACTACTACTACTATTACTATTACTACTACTACTACTACTACTACTACTACTACTACTACTACTACTACTACTACTACTACTACTACTACTACTACTACTACTACTACTACTACTACTACTACTAATATACACGTTACTACTACGACTACTACTACTACTACTACTACTACTACTACTACTACTACTACTAATAATAATAATACTACTACTACTATACTACTAATACTATTACTGATAATAATAATAATAATAATAATAATAATAATAATAATAATAATAATAATAATAATAATAATAATAATAATAATAATAATAATAATAATAATAATAATAATAATAATAATAATAATAATAATAATAATGATACTACTACTACTACTACTACTATTACTACTACTACTACTACTACTACTACTACTACTACTACTACTACTACTACTACTACTACTACTACTACTACTACTACTACTACTACTACTAATAACTAATAATAATAATAATAATAATAATAATAATAATAATAATAATAATAATAATAATAATAATAAATAATAATAATAATAATAATAATGATAATAATAATACACTTGAAAATGATAATAATAATATTAAAAATAATAATGGATAACATTTTTCGCACTTCTAAGATCAATGTTCAGGCTGTTTCAGCCAAAATAACTAATATTTTTAATATAAAATAATAATAATATATATATATATATATATATATATATATATATATATATATATAGTTGTTAAGTTTAAAAATAAAAGAAACAGCGAAAATGTCACTTGCAGACTTAAATTACGGGACAGGTTATAATTAATAATCGATGATTGAGGTAAGAAGGGCCAGTGTCATGAAAACAAGTAAAGGCAATCACAGCACCTTTGTATTCGATCTTGGGTTTCATAGGTAACCAGTTCAATTCTTTCAGAATCAGTGTTAATGAATTTGATTTTATATTTATCTAGATACAAGTCTAATAACTGAATTTTGAATTCTTTGAAGTTTGTTAATATCTAGTTCTTTGAGGTCGAAAAAAGAGATTTACAAGAGTCAAGCCTTGAAAGTGCAAAAGCCAAAGCGATTTTTTGAGCAGCAGATATATCTTTAATCTATAATAGTTAAACTATTTTTTTTTATGATTCATGTAAACACCAAAAACTTCTGACAGTTAAAACAAATTTAATATGCCGCCTATTCAATACAATCTCATCCACAAAGAGTTTAAGTTTATCTGGGAACCATTGTTTCTGTTTTATCATCCTTCTTTTTCAAGGCATTAACGCAAAGAAATTTACTTTCCACGCAAGGAAGCAGAAAATGTCAGTACAGGGCAGCCTGGAGAAAAATCATTTTGGCATCTAAAACCCATACACCGGAAGGTAGAATGGGAGATGATAAAGAAAGAAAGATAGCTTTTTTAGTTACTAGTAGTTTTTTGTTTTTCTTTGGATTTACTCTCATTCCTCTTTATTCAGTTCATTGTTCACCATGTTGATATGCGAATGAAAGTCGCTTTCTGCTTTTCCTAACATATGTAAACCATCAGTAAATAAAAGCAGTGCTACATATACTGGTTTGAGCTTACACATACCTACATTCATTTTTTTCCTTTTGAGAAACCAAAGAGGATTTAAGACCCAACCTTATCTTACTCCTATATCTACATTAAATTCTTCAGATATGTTTACAGCTACTCACTGCACATGTTGGTTTATTATAAAAATCTTTAAATGGCGTCTACTAAATTTTGCTCTACATTGTGTTCTTTTAAGTAATGCCAATGTCAATGTTTTTCAAGGATTTTTTGTCTCATTGTAAATATGTTGTCTTATACACTTCTTCCTCGTCTTAATTCACTCCGGTGATCTTCAAGCTGGTCCTCTACTTTTCCTTAGTCTCATTATCAGAATTCTGGCATGAACTTTTCTGGTACGCTAAGTAGCGATTTCCCTCTATGGTTTGAACATTCCGCAGTTGATGCTTTCTTGTGTATTGCTACTACTGTTTCCTTTTCCCATTTGTCTGGGACATATTTTGACTTCCATGCTTGTTGACACATTGCCTTTAGTAGTTTGTGTGCCTATGTCTCTCTCTTGGTTTTTAATCATTTCAGAATGATTTTGACCTGCTCCTGGGACTTTCTTAATTCCACTGTTCTTATAGTTGTTTGGAGTTCTTCCATTGAGATATCTACATCTCCAGCTTTCTCATCTTGATTACTTGTTACTCTTACTAATTGATCTTTACTCCTTGTTTCATATGTTCTGGGGGGATTATGTAATTGTTGAAAATACTTTAACCATGTTTACATGATTTCGTTGTCTTCTTTCATTATTTCTCCTTCGGTGTTCTTAATTTGTCGTACTGGGCATGCTTTGGTCTTTTCATGCTCTTTCATTGCTTCCGAGAACAGCTTTGATTTCCTTGATAACTTTCATAAAGTCTTTGTCCAAACTCTTACAATTGTTCCTGTTTTGCTTTCCACACTTCCTCTTCGGCGATAGTTCTTTTACTCACGTCATCTATCCTGTCTTATGGCGTCATTGTTTGCAAGTATTTTTTCCAGGCATTTTTTTCTAAAATTTGAAGTTAGTCTTGACATGCATGCTTTTCTTTTCCTACCTTTTTTAATTTGTTTCCTACCACAGACCTCACCAGTACACCTTTTTTAATTTGTTTCCTACCACAGACCTCACCAATACACCTTTTAATTTGTTTCCTACCACAGACCTCACCAATACACCTTTTTTAATTTGTTTCCTTCACCAATCTTTTTAAATTTGTTTCCTACCACAGACCTCACCAGTACAACTTTTTTAATTTGTTTCCTACCACAGACCACCAATACACCAGTACCACAGACACCTACAACTTTTTAATTTGTTTCTACCACAGACCTCACCAATACAACTTTTTTAATTTGTTTCCTACCACAGACTCACCAGTACACCTTTTAATTTGTTTTCTACCACAGACCTCACAGTACACCTTTTAATTTGTTTTCTACCACAGACCTCACCAGTACACCTTTTAATTTTTTTTTACACCTTTTTTAACTACCACAGACCTCACCAATACACTTTTTTAATTTGTTTCCTACCACAGATACACCTTTTTTAATTTGTTTCCTACCAGTACAACAACTGAGGAGTGTTTCTTTAACATTTGCCACTTTTCTTATATTGTGCTATCGGTCAGATCCATCTACCTTTCTCTAATAAATCTTTTTATCCTGGGTTTGTACATCTGTTTTACTATTGGTTTATTTAGTTCTCCTATTTTGAGTTTAGTAGCTTCTTCTCTTTCTTTTTCTGTTTGTTTTCTTGAAGTCAGTAATCTCATTTTGCCAATCATCAGGTGATGATCACTAAATATTTATGTTTCTCTGTGTACTCTTGCATTCATTGTATATAAGAAAGGAGCTGCTAACTAATATTTAGTCTATGATTAACTATTCACATGTGTCTTTATTTACTCCTGTATATTTGTGGATATCTTTATGAGGAAAAAGATGTTAGCTATTTTTATGTTATTCTTTAGACAAATATATTTTAGTCTCTCCATTTGGAGTAGTTGTTGTCCCTCCTTCTTACTCCTTATGGTGTTTCTAGATTGTTGCCTACTTCTAGCCTTTAAATCTCCTAAACCTATTAGTTCCTGTTTGGGTTTGAGATTTTCTGCAGCTATTTGTAAATCGTTTTCGAAGATAGCTTTTTATTTTTTGGTGGCATCTTCGATTGGTCCATATACTACTAATAATTTGATTTCTCTTCCTTTTGTTTAATATTTGCCTCTAATAGCCATCGGCTTTATGAATTTCTAACTTTTAGTAGCTGTTCATGCCATTTACGTATTAGGAGGCTTACTCTTGCTCTAGCTATATATCTTTGACATCTACTCCTGAGAAGACTAGAGCATGATTTTGTTTTCTTGTCCTTTTTTCTTTGTTTCTGTAATGGCCGTAGTGTTCACTTTAAATTTGTCCATTTCTTCAGCTAATTCTAACTTTTTCCATTTATTGCCCTAATATTCCATGTTCCAATAATCACAGTCCATGTTCTTTTCCAGAGTAGTCTTCAAAAGTTGAATCCGGCTATATATTCATAATTAATACTTTGACTCATTTTGTTTTGGATAAGCAGGGCTAGCCCACTGTACCCTAGGTAGATGGTAGGGTTTCCACATTGAGGCCCTGTACTGGGGCTTGTTATTTTCTATCACGGTTAACTCCCTTAGCTTTTGGTCATCTAAGACCTGCCTGCAAGGCAGCAAGTTGTTATTTTCTGTCAAGGTTCACTTCCCTAGCCATTATCAGAGACTAGAGATTGCGTTTTGGCGATTGTACGTTTAATGGTTTTGTATATAGAGTTCATATTATCTGCATAGGATTGGTAATATCAGTGAGTCGCATGTAGAGGGAAAAACAGGTCGCAAGTCAGATCTTTAGGAAATTCTAGATGTTAAAATTGCACGGCTAGAGAAACAATCATTGTCAATAATGACTCTTTGAGATCGATCAGAAACATTAAAACAAGACAGGTTAAAAGAAAGTGATCAAATGACAGCCAAGGAAAGAAAGCAATAAATCACTAACGCCGCTGACAAAGTTAAAGAAAGCAATAAATCAATAACGTCGCTGACAGGTCAAGAAAAAGAAAACAATGAAACACTAACGCCGCTGACAGGTCAAGTAAAGAAAACAATGAAACACTAACGCTGCTGACTGGTCAAGTAAAGAAAACAATGAAAATAACACCGCTTACAGGTCAAGTAAAGAAAACAATGAAAAACTAACACCGCTTGACAGGTCAAGTAAACAAAACAATGAAACACTAACACCGCTGACAGGTCAAGTAAAAAAAAGCAGAGAAACACTAACACCGCTGACAGGTCAAGTAAAGAAAATAATGGAAACACGTCGCTGACAGGTCAAGTAAAGAAAGCAGAGAAACACTAACACCGCTGACAGGTGAAGTAAAGAAAGCAGTGAAACACTATTACCGCTGACAGGTCAAGTAAAGAAAGCAGAGAAACACTAACGCCGCTGACAGGTGAAGTAAAGAAAACAATGAAACACTAACAGCGCTGACAGGTCAAGTAAAGAAAACAATGAAACACTTACGCCGCTGACTGGTCAAGTAAAGAAAGCAATGAAAAATTAACACCGCTGACAGGTCAAGTAAAGAAAGCAATGAAACACTAACACCCCTGACAGGTCAAGCAAAGAAAACAATGAAATACTAACGCCGCTGACAGGTCAAGTAAAGAAAGCAATACAACACTAACACCGCTGACAGGTCAAGTAAAGAAAACAATGAATACTAATTGACAGGTCAAAAAGAAAACAATGAAATACTAACGCCGCTGACAGGTCAAGTAAAGAAAACAATGAAATACTAACGCCGCTGACAGGTCAAGTAAAGGAAACAAGCACTAAAGACAGGAATGAAACATGAAACACTAACGCCCAGACAGGTCAAGTAAAGAAAGCAATGAAACATTAACACCGCTGACAGGTCAAGTAAAGAAAGCAGTGAAACACTAACGCCCCTGACAGGTCAAGTAAAGAAAGACAATGAAACATTAACACCGCTGACAGGTCAAGTAAAGAAAGCAGTGAAACACTAACACCCCTGACAGGTCAAGTAAAGAAAACAATGAAACGCTAAACCCCTGACAGGTCGTAAAGAAAGCAGTGAAACACTAACGCCCCTGACAGGTCAAGTAAAGAAAACAATGAAATAACCCCTGACAGGTCAAGTAGAAAGCAGTGAAACACTTGATAGGTTTTAAAGAAAACAATGAAACATTAACATGACAGGTCAAGTAAAGAAAGCAATGAAACACTAACACCGCTGACTGGTCAAGTAAAGAAAACAAGTTTGTGACAGGTGATAAAGAAAGGATTGCTTAATCGGTTTGATCTTGACTGTAAAGGAAATGAGAAACCAGGTCGATGAAACATTAAAGCGAAGATATGGTTATGAAACGCTAACACCGCTGACAGGTCAAGTTGAAAGTTGAAACATTAACCAGGTGACAGGTCAGTAAAGAAAACAAATCACACGTGACAGGTCAAAAAGAAAGGAATGAAAATTAACACCGCAGTGTTTCAAGTTTTAACACCGCAGACAGGTGATTGAAAGGAATGAAACATTAACACCGCAAGTCAAGTAAGAAAAAAAAATCACTAAATTTTACTGTCAAGTAAAGAAAGTAAACACTAACGCCGCTGATAGTGAAAAAAAGTGAATAGGGTTGGAAGTAAAATACCAAATTCAAACGATTTAAATTCATTTAAATTTACTGCATTAGAGTTTGTAGTGATAATTTTTAACCGATGGACTGAAAAATGAGAAAAATCGATTTAAGATATGGTTATGTGCTTTGCCGCTCTTTGGTTTTTAAGTTTCAGTCAAAAATAACAAATCAACGTTTTGTTCTAAAAGAAAAAATTGAGTGTTTCCGTTTTATTAACGTGATTGACAGTTTAAGTCGTGAAAAAAAAATCAGAATTTTACTGCATTAGAGTACAAAGTTTTAGCGATAAAAATGATTAGAAATCATTTAAATTTACTGCATTAGAGTACAAAGTTTTGCGATAAAAAAGATTAGAAATCATTTAAGTTTACTGCATTAGAGTACAAAACACTTGTGATAAAAAAGGTTAGAAATCATTTAAGTTTACTGCATTAGAGTACAAAACAATTGTGATAAAAAAGGTTAGAAATCATTTAAGTTTACTGCATTAGAGTACAAAGCACTTGTGATAAAAGAGGTTAGAAATCATTTAAGTTTACTGCATTAGAGTACAAAGCACTTGTGATAAAAGAGGTTAGAAATCATTTAAGTTTACTGCATTAGAGTACAAAGCACTTGTGATAAAAAGTGGTTAGAAATCGTGATTCATAATCATTAGTGAGTTATAATGATTAATAAGTTATAATCATTAGTGACTTATAATCATTAATGAGTTATAATCATTAGTGAGTTATAATGATTCGTGAGTTATAATCATTAGTGAGTTATAATCATTGGTGATTTATAATCATTGGTGAGTTATAATCCTTAGTGAGTTATAATCATTAGTGAGTTATAATCATTGGTGATTTATAATCATTGGTGAGTTATAATCCTTAGGGATTTATAATCATTAGTGATTTATTGGTAGAAAAATATTTTTTTCAGAGTATTAATATGAGGTGCCTAACAAGCTTATGTACTGAATGCTTTTCAGAGAAGTTGAGATTGAATGAAATGGCTTATGGAGGGGGGGGGGGGAGGTAATAGTAAATGGTGAGCCTTCCTTTATTATTTGAGTTGAGTCCTTTAGGTAAATCAGTTGACACAAAACAAAATATATTGCAGTAAAATGAACCCAATTTATTAAATCTCACTTCAATTTAGATCACACAAACTGAAATATGTTATTACAGTAAGTCTTTAGAAATCATAACTTTAAAAAAAACCCAACCTACTTTCAAAACAAAAAAATCTGTCTAAATAATGTTTTATCTGAACACGATATTTATTCATAACTTTGAGATGAGGCCTTTGTGAAAAGAAACTGCAGGCTGACGAAAGAAAAATCGGTCTTTCCTTCTTGGAGTGACGGTGCATCTTGACGTCGCTTCGTTATACGTGAAGGAAAAGTCATACCCGGTGCAAGATTTGGCCTTGATGAAACATCCTGCGACGGAAGAAACCAACAAAAAAATAGTTCCATGTGAGTGGGTGGGAGAAAAATAGTTCCATGTGAGTGGATGGGAGAAAAATAGTTCTATGTGAGTGAATGGGAGGAAAATAGTTCTATGTGAGTGGGTGGGAGAAAATAGTTCTATGTGAGTGGATGGGAGAAAAATAGTTCTATGTGAGTGGATGGGAGAAAATAGTTCTATGTGAGTGGATGGGAGAAAATAGTTCTATGTGAGTGATTGGGACAATATAGTTCTATGTGAGTGATTGGGACAATATAGTTCTATCTGAGTGGATGGGAGAAAATAGTTCTATGTGAGTGGATGGGAGAAAATAGTTCTATGTGAGTGGATGGGAGAAAATAGTTCTATGTGAGTGGATGGGAGAAAATAGTTCTATGTGAGTGGATGGGAGAAAAATAGTTCTATGTGAGTGGATGGGAGAAAAATAGTTCTATGTGAGTGAATGGGAGAAAAATAGTTCTATGAGTGGATGGGAGAATATAGTTCTATGTGAGTGGATGGGAGAATATAGTTCTATGTGTGAGTGAATGGGAGAAAATAGTTCTATGTGAGTGGATGGGAGAAAAATAGTTCTATGAGTGGATGGGAGAAAATAGTTCTATGTGAGTGAATGGGAGGAAAATAGTTCTATGTGAGTGGATGGGAGAATATAGTTCTATGTGAGTGGATGGGAGAATATAGTTCTATGTGAGTGAATGGGAGGAAAATAGTTCTATGTGAGTGGGTGGGACAATATAGTTCTATGTGAGTGGATGGGAGAAAATAGTTCTATGTGAGTGGATGGAGAAAATAGTTCTATGTGAGTGGATGGGAGAAAATAGTTCTATGTGAGTGGATGGGAGAAAATAGTTCTATGTGAGTGGATGGGACAATAGTAGTTCTTTGTTAGTGATTGGGACAATATAGTTCCATGTGAGTGATTGGGAAAATATAGTTCTATGTGAGTGATTGGGACAATATAGTTCTATGTGAGTGATTTGGACAATATAGTTCTATGTGAGTGATTGGGACAATATAGTTCTATGTGAGTGATTGGGACAATATAGTTCTATGTGAGTGATTGGGACAATATAGTTCTATGTGAGTGATTGGGACAATATAGTTCTATGTGAGTGATTGGGACAATATAGTTCCATGAGTGGTTGGGCATAATGTGTTAACACACCTGGAGTGGAAGACAGGCTTCAGGTTTGCTTTGATTCATTGCCATCCCCAACCAAGGGGATCTCGGGTGGGTTTTTTGGGTAGCATTCTTACCTTTACCTGGATTGTCTTGTACAGACCATGGGTCTTTAACGTGCACATAGTGGTGTGCTCTGCACACGGGACCCCATTTTTTATCATCTGCCTCCGATGGGACTAGACGTTGATCTGCCTAGACGGACCGCAAGAGAGGGGGGGGGGGGGGTTTACGGGAAAATACTGGAGAAAATTGTTCGGGCCGTTAGCGGGGCTTGAACCCATGATGTTTTTGGTTGATATACAACACATTGCTCTGGGCCACCGATTCCCCCTTGAAGAAATGAGACGGGGAACCTTCATAGCGATAATGGTTTATGGTTTCAAACAATCTTTCACAAACGCTCTTTTCCTATTAACTAACTTACACAATAAGTCAGTATTATTGTTAGCGCACACGGTTTTAGATTCAAATACGTGTTATAACAAATGTAGATATAGTATTATTGCAGTTTTTAATATTTCATCATTTGTTTTTTCTCTCCCAACTCTTCACCTCTACTGTGGGCAGGATGTCCTACGCTGTAGAAGTGCAAAGTTAAATCCAGTCATCACTATAACAAAAATAAGCTCAATTTGCATGAATGGAGCTTCCTCTAGTTTTCACATGTTGGCTCACCTTGCCGTTGACTCGGTAGTCAGGAGACAAGGTGTTTGGCCTCTCAACCCACAGATCTGGTATCAAGCCACACCAAAGATTGAAAAGTTTTTTGAGATTTTTTTCGAATAACATTTGTTCTGGCCCTCCTATCGACCCAGCAAGGTGGGTAGCTAGTTCTACTCAGACTCAAAGCGAAAGTAAAGGCGGCATGAAAAAAGCAATGGCAAACTACAACGCTAAGACATATGTTTAGATAAAGGCAACGCCGAAAGCAATGACAAACTACAACGCTAAGACATATGTTTAGATAAAGGCAACGCCGAAAGCAATGACAAACTACAACGCTAAGACATATGTTTAAATAAAGGCAACGCCGAAAGCAATGACAAACTACAACGCTAAGACATATGTTTAGATAAAGGCAACGCCGAAAGCAATGACAAACTACCACATTCGGATGTATGCCTAAGTACAAATAGCGTGGAAAACAATGACAAACTACCATATTAGGATGTATGCCTATGTAAAAGTAGCGTGGAAAAAGCAATGAAAAACTACCATATTAGGATGTATGCCTATGTAAAAGTGGCGTGGAAAGCAATGACAAACTACCATATTAGGATGTATGCCTATGTAAAGGTGGCGTGGAAAGCAATGACAAACTACCATATTAGGATGTATGCTGATGTAAAAGTGGCGTGGAAAGCAATGACAAACTACCATATTAGGATGTATGCCTATGTAAAGTGGCGTGGAAAGCAATGACAAACTACCATTATTAGGATGTATGCCTATGTAAAGGTGGCGTGGAAAGCAATGACAAACTACCATATTAGGATGTATGCCTATGTAAAGGTGGCGTGGAAAGCAATGACAAACTACCATATTAGGATGTATGCCTA
>JAXRKP010001786.1:62500-72500 GCA_037039925.1 Doris montereyensis
AAGAACAGACTTGAAATCTAAAGTTTACAAGAACAGGCCTGGAATCTAGAGTTTACAAGAACATACCCAAAATCTAGAGTTGAGAAGAACAGACTTGAAATCTAAAGTATACAAGAACAGACTTGAAGTCTAAAGTTTACAAGAACAGATTTGAAATCTAGAGTTTACAAGAATAGACTTGAAATCTAGAGATTACAAGAATAGACATCTAGAGTTTACAAAAACAGACTTCAAATCTAAAGTATACCAGAACAGACTTGAAATCTAGACTTTACAAGTACAGACTTGAAATCTAGACTTGACAAGAACAGACTTGAAATCTAGACTTTACAAGAACAAATTTGAAATCTAGAGTTTACAAGAAAAGACTTGAAGTCTAAAGTTTACAAGGACAGACTTGAAGTCTAGAGTTCACAAGAACAGATCTGAAATCTAATGTTTACAAGAAGATCCCTAAAATCTAAAGTTGACAAGAACAGACCCGAAATCTATAGTTTACAAGTATAGACTTGAAGTCTTATGTTGACAAGAACAGACTTGAAATCTAAAGTTTGCAAGAACAGCTTGAAATCTAGAGTTTACAAGAACAGACACGTAGAGTTTACAAGAACAGACCTGAAATCTAGAGTTTACAAGAACAGACGGAAATCTAGACTTTACAAGAACAGACTTAAAATCTAGAGTTGACAAGCACAGACTTGAAATCTAGAGTTGACAAGCACAGACTTGAAATCTAGAGTTGACAAGCACAGACTTGAAATCTAGAGTTGACAAGCACAGACTTGAAATCTAGAGTTGACAAGCACAGACTTGAAATCTAGAGTTGACAAGCACAGACTTGAAATCTAGAGTTGACAAGCACAGACTTGAAATCTAGAGTTGACAAGCACAGACTTGAAATCTAGAGTTGACAAGCACAGACTTGAAATCTAGAGTTGACAAGAACAGACTTGACATCTAGATTTTCCAAAAACAGGCCTGAAATGTAGAATTTGCAAGAATATACTTCAAATCTAAAGTTGAAAAGAACAGACCTGAAATCTAGAGTTTACAAGTATAGACTTGAAGTTTACAAGAACAGACTGAAAAGAGTTTACAAGAACAGACATGAAATTTAGAGTTTACAAGAACAGACCTGAAATCTAAAATTTACAAGAACAGACATCTAGTGTTTAGAAGAACAGACATGAAATCTAAAGTTTACAATAACAGACATGAAATCTAGAGTTGACAAGAACAGATTGGAAATCTAGGGTTTACAAGAACGGATTTGAAATCTAGTTGTACAAGAACAGATTTGAAATTTAAAGTTTACAAGAACAGACTTAAAATTTAGAGTTGACAACAACAGACTTCAAATCTAGAGTTTACAAGAACAGACTTCAAATCTAGAGTTTACAAGAATATACCTAAAATCTAGAGTTGGCAAGAACAGACTTGAAATTTAGAGTTTACAAGAACAGACATCTAGAGTTTACAAGAACAGACCGGAAATCAGAGTTTAAAAGAACAGACCTGATATCTAGAGTTTACAAGAACAGACATCTAGAGTTTACAAGAACTGCCTGAAATCTACAGTTTACAAGAACAGCCACCCAGACTTTACAAAAACAGACTTGAAATCTACAGGTTTACAAGAACAGACCTGAAATCTACAGTTTACAAGAACAGGCTTAAAATCTAGAATTCACAGGAACAGATTTGAAATCTAGAGTTTACAAGAACAGACTTGAAATCTAAAGTTTACAAGAACAGATTTAAAATCTAGAGTTTACAAGAACAGACTCGAAATTTAGAGCTTACATGAACAGACTTAAAATCTAGAGTTTACAAGAACAGACCTAAAATCTAGAGTTTACAAGAACAGACATTTAGAGTTTACAAGAACAGACTTGAAATGTAAAGTTTACAAGAACAGACTTGAAATCTAGAGTTTACTAGAACAGACCTGATATCTAGAGTTTACAAGAACAAACATCTAGAGTTTACAAGAACTGACCTGACATCTACAGTTTACAAGAACAGACATCTAGAGTTTACAAAAACAGACTTGAAAACTACAGGTTTACAAGAACAGACCTGAAATCTACAGTTTACAAGAACAGACTTAAAATCTAGAATTTACAAGAACAGATTTGAAATCTAGAGTTTACAAGAACAAACTTGAAGTCTAAAGTTTAAGAACAGACTTGAAGTCTTAATTTTACAAGAACATACTTGTTCGTGTAAACTTGAGATTTCAAGTCTGTGTAGCTGCTCGGCGGAACAGATGTGGCTGAGGCGAAGGAATTGAGAGTATGGAATTGCATGTTTGCAACGCGGTGGATGAGAGAATGTAGTAGAGATAGCTATGACTATATGTATGTTTTGTAAAAAATGGTAGTTGTAAGATCATGTTCGGAGAGAAACGGTGATGTCTAAGAATTTAACAGTGGATGTAGACTGGGTAAATGTGAACTTGACAGGTTTGCAAAAATCAGTCGCAGAAGATACCAAGCCAATCATAAATATACCATTTATAGGTGTTTAGTAGGGGACCAAGGTACGTCTGAAATAATTTATGCTCAAGATAACCCATGAAAAGGAAGCGTATGAAGGTCCCATATTCGTGTCTATGGCAACGCCGCTGATTTGCTAAAAAAACGGGTCATTGAATTCAAAATAATTAAGATTTAGCACAAGTTCTGTTTAACGAAAAAGGGTGGTAGTGTTGATTGTCTGGTCAAATCACTGGTTGAGGAAGAATGTAAGAATTTGAAGGCCCATGGAATGGGGTATGGATGTGTAGAGGGAGACAACATCCATGAGGAAGAATTTAAAAGTTTGAAGGCCCATCGATTGGGGTATGGATGTGTAAAGGGAGAATGTAAGGGCTTGAAGGTCCATGCAATGGGGTGTGGATGTGTAGAGGGAGAATGTAAGGCCTTGCAGGCCAATGTAATGGGGCATGGATGTGTAGAGGAAGAACGTAAGGACTTGCAAGCCCATGGAATGGAGTGTGGATGTGTAGAGGAAGAATGTAAGGGCTTGAAGGCCTATGGAATGGAGTGTGGATGTGTAGAGGGAGAATGTAAGGGCTTGAAGGCCTATGGAATGGGGTGTGGATGAATAGAGAGAGAATGTAAGGGCTTTAAGGTCCATGGAATGGGGTATGGATGTGTAGAGGGAGAATGTAAGGGCTTGAAGGTCCATAGAATGGGGTATGGAGGTGTAGAGGAAGAATGTAAGGGCTTGAAGGTCCATGGAATGGGGTGTGGATGTGTAGAGGGAGAATGTAAGGGCTTGAAAGTCAATGGAATGGGGGTGTGGATGTGTAGAGGGAGAATGTAAGGGCTTGAAGGTCCATGGAATGGGGTATGGATGTGTAGAGGGAGAATGTAAGGGCTTGAAGGTCCATGGGATGGGGTATAGATGTGTAGAGGAAATATGTAAGGGCCCGAAGGTCCATGGCATGGGGTGTAGATGTGTAGATGGAGAATGTAAGAGTTCAAAGGCCCATGGATCAGGGTGTAGATGTGTAGAGGGAGAATGTAAGGGCCTGAAGGCCCATGGAATGGGGTGTGGATGTGTAGAGGGAGAATGTAAGGGCTTGAAGGCCTATAGAATGTGGTGTGCATGTGTAAAGGGAGAATGTAAGGGCTTGAAGGCCAATGGAATGAGGTGTAGATGTGTAGAGGGAGAATGTAAGGGCTTCAAGGCCTATGGAATTGGGTATGGATGTGGAGAGGGAGAATGTAAGGGCTTGAGGGCCTATGGAATGTGGTGTGGATGTGTAGAGGAGAATGTAAGGGCTTGAAGGTCCATGGAATGAGGTGTGGATGTGTAGAGGGAGAATGTAAGGGCTTGAAGGTCAATGGAATGGGGTGTGGATGTGTAGAGGGAAAATGTGAAGGCCCATGGAATGGGGTGTGGATGTGGAGGGAGAATGTAAGGGATTGAAGACCCAAGGAATGGGGTGTAGATGTGTAGAG
Organism: Doris montereyensis; assembly: GCA_037039925.1. Classification (NCBI taxonomy): domain Eukaryota; kingdom Metazoa; phylum Mollusca; class Gastropoda; order Nudibranchia; family Dorididae; genus Doris; species Doris montereyensis. The sequence goes on from JAXRKP010001786.1 coordinate 66,472, forward strand.
GGAAAATGTAAGGGATTGAAGGTCAATGGAATGGAGTGTGGATGTGTAGAGGGAGAATGTAAGGGCTTGAAGGCCTACGGAATGGGGTGTGGATGTGTAGAGGGAGAATGTAAGGGCTTGAAGGTCCATGGAATGGGGTGTGGATGTGTAGAGGGAGAATGTAAAGGCTTGAAGGCCTATGGAATGGGGTGTAGATGTGTAGAGGGAGAATGTAAGGGCCTGAAGGTCCGTGGCATGGGGTGTAGATGTGTAGATGGAGAATGTAATGGCCTGAAGGCCTATGGAATGGGGTGTGGATGTGTAAAGGGAGAATGTAAGGGCTTGAAGGTCCTTGGAATGGGGTGTGGATGTATAGAGGGAGAATGTAAGGGCTTGAAGGCCTATGGAATGGGGTATGGATGTGTAGAGGGAGAATGTAAGTGCTTGAAGGTCCATGGGATGGGGTATGGATGTGTAGAGGGAGAATGTAAGGCCCCGAAGGTCCATGGAATGTGGTGTGGATGTGTGGAGGGAGAATGTAAGGGCTTAAAGGCCAATGGAATGGGATGGATGTGTAGAGGGAGAATGTAAGGGCTTAAAGGACAATGGAATGGGATGTGGATGTGTAGAGGGAGAATGTAAGGGCTTGAAGGTCCATAGAATGGGGTATGGAGGTGTAGAGGAAGAATGTAAGGGCTTGAAGGTCCATGGAATGGGGTGTGGATGTGTAGAGGGAGAATGTAAGGGCTTGAAGGTCAATGGAATGGGGGTGTGGATGTGTAGAGGGAGAATGTAAGGGCTTGAAGGTCCATGGAATGGGGTATTGATGTGTAGAGGGAGAATGCAAGGGCTTGAAGGTCCATGGGATGGGGTATGGATGTGTAGAGGAAAATGTAAGGGCCCGAAGGTCCATGGCATGGGGTGTAGATGTGTAGAGGGAGAATGCAAGGGCTTAAAGGCCCACGGATCGGGGGTGTAGATGTGTAGAGGGAGAATGTAAGGGCCTGAAGGCCCATGGAATGCGTGTGGATGTGTAGAGGAAGAATGTAAGGGCTTGAAGGCCTATGGAATGAGGTGTAGATGTGTAGAGGGAGAATGTAAGTGCTTGAAGGCCAATGGAATGAGGTGTAGATGTGTAGAGGGAGAATGTAAGGGTTTCAAGGCCTATAGAATTAGGAATGGAGAGGGAGAATGGTGCTTCAAGGCCTATGGGGAGAATTAGGGCTTGAAGGCCTATGGAATGTGGTGTGGATGTGCAGAGGAGAATGTAAGGGCTTGAAGGCCTATGGAATGGGGTGTGGATGTGTAGAGGAGAATGTAAGGGGGAGAAGGTCCATGGAAGGGCTTGAAGGCCTATGGAATGTGGTGTAGATGTGTAGAGGGAGAATGTAAGGGCTTGAAGGCCAATGGAATGGGATGTGGATGTGTAGAGGGAGAATGTAAGGGCTTGAAGGCCTATGGAATGGGATGTGGATGTGTAGAGGAGAATGTAAGGGCTTGAAGGTCCATGGAATGGGGTGTGGATGTGTAGAGGGAGAATGTAAGGGCTTGAAGGCCTATGGAATGGAGTGTGGATGTGTAGAGGGAGAATGTAATGGCTTGAAGGTCTATGGAATGGTGTGTGGATGTGTAGAGGGAGAATGTAAGGGCCTGAAGGCCCATGGAATGGATGTGTAAAGGGAGAATGTGAAGGTCCTTGGAATGTGGATGTGTAGGGAGAATGTAAGGGCCTGAAGGTCTATGGAATGGGGTGTGGATGTGTAGAGGGAGAATGTAAGGGCTGAAGGCCTATGGGAATGGGGTGTAGATGTGTAGAGGGAGAATGTAATGGCCTGAAGGTCCATGGAATGTGGTGTGGATGTGTAGGAGGAGAATGTAAGGGCTTGAAGGTCCAATGGAATGGGATGTAAAGGGAGAATGTGCTTGGAATGGGGTGTGGATGTATAGAGGAGAATGTAAGGCCTTGAAGGCCTATGGAATGTGGTGTGGATGTGTAGAGGGAGAATGTAAGGCCCCGAAGGTCCATGGAATGTGGTGTAGATGTGTAGAGGGAGAATGTAAGGGCTTGAAGGACAATGGAATGGGATGTGGATGTGTAGAGGGAGAATAAGGGCCTGAAGGCCTATGGAAGGGGTGTAGATGGAATGGGACTGGTGTAGATGTGTGGAGGGAGAATGTAAGGGCCTGAAGGCCTATGGAATGGGGTGTGGATGTGTAGAGGGAGAAGGGAGAATGTAAGGGCCTGAAGGCCTATGGAATGGGGTGTGGATGTGTAGAGAGAGAATGTAAGGGCCTAAAGGCCTATGGAATGGGGTGTAGATGTGTAGAGAGAGAATGTAAGGGCCTAAGGCCCTATGGAATGGGGTGTAGATGTGTAGAGAGAGAATGTAGGGCCCTATGGAAGGCCTATGGAATGGGGAATGGGGTGCATGTGTAGAGGGAGACAATATCCATGAGGAAGAGACGTCTAGGTTTGTGTGTAAGGGCCTGACATAATATCAAAGAAAGTGAGGGCTTGGTTGGTATCCGTGATGAATGAGGGAAGAGTTTGGTTGGTATCCGTGATGAATGAGGGAAGAGCTTGGTTGGTATCCGTGATGAATGAGGGAAGAGCTTGGTTGGTATCAGTGATGAGTGAGGGAAGAGCTTGGTTGGTATCCTTGATGAGTGAGGGAAGAGCTTGGTTGGTATCCTAGATGAGTGAGGGAAGAGCTTGGTTGTTATCCGTGATGAATGAGGGAAGAGCTTGGTTGGTATCAGTGATGAGTGAGGGAAGAGCTTGGTTGGTATCCGTGATGAGTGAGAGAAGAGCTTGGTTGGTATCCTAGATGAGTGAGGGAAGAGCTTGGTTGGTATCCTAAATGAGTGAGGGAAGAGCTTGGTTGGTATCCTTGATGAGTGAGGGAAGAGCTTGGTTTGTATCCGTGATGAGTGAGGGAAGAGCTTGGTTGGTATCCTAGATGAGTGAGGGAAGAGCTTGGTTTGTATCCGTGATGAGTGAGGGAAGAGCTTGGTTGGTATCCGTGATGAGTGAGAGAAGGGCTTGGTTTGTATCAGTGATGAATGAGGGAAGAGCTTGGTTGGTATCCGTGATGAGTGAGAGAAGGGCTTGGTTTGTATCAGTGATGAATGAGGGAAGAGCTTGGTTGGTATCCGTGATGAGTGAGGGAAGAGCTTGGTTGGTATCAGTGATGAATGAGGGAAGAGCTTGGTTGGTATCAGTGATGAATGAGGGAAGAGCTTGGTTGGTATCAGTGATGAATGAGGGAAGAGCTTGGTTGGTATCCGTGATGAGTGAGGGAAGAGCTTGGTTGGTATCCTAGATGAGTGAGGGAAGAGCTTGAACAAGAGGCTGGAATATGAATCCAAGAGGGCAGAGAGGTGTTCAGTAGGACAGGAGCGGGCTGATACAATGGGGCCAACAGGAATTCAATTCAATTCAAATTAATTATCTTTATTGATCCTTTGATGAAATTATACTTGTGTTATCAAAATTTCCGTTTGAAAAATAAAAGAATACATCAATGCTTTTAAATGAAAAACAAATTTAACTTAAGTTAATCATTAAATGCTTAGATTTTAGGATAAATATACAAAGATTCAAAGGTAGGATGTGAGCTTTGTGGATTTTAGAGAAGAGATAAAAAGCACGGTTGACCAAGTTGGATGTTGTTGAGGTGTAGAAGTTTTGCTTTAAGCTGTAGAGCTTTGGAAGCAATTAGTTGGTTAAGAGTTGGCTACAATGTTATTGTTCGCAAACGTGTTATCAGAGTGACGGGGGTGTAGAACGTGTTGCCTGTGTCGGTGAGTTGACCTTCAACTTTTTGGATGTATAGCTGCTTGTCCCATATGGCCACAGCACCGCCTTTGTCCGCCGGTTTTATAACAATGTCCTTACGGTGGCGTAATTCTATAAAGCTGTCTTTCGGTAGCTGAAAGGTTGGAGTGGTTTAAAAGTGGTCTTGTCAAAATCTTAAGTAACCTTTTGAATAAAAAGGTCAAGTATAGTAAGTTGACCTGCCGGAAGTGTCCAGGTGGATTTAATGGGTAAAGAACAGTTATATAGTAAGCCATGGTAAAGAAGGAACAAGTGTTGAGTACGTGGAGGAATTAAAGTCAGTGTCAGTGTCTTGGAAGCGGTGACGGAGACCGAGTCGACGAAAGAAGTTTTCAAACAAAGAGCGGATTAGGTATCTATCAAACGACGGCTGTAAGGGAACAAATGTGAGGCCCTTTTACAAAACAAATCGCTCCAGTTGACTGAGTGAGCGATTGGGCGGAACGCAAACAACCAGATTAGTAGCGGAGGGCTGGTGTGGATGACCAGTGGAAGAGGTAGGGTTAGTATCAAGGTGAGGTGTATGTGAGGAAGTGGTTGATGCGATGATCGAATGGCCGTATATCTCGGGGGAATGTCGAAGATGAGTGAGTTTGTTGGATTTACGGCGTTTCATTAATTCATGTAAAACAAAGTTGGTGTGATGAATAATGTGTCGAATAAGGATTTAAAGAGGACGATTCAGTGAGGTTAAGGTGAAGATTAAATGGTAAGATTAATGGCGCAGCATTGCTTGCGTTCGTACTGAATCGTAGCTCGCATCCTTAGAAGAAAGCATTTACTTTCAATCGCTTGGAATATACAACGATCCGAGAGAGACATATTGGAAAATGAAGGAACGAACCGGGTTTGAAATCCTTTAGGGATGATCTTATGATGTAAGCAATCGTATAGAAAGCAAATGTGAGAGGTGATTGGAGTTTTCTTTTGGGTAGCTGTAGCCAGTGACAGAGATACATCTTGCAGATCGGAAGATAAGGCAGAGAAGGCAATGAAGGTGAAGTGTTAGAATAAATAGGCTTCATACTATGCGTCAATAAAGATATAAGTAAGTAACACTAGTAACAGTGAGGAATATGTCCCGATAGTAGTATGACAAAGAAGATGACTAGATCTAGATCTATTAGCAATTTAAAAAGTTAAAAAAATAACGTAAACAAAGAGATGTGGCAATGTGAACTATCTAAATAGCCGTGAATAATACAAAGGAGTCACAGTGGAGTGAGGTCAAAGGTCAAATAGGACAATGAGTCATGGATGTTTTCAATTGATCGATTCATATTTCTCATGCCATCAAGTGCCTATACACTATAACAACACTATACAAAATAGATATATAGTGTATAGGCGTTTCATAACAACGTAAAGATGTGCACTAAAGACTTGAGTGTTCTTATGCATTATACAAACTCAACGAAATGAAGCCCAAACAATGTATGCATTTACTGCAATGTTTATTGGTCCATGAAGTCGTAGGGTAAACAATGCGGACTAGTTAGTGTTCACTCGACCGTGTAAGTTGACATTCATTAGTACATTAAAAATGTATGAACTGTTTTCAGACATCCTGACCTGTTGAAATTATTCTAACAAGTGATCAAAAGGAGTAAAATTGCAAGAGGCCGATAGCTAGTGAAGATAAATATAAAACAGCATTGAAAGGCCTAATAGAAATAACAGAGACATTTCCGAAGACAAACAAAGAAAGACACCACGGTGTAACTGTCGCGAACAAAGAAAGACAGAAACATTATCTAGGAACGGTGTAACTGCCCATTGCCCACATTTCCATTAAAAGAGTAAGCCTTATAAAAAACAATATCTAGGAACGGTGTAACGGCCCATTGCCCACATTTCCATTAAAAGAGTAAGCCTTATAAAAAACAATATCTAGGAACGGTGTAACGGCCCATCGCCCACATTTCCATTAAAATCTAGGAAGTAAGCCTTATAAAAAAAACAATATCTAGGAACGGTGTAACGGCCCATTGCCCACATTTACATTAAAAGAGTAAGCCTTATAAAAAACAATAAATAATGATATTAAAGGAAATAGAGAAAGACAAAGAAACAAAAAAGAATGTTCTAGATGTTGAGTCCGTGCCAGTACGACAAACGTATGACTTTTGATATTATTGGATTTACCCACATCCACATCTAAGGTGATCTCGGAACTCTTGGTAGGATTTTTTATTAAATTTGCCGGGACTGC
>JAXRKP010001786.1:77500-93440 GCA_037039925.1 Doris montereyensis
CTCTTTGGCGATAGTTCTTTTACTCACGTCATCTATCCTGTCTTATGGCGTCATTGTTTGCAAGTATTTCTTCCAGGCATTTTTTTCTTTAATTTGAAGTTAGTCTTGACATGCATGCTTCTCTTTTCCTACCTTTTTTAATTTGTTTCCTACCACAGACCTCACCAGTACAACTTTTCCTACCAGACCTCACCAGTACAACTTTTTTAATTTGTTTCCTACCACAGACCTCACCAATACACCTTTTTTAATTTGTTTCCTACCACAGACCTCACCTCTTTTTTAATTTGTTTCCAATACCTCACCAATACACCTTTTTTAATTTGTTTCCTACCACAGACCTCACCAATACACCTTTTTTAATTTGTTTCCACCACAGACCTTTAATTTGTTTCCTACCACAGACCTCACCAATACACCTTTTAATTTGTTTCCTACCACAGACCTCACCAATACACCTTTTTTAATTTGTTTCCTACCACAGACCTCACCAATACACCTTTTTTAATTTGTTTCCTACCACAGACCTCACCCAATACACCTTTTTTAATTTGTTTCCTACCACAGACCTCACCAATACACCTTTTTTAATTTGTTTCCTACCACAGACCTCACCAATACACCTTTTTTAATTTGTTTCCTACCACAGACCTCCTACCACAGACCTCACCAGTACACCTTTTAATTTGTGTTTCTTTAACACCTTTTTTAATTTGTTTGCCACCTTCTCTTTTCCTACCTTTTTTAATTTGTTTCCTACCACAGACCTCACCAATACAACTGAGGAGTGTTTCTTTAACATTTGCCACTTTTTAATTTGTTTCTTCACCAATACAACTGAGGAGTGTTTCTTTAACATTTGCCACTTTTCTTATATTATCGGTCAGATCCATCTACCTTTCTCTAATAAATCTTTTTATCCTGGCTTGGTACATCTGTTTTACTATTGGTTTATTTAGTTCTCCTATTTTGAGTTTAGTAGCTTTCTTCTCTTTCTTTTTCTGTTTGTTTTCTTGAAGTCAGTAATCTCATTTTGCCAATCATCAGGTGATGATCACTAAATATTTATGTTTCTCTGTGTACTCTTGCATTCATTGTATATAAGAAAGGGAGCTGCTAACTAATATTTAGTCTATGATTAACTATTCACATGTGTCTTTATTTACTCCTGTATATTTGTGGATATCTTTATGAGGAAAAAAGATGTTAGCTATTTTTATGTTATTCTTTAGACAAATATATTTTAGTCTCTCTCCATTTGGAGTAGTTGTTGTCTCTCCTTCTTTACTCCTTATGGTGTTTCTAGATTGTTGCCTACTCTAGCCTTTAAATCTCCTAAACCTATTAGTTCCTCTTTGGGTTTGAGATTTTCTGCAGCTATTTGTAAATCGTTTTCGAAGATAGCTTTTTATCTCTTTGGTGGCATCTTCGATTGGTCCATATACTACTAATAATTTGATTTCTCTTCCTTTTGGTTTAATATTTGCCTCTAATAGCCATCGGCTTATGAATTTCTAACTTTTTAGTAGCTGTTCATGCCATTTACGTATTAGGAGGCTTACTCTTGCTCTAGCTATATATCTTTGACATCTACTCCTGAGAAGACTAGAGCATGATTTTGTTTTCTTGTCCTTTTTTGTTTGTTTCTGTAATGGCCGTAGTGTCTACTTTAAATTTGTCCATTTCTTCAGCTAATTCTAACTCTTTTCCATTTATTGCCCTAATATTCCATGTTCCAATTATCACAGTCCATGTTCTTTTCCAGAGTAGTCTTCAAAAGTTGAATCCGGCTATATATTCATAATTAAGATAAGATAAGATAAGATAAGATAAGAAGAACAGTTATATTGCGCCTTCCTCAGAAGAGCTCAAGGTGCATTACAAGCAATATGATTACACAGACACGGCATGCTATCGCTAAAACATTTTACATAAAAGAGATGCATCAATAAAAAATAGTATCACAATCGATTCAGTAAAAAGCATGTAATTCAATCAAAATCATCTAAATGTGTTGGAGAAGTAGTGGGTCTTCAAGCGAGATTTCAGTATATTCAAAGACTCTGCAGACTGGACGTCCCATGGTAAAATGTTCCAAATTTTGGCTGCTTGTGTTTGTAGGGCCCTATCTCCGAAAGTCTTGAGTTTGGTTTTGGGTGTTTGTATCATATTCTTGCTCGCTGAGCGCAGTGATCTGTTCGGTGTGTATTTAGGAACTAACTCTTTTAAGTAGACTGGAAAGTCAGCCTCGTACAGGCATTGCTATGAGATTGTAGCTATCTTCTAGTCAATGCGAGATTTTATTGGGAGCCAGTGTAGGTGTTTAAGGATTGGCGTAATGTGTTCTCTTTTTGAAACTTCCATAACTAATCTGGCGGCATTATTTTGTATTATCTGCAGTGTTTTTAATTTGTGTCAGTGGAAGTCCAGCCTGCAGAGAATTGCAGTAATCAATTCTTGAAAGAACAAATGAGCAAATTAATTTGTTTGTTGCCTCAGGAGTGATGTATTTTCTGATATGACATATTCTTTTTAATTCCAGATAGCAAACTTTTCTCAAATGTGAGATATGGTCTTCCATGGACATGGTACAATCCATGATGACTCCTAAATTTCTTACTTTCTTGACAACAGGAATTTTTTCGCCACAGATTTTAACATATCTTAATTTAGCCGCTTCTACTTTGGCTTTGCTTCCTATTGCTATATCTTCTGTTTTGTTCTCATTTAACTTCAATTCATTGGATGTCATCCACGAAGAAATCTGGGTGGCGCAATCATTAAGGGAAGTTATGACAGATGGCAGTCCGGATATTTCAGCAGACTTATAGAGCTGAGTGTCGTCAGCGTAAATGTGGTAATTAAAATGATGTTGATTGATGATGTTGTGTATTGGTTGTGCGTACAAAGAAAAAAGGATTGGCCCAGAACCGAGCCTTGGGGCACACCAAAATGAAGAACAGAATAATTTGATAGCTTCCCATGGACTGATACAGCTTGCTTTCTATTGCTGATGTACGAACTGAACCATTCCAGAGCAGTGCCTTTGATGCCAAAAGATAACTCTAAACGTTTAAGAAGAATGCCATGATCTATAGTGTCAAATGCAGCAGACAGGTCTAACAAGGCTAAAATAGATAGTTCTCCTTTATCGGTAGAATTCCGTAAATCAGATTGTACTGTCAGAAGTGCTGTCTCTGCGCTGTGCTTTCTTCTATAAGCAGATTGATAGGTTCCTTTCAAAGAGTTTTCATCTAAGTGTTGGTCGATTTGGCTCAAAACAGCTTTTACGAATATTTTGGAAAGAAATGGTAGGTTGGACATTGGTCTGTAATTTTTCAGATCGTTTTAATCAAGGTTGTTCTTTTTTAATAAAGGTCTAACAATGGCCTCCTTAAAACTAGGGACAACAATTCCATTTTTAGTGACTGATTGATAATATTGGTAATATGGGGCAAGGTGATATCAAGGCAGCTAAGAAACAGATTTACTGGCAGTGGATCAAGTTCACACAATTTTTTGGTAGATTTCATGATTGTAGATTTAACAAAATCTTCTGTCATAGGGTTTAAAAGAACAAAAGGAATTACCGTCAAATACGTGATACCTGGGATCAGAGTTTGTGACATCTAAGTTTTCTCGTATCTTTTTAATCTTATCGATGAAAAAATGATTGAAAGCTTCAGGTAGTTCACTCACCGGGATGGTAGTTGGTAAGTACTGTACATTCTTTTTACCCAAAAGGTCATTGCAGATTGAATAGAGGTCTGAACTTTATTCCCTGTCTTGTATCTGTTCGTTTAAATAAATTGATTTTTCTTCTTTAATAACATTAGCAAGAGAACTAATTTCCTGTCTGTAAATGTTTTTATGAACAGTCGATCCAGTTTTTTTCCACAGTCTCTCGGCTTTTCGTTTCTTTTTCTTTCCCTTCAGAACTCTCTCGTTGATCCAGGGCGCTGCAGTCCTTATTGGGGCGAGTTTCTCTCGAAGTGGAGCATGTTCGTCGAGAATTGTTCGGAGGAGCTATCAAAGTCAATAGCTGATTCCGGTGTCCGGTCTGAAAATGAATTTAAAAGGTCTTCTTTGAAGATGTCGATGTCAATGCCTTTAATGTTTCTGCAGAGGATCTTTTCTCTCGTTGTCTTGGTTTTGTCTACGTTGATTTTGAATGAAATGGCGTAGTGGTCTGATATGCAACATTCTGACACTTTTACTATAGATTTGACTAAATCGCTTTTTGTTAAAACTAAGTCTAGAATGTGTTGTTTCTCATGTGTTGTGTTACTGACGAGTTGATGGAAACTGTGTTCGTCAATCAGTGTGATTAAGCTCTTTACAAATGAATTAGTTGACTTTTCAAGGTGATAGTTAAAGTCCCCTAACATGTAGACGTTGTTTTTGTTGTTAATGGAATCAAGAAAGTCAGAAAAATCCTGTTCAAATTTGCTGATGGTGTGGCGGTTCTTTTTGCTTGGCGGGGGATGGTAGACACACACGCAGAATAAGACACAATGGGGTGTGTTGATTATTATTTTACAATGTTCAAAAGCGTCGTATTGAGAATTTTCTTTACATTTGGTTATTTGGAACGAGTCCCTGTACACGATGGCTACGCCCCTCCCGTCCTTGTTTTCCTCGCTTCGCCGTGGAAGTTATAGCCTTTCGGCATCATTTCTGTGATGAGAGGCTCATCTCCTTGCTCTCTCAGCCACGTTTCTGTTATAAAAATTATGTCGGCCTTCGTTTCATTTATAAAAGTATAAATCTGAAGGGTCTTATTTCTGCAAGACCGAGAATTCAAATAGACGACCTTGAGAACCCGTTGTTCTGTGATACTGAATTTGTGTCTTGCTTGGAATGATTGACAGGTCGCGTTGAGTGAGGAGAGTAGTTCAGTTGTGTGTCGTTGTTACAGTGAATGTTGTTATTGTTGTCAGTGATTATGCGCGTCAGGCTAGACGGTGAATTTGTTTTGACGTGTCTTGCTGGGGGACGGTGGCCGACGATTGTCGCGATTGTGCGCTGCTTGCGACGACCGCCGCGTTGGTCAGTGTGTTTTGCTCTGTGTGATTTGTTGGCGCACAGTGGGTGGTGAAAATATGGAGCCATGAAGAGTATAGTGAGAAGTACTCTTATGCTCAATAAAAGAAAATGGAGGTGGTGAACGTTAATGGAGTTTGTAAAAGCCATGGAGTCAAGTATGAAATGTCGAATGAATGCTTGAATAAAAATGCTTGGAATTTATATCCTTAGAATCGGTAAAACTTCATATAAAAGTAGGTGTAAATCACAAGGTCGAATGCACTGTAAAACACACACGAATGTTAAAAATTCCAGGAGACGAATTCACACAGCCGCCTGCTAGGCGTGTTACATATAGACATAAATACTTTGAATCATTTTGTTTTGGATAAGCAGGGGGCTAGCCCACTGTACCCTAGGTAGATGGTAGGGTTTCCACCTTGAGGCCCCGTACTGGGCGTGGTTATTTTCTGTCGCGGTTAACTCCCTTAGCTTTTAGTCATCTAAGACCTGCCTGCAAGGCAGCAAGTTGTTATTTTCTGTCAAGGTTCACTTCCTTAGCCATTATCAGAGACTAGAGATTGCGTTTTGGCGATTGTACGTTTAATTTTTTTATATCGAGTTCATATTATCTGCATGAGATTGGTAATATCAGTGAGTTACAAGTAAAGGGTAAAAACAAGTCCTAAGTCAGATCTTTGGGAAATTCTAAATATTAAAATGGCACGCCTAGAGAAACAATCATTGTCAATAATGACTCTTTGAGATCGACCAGAAACATTAAAACAAGACAGGTTAAAAGAATACGGTGATCAAGTTTGTCGAATGCCGCTGACAGGTCAAGTAAAGAAAGCAGTGAAACACTAACGCCGCTGACAGGTCAAGTAAATAAAGCAGTGAAACACTAACGCCACTGACAGGTCAAGTAAAGAAAGCAGTGAAACACTAACACCGCTTACAGGTCAAGTTAAGAAAGCAGTGAAACACTAACACCGCTTACAGGTCAAGTAAAGAAAGCAGTGAAACACTAACACCGCTTACAGGTCAAGTAAAGAAAGCAGTGAAACACTAACGCCGCTTACAGGTCAAGTAAAGAAAGCAGTGAAACACTAACACCGCTGAAACAGGTCAAGTAAAGAAAGCAATGAAACGCTAACACCGCTGACAGGTCAAGTAAAGAAAGCAGTGAACACTAACATCGCTGACAGGTCAAGTAAAGAAAGCAATGAAACACTCCCTTCGTGACATTCATCTAAAAGGTCACTCAGTCCTCTAAGTAAAACTATTTACGTCCTTTGAATGACATGTGTGCCAATTGATATTGGTCAACCAGATAATGTCTTTAAGATAGTCAAGTATCTATGCGAGAACACGTTTTTCTAGTCTTAAACGAAAAATTCAGGTTAGAAACATGTATGTATGTTTTCAATAATTATGTTTTCATCAAGGCTAGGCTTTTTCAAACGAGAACGAACAAACCCCATTTTAAAGCATGAGGGAACCAAGCCAGACAAAACTCATTCGCTTATTATGGCGGTGAAAGAGGGGACAAGTTTATCTAAACATTCGAAAATCGATGTTGGGGAAGAGGTCAACGAAACAAGATTTTTCATTAGATTTCGAACTAATTTTCTTAAGATTTTCTTCAGCAAAGTATTTGAAATAACTTAGACATCTACGATTTGAAGAGTGTGTGTTTTAGTTTTTCTTTCTTGGAATTATCCAGATCTGCCTGAACGGTTTGACTATTGGTTATAGGGCAAATTGTTAAAATGATGAGGCATTTCATATTTTCAAATGTCAGCGGAAAGATTTGGATTTTTAGATTTACGATGTGAGTTGTTGGTCACTTGAAATCAATGTTAAGATGTAGAACATTGACTCATTACATTGTTGAATTATTGGGATTTTTGAGAGATAGTAACTTTTAAAATTTCAGCAATAAACATGTCTTTAGGAACATTAAGATTCGTCTTTCTCCATCTGCACTCAGCTTGATGTCGACGTTGTTTCGCTTCTTGTACTGTTTCTGACATCTGATGTGCTGACACATGCTCTCTTAAAGTCTTGTTTGTCACAGAGGCATGTTTGTCACAGGGCATGTTTGTCAATGGGGCATGCTTGCCAGAGGGGCATGTTTGTCACAGGGGCATGTTTGTCAGAAGGGCATGTTTGTCAGAGGGGCATGTTTGTGTCAGAGAGGCATTTTTGTCAGAGGGGCATGTTTGTCAGAGGGGCATGTTTGTCACAAGGGCATGTTTGTCAGAGGGGCATGTTTGTCAGAGGGGCATGTTTGTCACAGGGGCATGTTTGTCAGAGGGGCATGTTTGTCAGAGGGGCATGTTTGTCAGAGGGGCATGTTTGTCACAGGGGCATGTTTGTCACAGGGGCATGTTTGTCACAGGGCATGTTTGTCAGAGGGCATGTTTGTCACAGGGGCATGTTTGTCAGCGGGACATGTTTGTCAGAGGGGCATGTTTGTCACAGGGGCATGTTTGTCACAGGGGCATGTTTGTCACAGGGGCATGTTTGTCAGGCACGGTTGAAAGGGTCTCATTTACTGTTTCTACATCCATGATCGTTGTTAGAGAGAGATTTCAATGACGTTCTTTTTAAATTCTGACACGTCAAGCTGTCTGGTGTTCCTTGATGTTACAATTGCATCAGGCGGTGAGGGCATTTCGTGTCTGGTGTTCCTTGAGGTTACAATTGTATCAGGCAGTGAGGGCATTTCGTGTCTGGTGTTCCTTGATGTTACAATTGTATCAGGCAGTGAGGGAATTTCATGTCTGGTGTTCCTTGATGTTACAATTGTATCAGGCAGTGAGGGCATTTCAATTGTATCTGGTGTTCCTTGATGTTACAATTGTATCAGGCAGTGAGGGCATTTCGTGTCTGGTGTTCCTTGATGTTACAATTGTATCAGGCAGTGAGGGCATTTCGTGTCTGGTGTTCCCTGATGTTACAATTGTATCAGGCAGTGAGGGCATTTCGTGTCTGGTGTTCCTTGATGTTACAATTGTATCAGGCGGTGAGGGCATTTCGTGTCTGGTGTTCCTTGATGTTAGAATTGTATCAGGCGGTGAGGGCATTTCGTAAGAAACTGGGACGAAATGGTACAGACATCTGAGTACCGTGGTTGTCGATAGAGAGTGTGCGTAACTCAACACTGAAAGGAACAACAGCCAAGTTCGAAATGTTATTCGCCTTATGAGTCGTTTGAGTGATATATTGAATAAAAAGAGATCGAGGAGAGTCTGTTTTAGTGCAAGCGTTGACGTGAATGTTTAAGTCGCCTAATAAAACAATTCGTTGTTTTTCAACTGTGGTTTCTAATAAAGTCGAAATTTCTTGAATAAATTCTGAATTTAAGGATTTCTTTTTCTGTGTGTTTGTATCGCCATAGATGAAGTGAGGAAAGCAAAATAGTAACAGTGGGAATGGTTTGGACAAAGACTTCAATAAAGCTATCAAGGAAATCCAAAGCTGTTCTGGTGGGCAATGAGGAGCATAAAAAAGGCCAAAGCATGTCCAATACGATACAGGGGTAAGACAAGGTTATATGCTTATATGTTAAGTCCTCTTTTGGTTATCACATTTATGGATTCAGTCGCAAAGGAAAATGTAGCAATGCTTTCATTTACTGATGATTCAGTTCTGTTTGGTGTCAGAAAGGGATCTTCAGTCAAATATCAACATGATGGATAATGAACTAAATAAAAGAGGAATGAGAAAAAATGCAAAGAAAACCACAAACAATGATTGTAAACAGGAAGCTAAAACATAAAGTCTTAAATTGGACAGAGAGAATTTAGAAAAATTCCAAAAGCTACAACTACCTAGGAGTAATGATTAATTCAGATGGAGTACTAAGAAAATAAATTAGCCAGAGAATAATAAAGGCAATGATCATAAGTAGCGATCTAGGAAAGGCATTTATGGGTAAACAAGAATTGTCAACAAAAACCAAAATGATACTACACAAAAACAGTGTTTGTTCTATTCTGCCCTATGGCAGTGAAACCTGGACCTTAGTAGAGAATACAGGAGAGTACAAGCAGCTGAAGCGAACTATCTAAGAAAGTAGGACAACGTAACGAGACAAAATCAGAAACACAACACTAAGAAATCAAATCAAAGTAGATGGCATGAAAACTAAGATAGAAATAAATCAACAGAGATGGTTTGGGCATGTAAACAGAATGAATGACAATAGAATAGCTAAATCAGTATACAGTGCTAAAACTCAAGGTAAAAGACAAAACGGTAGACCTCGGAGAAAGTTGGAAGAAGATATAAAAGAGGCATTAAAGCAAAGAAATGAAACTTTCACGGAATGCAAAAAAGATAAATATCAGGACAGGGCGTTCTGGAGAAAGATCATTTCGGGCATCTAAACCTATACACCGGAATGTAAAATGGGGAGCCGATAAAGAAAGAAAGAAGGAAAGAAAGTTTTCGTTTTGTAGGCTGGTGGGTGCTAGAGGCAGACAAAAATGAATAGGGTTGGAAGTATTAAACTTGCAAATTTCAAACGATTTAAATTCATGTCTTGAAATTAATTTCGCTGGTAGAGTGTTTGTGGTGATGATTCCAATTGCTTTACCATTTCGGTTTCGTCTTGGACTGAAATGAAATGAGAAACCAGGCGGTGTAAGTGAAGGTATGATTATGTGCTTTGTCGCTGTTTGGTTTTAACCAGGTTTCAGTCAAAAATAACATATCAGCGTTTTGTTCTAGAAGAAAATCATTGAGTGTTTCCGTTTTATTCTCTACATGATTGACAGTTTAAGTCGTGAAATAAAACCCAGTTAGAATATTTTTTAAAACTGAAGACAGGCCTCATAGCTAAAATATAGTGAGAATTATAAAAATGTTGAAGATGTTTGTATTTTTTGCCAGAGATTACTATAGTATCGAATCTCTATTCAGCTAGATTAATTTTGATATACATGTAGAAATATAGCTCCAACTATAGATTCTAACTTTCATTTCAACTTCAGTATCGGTTTCGTTTTGAGAATGCCGAATGGACAAAAAGTGTAAATGTCTTTTTTATAACCTCAATGGCCCTGGCCTGTATTCATTGTAACCTTTCACTTTCGTCTTTCACTTTTATCCATGTATTACGTCACCAGTACGAGTACCCCGCTTTAAGTTTACTGCATTAAAGTACAAAGCACTTGTGATAAAAGAGGTTAGAAATCGTGATTCATAATCATTAGTGATGTATAATAATTAATGAGTTAAAATCCTTAGTGATTTATAATCATTAGTGATTTATAATCATTAGTGAGTTATAATCATTAGTGATTTAATAATCATTACTCATTTATAATCATTAGTGAGTTATGATTATTAGTGAGTTATAATCCTTAGTGATTTATAATCCTTAGTGATTTATAATCATTAATGAGTTATAATCATTAATGAGTTATAATCATTAGTGAGTTATAATCCTTAGTGAGTTATAATCCTTAGTGATTTATAATCATTATGAGTTATAATTATTAGTGAGTTATAATCATTAATGAGTTATAATCATTTGTCAGTTATAATCATTACTGAGTTATAACCATTAGTGATTTATAATCATTAGTGATTTATAATCATGAGTGAGTTATAATCATTAGTGATTTAATAATCATTAGTCATTTATAATCATTAGTGAGTTATGATTATTAGTGAGTTATAATCCTAGTGATTTATAATCCTTAGTGATTTATAATCATTAATGAGTTATAATCATTAATGAGTTATAATCATTAATGAGTTATAATCATTACTCAATTATACTCATTAATGAGTTAGAATCATTAATGAGTTATAATCATTAGTGAGTTATAATCCTTAAGTGAGTTATAATCATAAATGAGTTATAATCATTAGTGAGTTATAATCATAAGTGAGTTATAATCATTAGTGAGTTATAATCATTAGTGATTTATAATCATTAGTGAGTTATAGTCATTAGTGATGTATAATCATTAGTGATTTATAATCCTTAGTGAGTTATAATCATTAGTGAGTTATAATCATTAGTGAGTTATAATCATTAGTAAGTTATAATCAGTATTGAGTTATAATCATTAGTGACTTGTAATCATTAATGAGTTATAATCATTAGCGAGTTATAATCCTTAGTGAGTTATAATGATTACTGAGTTATAATCATTAGCGAGTTATAATCATTAGCCAGTTATAATCATTAGTGAGTTATAATCCTTAGTGAGTTATAATCCTTAGTGATTTATAATCATTTTGAGTTATAATTATTAGTGAGTTATAATCAGTTTAGTAATCAGTTATAATCATTACTGAGTTATAATCATTAGTGAGTTATAATCATTAATGAGTTATAATCATTAATGAGTTATAATCATTACTCAATTATAATCATTAATGAGTTATAATCATTAGTGAGTTATAATCGTTAGTGAGTTATAATCATAAATGAGTTATAATCATTAGTGAGTTATAATCATAAGTGAGTTATAATCAATAATGAGTTATAATCATTAGTGATTTATAATCATTAGTGAGTTATGAGTGATGTATAATCATTAGTGAGTTTAATCCTTAGTGAGTTATAATCATTAGTGAGTTATAATCATTAGTGAGTTATAATCATTAGTGAGTTATAATCATTAATGAGTTATAATCATTAGTGAGTTATAATCATTAGTGAGTCATAGTCATTAGTGATTATAATCATTGAGTTATAATCATTAGTGAGTTATAATCATTAGTGAGTTATAATCATTAGTGAGTTATAATGATTATAATCATTAGTGAGTTATAATCATTAGTGAGTTATAATCATAAGTAATAGTGAGTTATAATCATTAGTGAGTTATAATATTTAGTGAGTTAATAAGTGAGTTTATCATTAGTGAGTTATAATATTTAGTGAGTTATAATCATTAGTGATTTATAATCATTAGCGAGTTATAATCAGTGAGTTATAATCATAAGCGAGTTATAATCATTAGTGAGTTATAATCATTAGTGAGTTATAATCATTAGTGAGTTATAATCATTAGTGAGTTATAATCATTAGTGAGTTATAATCATTAGTGAGTAATAATCAATAGCGAGATATAATCATTAGTGAGTTATAATCATTAGTGAGTTATAATCATTAGTGTGTTATAATCGTTAGTGGAGTTATAATCATTAGCGAGTTATAATCATTAGTGAGTTATAATCATTAGTGAGTTATAATCATTAGTGAGTTATAATCATTAGTGAGTTATAATCCTTAGTGAGTTATAATCATTAGTGAGTTATAATCCTTAGTGAGTTATAATCATTAGTGAGTTATAATCATTAGTGAGTTATAATCATTAGCGAGTTATAATCATTAGTGAGTTATAATCATTAGTGAGTTATAATCCTTAGTGAGTTATAATCATTAGTGAGTTATAATCCTTAGTGAGTTATAATCATTAGTGAGTTATACTCATTAG
This sequence comes from Doris montereyensis, assembly GCA_037039925.1. Taxonomy (NCBI): domain Eukaryota; kingdom Metazoa; phylum Mollusca; class Gastropoda; order Nudibranchia; family Dorididae; genus Doris; species Doris montereyensis. The sequence goes on from JAXRKP010001786.1 coordinate 89,995, forward strand.
CGAGTTATAATCATTAGTGAGTTATAATTATTAGTGAGTTATAGCTTTTCCCCTCAATAATGGTTCATGAGATGTCGTAGCTAAACTGTAGGAGTGTGAGCTTGTAATGACGACAAAAATAATTCAAACTCCACAGGTGATGTTTTCAGAACGTAGTAGAGTTAGGATCGTTACTTCACTCTTCTTTCCTCCTTGACTCAGATGTCATTGTGTTCACAGCTATAGGTAGAGAAATATCTCTTCAGAGTGTTAGTATGAGGTGCCTAACAGGCTTATGTACTGAATGCTTCCAGAGAAGTTGAGATTAAATGAAATGGCTTGATTGGGGGGGTAATAGTGAGCCTTCGTTTATTATTTGAGTTGAGTCCTTTAGGTAAATCAATTGACACAAACAAGATATATTGCAATAAAATTTACCCAATTTATTAAATCTCACTTTAATTTAGATCACACGAACTGAAATATGTTATTACAGTAAGTCTTTAGAAATCATAACTCGAAAAAAACCCAGCTTACTTTCAAAACAATAAATCTGTCTAAATAATGTTTTATCTGAACACGATATTTATTCATGATATTGGGATGAGGTGTTTTCTTAAAATGCAGATTAACGAAATAAAACAAAGAACAATGAAAGAAGGACAACTTGATAAAGATGGCCGTTCATCCCTTTAGGTAGTGAACTCATTTACACTCTGTTTTCACATCTTGGAATGATCGAGCATCTTGACGTCGCTTTGTTATACGTAAAGTAAAAGTCATCCCCGGTGCAAGATTTGGCCTTGATGAAACATCCTGCGACGGAAGAAACAAACAAAAAATTGTTCCATGTGAGGGGATGTGAGAAAATAGTTCTATGTGAGGGGATGTGAGAAAATAGTTCTATGTGAGGGGATGTGAGAAAATAGTTCTATGTTAGGGGATGGGAGAAAGTAGTTCCATATGAGGGAATGGAGAAAGTAGTTGTATGTGAGGGATGGGAGAAAGTAATTCTATGTTGGGGGATGGGAGAAAATAGTTCTATGTTGGGGGATGGGAGAAAATAATTATATGTTCTTGTGGGGATGCGAGAAAATATTTCTATGTGAGTTGATGGGAGAAAATAGTTCCTTGTGAGTGGTTGGGAGAAAATATTTCTATGTGAGTTGATTGGGAGAAAATAGTTCCATGTGAGTGGATGGGGACAAATAGTTCTATGTGAGTGGATTGGGACAATATAGTTCCATGTGAGTGATTGGGACAATATAGTTCCATGGGAGTGGATGGGACAAAGTAGTTCTATGTGAGTGATTGGGACAATGTAGTTCCATGTGAGTGATGTAGTTCCATGTGTGATTGGGACAATATAGTTCCATGTGAGTGATTGGGACAATATAGTTCCATGTGAGTGATTGGGACAATATAGTTCCATGTGAGTGATTGGGACAATATAGTTCCATGTGAGTGATTGGGACAATATAGTTCCATGTGAGTGATTGGGACAATATAGTTCCATGTGAGTGATTGGGACAATATAGTTCCATGTGAGTGATTGGGACAATATAGTTCCATGTGAGTGATTGGGACAATATAGTTCCATGTGAGTGATTGGGACAATATAGTTCCATGTGAGTGATTGGGACAATATAGTTCTATGTGAGTGATTGGGACAATATAGTTCTATGTATTGGGACAATATAGTTCCATGTGCGTGATTGGGACAATATAGTTCCATGTGAGTGATTGGGACAATATAGTTCTATGTGAGTGATTGGGACAATATAGTTCCATGTGAGTGGTTGGGCATAATGTGTTAACATATCTGAGTGAAGACAGGCTTTAGATTTGCTTTGAGTCATTGCCATCCACAACCAAGGTGATCTCGGGTGGGGTTTTTGGTTAGTATTCTTACCTTTACCTGGATAGTCTTGTACAGACCATGGGTCTTTAACGTACACAATGGTGTGCTCTGCACACAGGACCCCATTTTTATCATCTGCCTCCGATGGGACTAGATGTTGATCTGCATACACGGACCGCAGGGGGGGGGGGGGGTTACTCGAAGATACCGTTAGTGGGGCTTGAACCCACGATGTTTTTGGTTGATATACAACACATTGCCTCTGGGCCACCGATTCCCCCTTGAAGAAATGAGACGGGGAACCTTCATAGCGATAATGGTTTATGGTTTCAAACATTCTTTCACAAACGCTTTTCTTCCTATTAGCTAACTTACACAATTGGTCAGTATTATTGTTAGCGCACACAGTTTTAGATTCAAATACGATGTTATAACAATTGTAGATATAGTATTATTGCAGTTTTTAATATTTCATCATTTGTTTTTTCTCTCCCAACTCTTCACCTCTACTGTGGGCAGGATGTCCTACGCTGTAGAAGTGCAAAGTTAAATCCAGTCATCACTATAACAAAAATAAGCTCAGTTTGTCCCAGTTTCTATAGCATGTATGGAGCTTCCTCTAGTTTTCACATGTTGGCTTCCCTTCTTGCCGCTGACTCGGTAGCCCAGAGACAAGGTATCTGCCTCCTTAGGACGTATGCCTATGTACAGGTGGAGTAGAAAGCAATGACAAACTACCACGTTAGGACGTATGCCTATGTAAAGGTGGAGTGGAGTGGAAAGCAGTTGAGTGAAAGAATGACAAACTACCACGTTAGGACGTATGCCTATGTACAGGTGGAGTGGAAAGCAATGACAAACTACCACGTTAGGACGTATGCCTATGTACAGGTGGAGTAGAAAGCAATGACAAACTACGTTAGGACGTATGCCTATGTACAAGTGGAGTAGAAAGCAATGACAAACTACCACGTTAGGACGTATGCCTATGTACAAGTGGAGTGGAAAGCAATGACAAACTACCACGTTAGGACGTATGCCTATGTACAAGTGGAGTAGAAAGCAATGACAAACTACCACGTTAGGACGTATGTCTATGTACAGGTGGAGTAGAAAGCAATGACAAACTACCACGTTAGGACGTATGTCTATGTACAAGTGGAGTGAAAGCAATGACAAACTACCACGTTAGGACGTATGCCTATGTACAAGTGGAGTGGAAAGCAATGACAAACTACCACGTTAGGACGTATGCCTATGTACAAGTGGAGTGGAAAGCAATGACAAACTACCACGTTAGGACGTATGCCTATGTACAAGTGGAGTAGAAAGCAATGACAAACTACCACGTTAGGACGTATGCCTATGTACAAGTGGAGTAGAAAGCAATGACAAACTACCACGTTAGGACGTATGCCTATGTACAGGTGGAGTAGAAAGCAATGACAAACTACCACGTTAGGACGTATGCCTATGTACAGGTGGAGTAGAAAGCAATGACAAACTACCACGTTAGGACGTATGCCTATGTACAAGTGGAGTGGAAAGCAATGACAAACTTCTACGTTAGGACGTATGCCTATGTACAAGTGGAGTAGAAAGCAAT
>JAXRKP010001787.1:0-62500 GCA_037039925.1 Doris montereyensis
ACCGTTTCTCCCTACTCAGACCCTATAATGTCCACACTGATGTCACTACCGTTTTCTCCTACTCAAAGCCCTATTATGGACCACACTGAAGTCACCACCGTTTCTCCTACTCAGACCCTATAATGACCACACTGATGTCACTACACGTTTCTCCTACTCAGACACCTATACATGTCCACACTGAAGTCACTCACCGCCTCTCCTACTCAGGACCCTATAATGTCCACACTGAAGTCAACTACCGTTTCTCCCTACTCAGACCATATAATGTCCGCACTGAAGTGAGTACCGATTGTCTCACCAAGGTCTAAAACTTCCACTGGTCAATAATGATTATCCACCAACATCACCCGATGTTCTCTCCGAGATTACTTCTAATTATCCAACGAAAAATCTCAGACCTCGTCTCTAACCCGACCACTGATTCTGCCGACAATAACCTGAGGCAGAAGCACAACCTTTGACTTGATTACGGATTTGATTCTGTAATGGCATACATGAATTCTTAGCGTTACTAAATCTTGTAGCAGTCTGTAAGCCTTTGTATCTTCCAACGCCTTCTATTTCTGATGACCGTCAAGTTAGGACTGGTTTACATTATTTCTAATCAGGGTGTTTACTAATAAACGATTCTTTCAAACTATCACAGGCAATGAAGCTCAGGTTTTCTGAGGATCAACTGGTGCAACTTCTATAACAGAAAAGGGACAGCAGATCGCTCTAAAACAACATTGGAAAAGTATAATGAAATTCAAATCAAAGATGAAGGCAAGATGGATATATAATCGGTATCCTAACACCAGTGCACGTTCGGCAACATTATTCTCAGCATGCTTGTTCATTTTCAAGTACATGCCGGGTACATAGCGGGTACATGTCGGGGAATGTTAGATGATTCAGGCTAACTTTACTTGTAGATGAATTTAAACAAACTAATGTCATGTGTAATTCATGCTAAGTCTTTAACAAGACCTAGCACACCTGAATTAAGGTATAAAAGTAGATGGAGGTGCCTGTCCTGAGATTACAACAGTGTGGTAACAGCCTTGGTCACAAATGCCTAAAAAGTGTTTGCAAAATATGGACGTCCAACTGTTCTTTGACAGGTGTAAAGCATGAAAAGCAACAGGATCTCGTGTTTTCCTGTGCACGTGTCTTTACGTATTGACGCTTGCATGAGCTGACCTACTCTAATTGGGGAATAAAATGTCAACGCTGGTATTAGTCTGAATGAAAGTTAATAGGCGTGGTCGTGTGACCTTGTGGTGTCAATTAATTGTCGAGTGGTTTGGGTGTACGCATACTCTTACAAACTTACCTCTCTCTCTCTCTCTCTCTCTCTCTCTCTCTCTCTCTCTCTCCCTCTCTCTCTCTCTCTCTCTCTCTCTCTCTCTCTCTCTCTCTCTCTCTCTCTCTCTCTCTCTCTCTCTCTCTCTCTCTCTCTCTCTCTCTCTCTCTTTCTCTCTCTCTCTCTCTCCTCCCTCCTCTATCTCCCTCCCTCCCTTCCCTCCCTCCCTCCCTCTCCTCCCTCCCTCTCTCTCTCTCTCTCTCTCTCTCTCTCTCTCTCCCTCCCTCCCTCTCTCTCCCTCTCCCTCTCCCTCTCTCTCTTTTCTCCCTCTCCCTCTCTCCCTCTCTCTCCCTCTCTCTCTCTCCTTTCTCTCTCTCTCTCCTCTCTCCCTCCTCCCTCCTTCCTCCCTCCCTCCCTCCCTCCTCTCTCTCTCTCTCCCTCTCTCTCCCTCTCTCTCTCTATCTCTCCCTCTCCCTCTCCCTCTCTCTCTCCCTCCCTCCCTCCCTCTCTCTCCCCTCCCTCCCTCTCCTCCCTCTCTCTCTCTCTTTCTCTCTCTCCCTCTCTCTCCCCCTCCCTCTCCCCTCTATCTCTCTCCCTCTCCCTCTCTCTCCCATCTCTCCCTCTTTCTCTCCCTCTCTCTCTCTCTCTCTCTCCTCTCTCTCTCTCCCCCCCTCTCTCTCCCTCCTCTCTCTCCCTCCCCTCCCTCCCTCCCTCCTCCTCTCTCTCTCTCCTCTCTCCTCTCTCTCTCTCCTCTCTCTCTCTCTCTCCCTCCCTCTCCGCTCTCCTCTATCTCCCTCTCCCTCTCCCTCTCTCTCCCTCTCTCTCCCTCTCTCTCTCTCTTCCTTTTCTCTCTCTCTCCCTCCCTCCCTCCCTCCCTCCTTCCCTCCCCTCCCCTACCTCCCTCCCTATATATAGTGTCTATCGATGGTGTGTAGCTGTAGTCGAGGACAATGATGTCAACGACGATGCAACATCTTCCTCTGCAACATTGCTAATATGGGAACATTGGGTGAAGAGGAACCTCGCCGAAATCTGAAGTTCGGAGACAACATGGCGCCGGAGGAGCGCAAGCATTCGCTTAATCTAACCTGCCAAAATTGAAGTCTATTTTCATATATGCCCAGCTGTTGTCAACTTACGGAGCACTGCATCGATTTAGCCTCGGAGGTACCGATTCGCCAACGCCCTTATCCTGTTCCTTACGCAATGCGAGAGGCGTTGAAATCTGAAGTGCGAATCATGGACGACTGCGTTTGAAACCATGGGAGAGCACAACGAGGTTTTTTACGGATACCGTTTGGCTTGATGAACTTTGGAACGAGGCTGAGCAGGGATGTGGAGAGACAGCTGGATCGCATGGATCACGTGACGGCCTATGTGGATGATCTATTGGTGCATACAGAGACTTGGAAGGAGCATCTGGATATTCCGGAGGAACTGTTCAGACGTCTGCAGGAAGCTGGTCCAACAGTGAGACCCACCAAGTGTGTACTGGGAGCTTCCGAGGTCGACTTTGTGGCATTCACTCTAGAAGGGTGCTAGCGGACTTCATGAGGACACCATCTCCAAAGTGAGGGACGCTCAAAGACCCACCACCGAGAAGCAAGTCAAGTCATCTTTAGGATTAGTTAGCTATTATCATGATTATATACCTAACTTTGCTGCAGTTGCAGAGCCTTTGTCAGATTTGATGAGAAAGGGCCAACCTAATGTGATTGAATGGAATGATTTTCAAGAAAAGGCATAGGTGTATTTAAAAGGTGTAATTGTATCCAAATTTGTGTTGTTTTTATCTGGTATGAAGAAAGAGTTTGTTTTAAGTACGGATGCTTCTGATCGTGGTATTGGTGCTACTTAAATGCAGGAGGACAATGTTTTTTACATCCAATTGCTTTTGCTAGTAGAAAATTATTACCTCATGAAAAAAGATACCTAGTGATAGAGCGCGAAGGTCCTGCAATTATTTGGGCGGACAAGAGATTTCAATTATATTTGTATGGTAGACAGTTCGTACTGCAGACTGACCACTGACCTCTTGAGTATATCCATGCTACTAAGTTCACATCTCCTAGAATTATGACATAAGCTTTGTTTTTTGCAGATCTATAACTTAAGATTCAGCATGTTAAAGGAAATGATACTGTTGGGACTGATTTCTTCTTAAGTCGGGGGTGTAATTAATATCCTCTATGTCACTGCATGGATCGTTTATTAATTATATTTGAAAGATTGGTTTCGGTGAGAGATTAAACTGAAGTTTGATTTTTAAATTGGCATTTCTCTCTAAATTCACAAGGAATGTTTTGTATGATGTGTGACACTATTGTGTACGATTTCATTATATGTCTTCTGATTATTTAAAATACTAAGCATTTTACTGTATGCCATTGTTTCATGATTTGAAGAAATCTCTATATTTAAAAAAAACGCATTTTTATTCTGATTTGAGATAACTAGTGTTTGGCTCATGTATCCATTATTATAAAGTAGTTGAGTGCCAACTAGTAATGTAAGTGTATTTCCTATAGGGGTACATATAACGGTTTTCGGTAAATAACCGTTTTAAGCAGGGAGTGATGTAATATAGTTACTTATCGTTTTGAAGGTGATCCCCTATGATGATATCAATATTAGCGTGAGAAAACCTCTATTGAGTTTACGACATAATCATTGTGTGTGCCCAAGTGTCGATTTGTTTATATCTGAAATGTTTAAAATGATATGCACGTTTTCCGTTCGAGAAAGATTTTTAATTTTCGACCATATCTATATCAGTGTGGACGCCTGAAATCGACACGTTGACCAATGAAAAATATTTTTTTTCTGCAGGTGAGGTACCTATGTTTTCAGGAATCATATTTTATATAGGAAAGCAGATGGCAAACTAAAAAAATACCAGAACACCTCTAACAGACACTAGAACAACAGAGGCTATTGAAATTGAATGCTACATCAATGTAGAATTTACCAAAAAAAGTGTTTTTGTGATTCAATTTATTCACTGAATGAAAAAATAAAGAACACGGTTAGGCTGAGTAGGGCACTCACAAGTTCATGCCATGGCAACCCAACCTCGTTCATCATTTTCCATTCAAGTGCTATAATTATATATTACACCTAACAAGTTTTCGTATGGAAATTTTCTGTATTTTCTTGGGTTTGTATTGATTTTGAGACGTAAAGACAGAATATCCTTAAACAAGAAAACCAGATTAATTACAAAAGATTTATGAAATTTTCAAAAATGAAATGAAAATTAAAATTGACGAATTGTAACAATATCACCAATAGCAATGGTACTGATGATATACAAGAGTTGAAGGTGGTGGTGGGTTAGTAGGGGTCAGTATGATGATAATAATAATGATCGTGATGTTGATGATGATACTGATGTTGAAGAGATGTTGCTGCTGATGATAATGATGACAACCTTCATCATTTAAAAAACAACGTTACATTAACTAAGGGAGATGACTCATATTATCCATCTAAGAATGGTAAATAATCGAATTGTAAATCTTTCCTTATATCATCGTGTGCACATTTAGATTCAGTTCAAGTCAATAGTAATACACACTGTATACATTTTGGATACATCCCTCATCGACATTTACTATTTTTGGCATGTAAAAATAAAAGGAAAATAATAATAATAATATGACCATAAAAAAGGATTAACTTTTCAGTGGGGAATGCATGCAAGTCCACTGTGCTTGTCTGCGCGGCTGTTATTGTTGTATTTTTTGTTGGTTTTTTTTTTTTAAACGGCGAGTATTTGCTAGGATTGCTGCTTGAAACTTTTTTTTGAAAAAAAAAAAAAGACGCAACAGTTGTACAGTATACATACATAGAAATCATTAGAAATAATACAGAAAGTAGAGTAACGCTTTTGTTTTTTAGTGATCTTTTTTGATCTTTAACAATATTTTTGTTTTGTGATCTTTAACAATATTTTGTTTTAGTGATCTTTAACAATATTTTGTTTTAGTGATCTTTAACAATATTTTGTTTTAGTGGTCTTTAACAATATTTTGATCTTTAACAATATTTTTTTAGTGATCTTTAACAATATTTTGTTTTAGTGATCTTTAACAATATTTTGTTTTAGTGGTCTTTAACAATATTTTGTTTTAGTGGTCTTTAACAATATTTTGTTTCAGTGATCTTTAACAATATTTTGTTTTAGTGGTCTTTAACAATATTTTGTTTTAGTGGTCTTTAACAATATTTTGTTTTAGTGATCTTTAACAATATTTTGGTCTTTAACAATAGTTTTAGTGATCTTTAACAATATTGTGTTTTAGTGGTCTTTAACAATATTTTGTTTTAGTGGTCTTTAACAATATTTTGTTTTAGTGATCTTTAACAATATTTTGTTTTAGTGGTCTTTAACAATATTTTGTTTTAGTGATCTTTAACAATATTTTGTTTTAGTGATCTTTAACAATATTTTGTTTTAGTGATCTTTAACAATATTTTGTTTAGTGATCTTTAACAATAGTGGACAAATTTTGTTTTAGTGATATTTTATTTTGTGTGATCTTTAACAATGTTTGTCTGTTTATTTGTTTTGTTCTTCTCTTTCAATGTTTTGTCTCTGTCTGTCTGACTGTCTGTCTATCTGACTCTCTCTCTCTCTCTATTTATATTTTGTGTGTCTGTCTGTTGTCTGTCTGTCTCCAACAATGTTCTTGTTCTCTGTCTCTCTCTTTCTCTCTCTGACTTCTGTTCTCTCTCTCTCTCTTTAACAATATTTCTGTTTCTCATCTCTCTCTCTCTCTCTCTCTCTCTCTCTCTCTCTCTCTCTCTCTCTCTCTCTCTCTCTCTCTCTGGTCTCACACACACACACACACACACACACACACCCCTCTGACTATTATCTAAAAACAGAAGGAAGTTTTAGGTCTATCTTACACATACACATACAGGAAGATTTTCACAAACATACACACTTTGACACAAGATAGAAAGAAAAGACAAAATAAGAAAAACAACAAAAAGAAAGAGGTAAAGGTTAAATAAAAATAAATTGTCTCTTTATTTACCCATCATCAAAAAATGACATAGTCTAAATTAGTGGTGAAAAGAATATCATACCCATTGAAGACACGTAATTAATCGAAAGAGCAAAAAATAAGGTTAACGTTAGCGTATGTGTTAGGGTTGGGGTTGTCTGTTGGGGCTACGGTTGGGGTTGAGGTTGGGATTAGCGTTTATGGTTTAGGATCATGGATAGGTTAAGGATTAGATATAAATTGAGAGTTAAGAGTTAGACAGTGGTGAGCTGACGTTAGAACTAGGGTAAGGGCTAGGTTTAAAGTAAGGGTTAGCATTAAGGTTTAAAGGTTTAGGGTTTAGTGTTTATGGGTTAAGGGTTTTGAGCTAGAAGTAAGGTAGGTGCTAAGTTTAGGGATACGTTTACGATTGGGTTCAACGTTGGGTGTAGAATTAGGCTAAGGCTTGGGTATATGGTTGTGTTAGGGATACGGATAGGTTTAACATTAGAGTTTGGGTTTATGGTTTAATATTAATTAGTGTTTAGGCTTAAGGAATGAGGGTTTAGATTAAGGTTTAGAGTTGGGGTTAAGGTTACGATAAGAGTAAGGTTTAGAATTAGGATTAGGCTTAGGATTATAACTAGGTTTAGGGTTCAGGTTTAGGTTGGTGTTTACGGTTAGGATTAAAATAAGGGTTGGGATTGGGATTAGGGATAACGTTAGAGTTATGATTAGAGTAGAGGTTAGGACTGAGGGTAGGGTTATGATTAGAGTAAGGGTTAAGATTAGTGTTGGGGTTAGAGTTAGTGTTAAGGATGAATTGGGGTTAAGGTTTGGGCTATGGCTAGATTTAGGATTAGCATTCCAACACTCCAACGCTCATATAATCAAATAAGACAAATAACCCGCACCTTGAACACAAACAAAACCAAAATAAAAGAATATATATAAATATATATATATATATATATATATATATATATATATATATATATATATATATATATATCTCTATATATATATATATATCTCAATACAAAATAATATATATATATATATATATAAAATATATATATATATATATATGTATTCATTGCAAGCTGATGAGCGAATGCTTTTAAAAAGTAAGCAAAGCAAACACTCAAAAAATCTCATTCATTGCACGATGATGAGCAATCATTTCTAAAAATTAAACATGACAAACAAACAAACGAAACAAAACATTCATTGCACAATAAGGAGTCACTTCTTGGACACAAACAAAACAATAATATTCAGTGCAGGACGATAACCAAACACTTCTAACACACAAACAAAACGAAAAACACAACAATTTACTATAAGATTATGCGCTAACACTTTTAAAAAACAAACAAAACAAAATCATACATTCAGCAATTTTTTTATTTTTTAATTATTATTTTTGTTTGTTTGTTTACATTTTATATTGCAGTTTGTCTTCTTTATTGTCAAATACGTAGCACATATGCACCATGGGTTGTCATTTTTAATGTCACATAAAAAAAATAGCACAGTAAAGCTGTCATCTTCAATGTCACATGACCTCCTTTTGCCTTTCCTCAGTTCTGCGAACATTTTCCTCCAAAGTGAGATTATCTCTTGTCACGTTATGGTAAAGAACGTGAAACGGACTGTGGAATTTAACAGAGATAGAGTTATTGAAATCAGACTCACCATAACATTTACTTTGTTAGATATGGGAAATAATGCTCCCCTATTTGAAAAGAAAAGAAAAAAAAAAACAACCAATTGTTCGTTTCACGTAATACGAGTCTGAAATATTAAAACTTTGTCTTTCAGTATTGATGGGCCGTGCAAATTTGTTCGTATCTTTGGTTTTTCAGGAATAATTATAAAATCATATTGATTGTCTATCCTTCGAAATTGTTCAGCGTCCTTGGTTGTCATGACAACAGTACTAATCTTAGATCCTGTCTCAATCTTATCATCGATCTTCTCACTTAACTCCCAGTTAAACCACTTAAAACCTTTGCTGATTGTTTTATCCATTCATTTTGTTAAATGTGACGTAAGAATACTGAGATATTGTGATAGGTCTTGGTTTTTTTTTAATGAATATTTTCAAATAACATACATCGAACACAATAAATACAAAAATAGCATTTTCATTAACAGAAGCTTGTGATTTCTCAAATAGTAAACAATATATTTACAAACATCGTATGTAACTGTTCGGTGTTGACTGGCACAAAATTATATGCACCAAATATTATACAAATCGGTCGGTAAATAACGGGAAAAGATCAAACAATAAAATGAAAAACATCGTTTTCATTGATGTAAAGAGGATTGGAAAGTAAAGTGTGATGTACACTGTTGTATCACAAACAAATAATAAAAAAACGTGCATATTGAAAGGCAATGAGAGGTTGTCAAGTAACATTTTCCAGATAGATCTAAGTGATTCGATACTTAATCCCCTTAGAAGAAACAGACAATAAAAATGAACTCATGTGTGCAGATCACAATAATAATCTTTTCACGTTAAAGATCCTCTGACTGTACTTTACAGGAAGTCCGAGTAAACATTACAAATCCTAGCATAACCTTCAAGGTCACCTTAGTTGTATGGATGTGTGTAAAATCAATTCAAACCAAACCAAGCCGGCCCTCTGTGACTTTCCGCAGTCATGTGATTTTTCAGGTGACCATGTAGCACCGATGTTCTGGAAGCCCGTTTACTTCCTGTTCCATTCTCTATTGTTATTTTGGGGCCTTGAACTTGACAGATGCGTGGCAATAATCAAATGAATACCAGATTGGCTGTATACTGCCACTTGATTTTCGGTAAACTCGCCGCAAAAAATGTGACTATTTCTCTCTACCCTCACCTATAACACATTTTATAACAAAATTATTTCCAGGTATTTTGACCTTTTTTGTACGAAGATCGTGTAGGTAAATGAGCATGCTACACGAATATGAAAGAAACTGAAAATCAACATTTAGGCCCCAAACTCCAGGTGCCACCCCCAACCCCCTCATCCTTAATATGCCAACTTACAAAAATAGCAGGAACGCCAGAATGGAGATGGATGCCAGAATGAGAGTAAATAGCTCCTCGTGTGATGTCTTCAGTATGTGCGTACACACGGTCTAGTGATGAATATGCAATCACATTGCTTATGGCCTCTTTGGCGGCGATTCCAGCAAAAGGGCACCTGACGAAAAACATAGGGAAAGATGGTGGTATCTATATAAACGTTCTTTCTAGCTATCTGACTGTCTGTATATATTCACACATCAATCAGTATATTTAGCCATCTTCCACTCATCCATCTCCCTGTCTACTGCATACACAGAATTCAACAGAGTCAAAGATGAGCGCCGTCTCTTTTGGGTTATAAAGCCACCAGGACATTTAATAAGCATGTGCCCCGTCAGGTTTTTCTTCCTGTCGCTACCATTAATTCATGATGCGCGTAAATCGATGACATTTCTATCAGGTTGCTCTTTTGACATGTTGAGGCAGTTTGTTATAAATGGTTTTATGCGACGTGGTTTGGATGTTGATATGTGTGCTGCTATAAATGAGTTTTATGTTGATGCACTTTGGTTTTTGGATAGTTTGGATGTTATGTGGTAGCTTTGCTATAAATGGTTTTATGTGACGTGGTTTGGATGTTGATATGTGGAGGCACTTTGCTATAAATGGTTTTTGCTTTTAAATGGTGATGTGGTTTGGATGTTGATAAGAGGCACTTTGCTATAAATGGTTTATTTGACGTGGTTTTGAATGTTGATATGTGACATAGCGCTTTGATAAATGGTGGACGTGGTTTGGATGTTGATATGTTTTGCTATAAATGGTTTTATGTGATGTTTGGATGGTTTGTAGATTGACGTCGTTTGGATGATATGTGGAGGCACTTTGCTATAAATGGTTTATTTGATGTGGTTTGGATATTGATATGTAGAGGCACTTTGCTATAAATGGTTTATTTGACGTGGTTTGAATGTTGATATGTGCACTTTGCTATAAATAGTTTTATGTGATGTGGTTTGGATGTTGATATGTGACACTTTCTATAAATGGTTTTATGTGATGTGGTTTGGATGTTGATATTGCTCTTTGCTATAAATGGTTTTATGTGATGTGGTTTGGATGTTGATATGTGGAGGCACTTTGTTATAAATGGTTTTATGTGATGTGGTTTGGATGTTGATATGTGGAGCACTTTGCTATAAATGGTTTTATTTGATGTGGTTTGTAGATTGATATGTGTTGATATGTGGAGGCACTTTGCTATAAATGGTTTTATTTGATGTGGTTTGAATTCTTGATATATGTCTTCTAAATGCATGCATAAAACACAGATGTGATGTGGTTTGGATGTTATATCGTGGAGGCATTTTTCGCATAAATGGTTTTATGTGTCGTGGTTTGGATGTTGATATGTGGTTCAAAAGGCAAATTGCTATAAATGGTTTTATGTGATGTGGTTTGGATGTTGATATGTGGAGGATATAACAGTAAATGGTTCAATGTGATGTGGTTTGGATCTTGATATGTTGAATGTTAATATTAACACCAAATAAATGGTTTATGTGACGTGGTTTGGATGTTGACAAAAACACACACTTTTGCTATAAATGGTTTATGTGACGTGGTTTGGATGTTGATATGTGGAGGCACACAACATAAATGGTTTATTTGAAAATTAACACAAAATCAATACATGTCTTCTAAACATGCATACAAACACAGTCTTCTAAACTATGGTTGAATTTACGTCTACATATTGCAAGCCTGACCTCCAGGGTGAGTTCAAATGAAAGTATTGAAATTTAAATCAACATTTACCTCGTCTAGCATATTGCAAGCCTGACCTCAGGGTGAGTTCAATGAGAAGTATTCATCTTTAGTTAACGTATGGAAAAAAAGGAAAATCAACGCAGCCACTAATAACTATGGTTGAACAAACCGTCAACGTACAGAAAGCACACACAAGCCAACTATGGTTGATTAAAATTACACAAAATCAATGCATGCACAAGTCAGCTATGGTTGACATTGTATTAAACAAAATTAATACACACAATACAACTATGTTTGATATTAATATTGACACAAAATCAATACACACAAGTCAACTATGTTTGATATTAATATTAACAAAAATCAATACAGACATAATTAAACTATGTTTGATATTAAGATTAACACAAAATCAATACAGACATAATTCAACTATGGTTGACATTAAAAGATAAACTATTATCAAGACAAACGACACAATTCAAGCTATGATTGACATTAAGATGAACAAACTTTCAATACACACAATTCAACTATATTTTGATATTAAGATGAACAAAAATCAATACACACAATACAAACCATGTTTGATATTAAGATTAAACAAAATCAATATGAACACACAATTCAACTGTTTGATATTAATGAACAAACTATCAAGGCAAACGACACAATACAACTATGGTTGATATTAAGATAAACAAAATCAATACACACACAATTCAACTATGATTGACATTATGATGAACAAACTATCAATGCAAACGACACAATTCAACTATGGTTGACATTAAAATGAACAAACTATCAATGCAGACGACACAATTCAATTATGGTTGACATTAATGAACAAACTATCAAAGCAAACACAACAATTCAACTATGATTGACATTATGATGAACAAACTAGTCGTCACAATTCAACTAAGTTTTAAGCATTATTTAGGTAGTAACAAACTATCAATGTCATGACGGCATTCGAGATTCAATTAGTGATTGACATTGGGATGAACAAACTCAATGCAGACGACACAATTCAAAGTTGAACATTATGATTGTTAACAACTAGTATTCATCGTCATTGACGACTTAAATTCAATGGTTGACACTTAAAATGCACAACGGCTGGTTTCATCTTGAAATGAACAATTAATTTAGAAAAAAATCAACTATGTCTCAAAGTGACAAAACACATGTCAACTATGTTGACATTTATGAACAAACTGTGTATGCAGACACAAATAGATCTATGATTGACATTAAATACATGCCTAACAAACTATCAATCAGAGGAACAATTCAAATATAGAGTGACATTAAAATGAACAAACTTTCAATGCAGACACAAATAGCTATGATTGAACAAATTAAATGCAGATACAAGTATTCACAATTCAATTATGATTGACATTAAAATGAACAAAGTATCAATGCAGACACAAATCAACGTATGATTGACATTAAAATGAACAAAGTGAATGCAGACACAATTCAACTGATTGACATTAAGATGAACAAACTATCAATGCAGACATACGTCAAGTATGATTGACATTAAGATTACTATCAATGCAGAGCACAAGTCAACAATGATTGTAATTCATGAACAAACTATCAATGCAGACATAAGTCAACTATGATTGACATTAAGATGAACAAACTATCAATGCAGAAACAAGTCAACTTGACTTGACATTAAAATGAACAAAAATCATCTGGACAATTCAACTATGATTGACATTAAAATGCATCAATCTAAGACACAATTCAACTATGGTTGACATTAAAATGAACAAACTATCAATGCAATCACAATTCGTCTATGATTGGCATTAAAATGAACAAACTATCAATGCAAACACAATTCGTCTATGGTTGTCATTAAATAACAAACTATCCAATGTATAACACAAGTCGTCAATTCATTGAAATGACTTACAAACTATCAATGTAAACACAAGTTAATTTGGTTGACATTGAAATGAACAAACTATCAATGTAGACACAAGTGTCTTTGGGTGTCATAATCATCTCTAAATGAACAATCTATCAATGCAGACACAAGTCGTAACTATGGGTGTATTACAATGAACAAACTAGCTAAAGCAAACAGGTAGTATACCATATGGTTCATATTATAATCATCTGAGATCAATTATAATCATCAACTCAAATAATAATCATCTAGAGATTGGGTGTTTACCATATTTACCATACATATTATAATATCTAGAGATCAAAGGTATTACAATCATATAGTAACTTATATTATAATCATCTAGTGGATATAATCCTAGAGTGATTTACCAATTATAATCATCTGGGGATTTAGGAAGAAGTAGGAACAACATTATTATTAACATAATTGTATTCATAGATTGACTTACCTATTATAATCATCAACGATCTGGTTTACAATCATAGAGTGACTTACCTATTATAAGCATGTAGAATCTAGATATTATAATCAAGAGTGACTTACCTATTACAATCAAAATGCATCAATCCTACAATGACTTCCTAAACAATCCAGGTTTATATAGAGTGACGTCTTCAATCATCTTGCATTTAAAGGATTATAATCTTAGAGTCTTCCTATTATAATCATGTAGTGACTTACCTATTATAATCATAATCATCTAGGTATTATAGTCATAGAGTGACTTACCTACTATAATCATCTATCTAAATATTATAATCTTAGAGTGTATGTAATCCAGTAGTGACTTCAATACAGATCTACGTTTACCATATTTACTTACCTATTATACATCTTAGCTATTATAATCATGTAGGAATCTACGTATTATAATCATGTAATGACTTACCAATTATAATCTTACCTATTATAATCATGTAGTGACTTACCTATTATAATCATGTAGGAATCTAGGTATTACAATCATGTAGTGACTTACCTATTATAATAATGTAGTGACTTACCTATTATAATCATGAGTGACTTACCTATTATAATCATCTAAGATCTAGTATTACAATCATGTAGTGGCTTACCTATTATAATCATAGAGTGACTTACCTATTATAATCATCTAATCATTATAATAATGTAGTGACTTACCTATTATAACAATGAGTGATTTACCTATTATAATAATGTAGTAACTTACCTATTATAATAATGTAGTGACTTACCTATTATAATCATGTAGTAACTTACCTATTATAATAATGTAGTGATTTACCTATTATAATAATGTAGTGATTTACCTATTATAATAATGTAGTGATTTACCTATTATAATAATGTAGTGATTTACCTACTATAATAATGTAGTGACTTACCTATTATAATAATGTAGTGATTTACCTATTATAATAATGTAGTGATTTACCTATTATAATCATGTAGTGATTTACCTATTATAATCATGTAGTGATTTACCTATTATAATAATGTAGTGATTTACCTATTATAATCATGTAGTGACTTACCTATTATAATAATGTAGTGACTTACCTATTATAATAATGTAGTGACTTACCTATTATAATAATGTAGTGACTTACCTATTATAATAATGTAGTGACTTACCTATTATAATAATGTAGTGATTACCTATTATAATCATGTAGTGACTTACCTATTATAATCATGTAGTGATAATTTACCTATTATAATCATGTAGTGACTTACTTATTATAATCAATGTAGTGACTTACCTATTATAATAATGTAGTGACTTACCTATTATAATCATGAAGTGACTTACCTATTATAACAATGTAGTGACTTACCTATTATAATCATGTAGTGACTTACCTATTATAACAATGTAGTGACTTACCTATTATAATAATGTAGTGACTTACCTATTATAATAATGTAGTGACTTACCTATTATAATAATGTAGTGGCTTACCTATTATAATCATGTAGTGACTTATCTATTATAATAATGTAGTGACTTACCTATTATAATAATGTAGTGACTTACCTATTATAATAATGTAGTGACTTACCTATTATAATAATGTAGTGACTTACCTATTATAATCATGTAGTGACTTACCTATTATAATCATGTAGTGACTTAGCTATTATAATCATGCAGGGACTTACCTATTATAATCATGTAGTGACTTACCTATTATACTCATGTAGGGACTTATGTATCATTATCATGTAGTGACTTACCTATCATAATCCTGCAGGGACTTGCGTATCATAATCATGTAGTAACTTACCTATAATAATCATCCAAGACGATGACGCCATGGCTTCTAAAATAAAACTTGCGCCTTGGAACAGCTGTCCAGCTACCGCAAGTGATGTATCTGTCACAAAGCCACAACTATAGATGAGCTGAAAAACATCGCAACAAGAAACAACAAACTTATTTAGCTGAAGGGACACAGAAATACATATATTATTTGGCTGTTACTACATCTAGTCAAAAATGACACTTTCGTCTGCTAAAAGGGCTTTTAATTCACGACCACGACAAGCTATCAATGCTACCGACTCCGGGAGTCAAATCCAGGACATAATCAATAATAAATCTTTATTGTCCATTCACGTTACTCTTTCGTTTAACATAGAGTTGGGAAATCGAACACATGGGATATACATATAATTGACATGAACACTTTAAAATTGGAAATTGAATGTACTTCAAAGATATAGTAATGTTCCTTCAAGATTATTACGGCCATAGCCGGAGCTTATCTCGGTTTCTATACCGTGAAGCGGAACAGGTGATAATAATCTGATTTTCCAAACAGAACTAAATCATCAGCAAATGAAAGCATTGATACATTTACTGGTTTAAGATTCCGCATACATACATTAATTTTCTTCATTTTTGAAGATGCCTTTGCGACTGAATTATCAAATGTGATAAACAAAAGAGGACTAAGGATACAACCCTGTCTTACTCCTATATCTACTTTAAATTTTTTCAGATATGCTTCCAGCTACTCTCACTCCACGTGTTGGTTTATGGTAGTAAATTGGGATGGCTTCTATTAAATGTTGCTCTACATTGTGTTCTTTTAAGAAATGCCATATTTCGTCCCTCTTCACTGTGTCAAATGCCTTTTCTAAGTCAAGAAAACACAGGTGAAATTCAATGTTTCTCTCAAGGAAGTTTTCAATCATTTGTCTAATTGTAAATATTGTCATCTTGTACATTTCTTCCTGGTCTAAATCCACTCTGATGTACTTCAATCTGATCTTCTACTCTTTTCCTTAGTCTCATTTCCAGTATCCTGACATACATACGCTAAGTAATGATTTCCCATCTATAGTTTGAGCATATTATAGTTGATCCTTTATTATATATTGGTATTACCGTTCCCGATTTCAAATCGTCTGGCAACTGTTTGACTTCCATGCCTGTTGGCATATTGTAGTATTTTGTCTGCCTTTCTCTCTTGGTTTTTAATCATTTCTGGATAAACTTGATCTGCTCCTGAGGCTTTTCCTAATTTCAATTTTCTTATAGCTGTTTGGAGTTCTTCCATTGATATATCTAAATCTTCAGCTGTCTCCTCTGGATTGCTGGTTATTCTTACTAATTCATCTTTACTCCTTGTTTCATATGTTCTGGAGGGATTATGTAATGTTGAAAATATTTTCTCGATGTTTCCATGATTTCGCTGTCTTCTTTCATTATTTCTCCTCTGACGTTCTTAATTTATCGTAATGGGCATGCTTTCGTCTTTCTCATGCTCTTCATTGCCCCTCAGAATAGCTTTTGATTTTCTTGATAGCATTCTTGAAGTCTTTGTCCAAACTCTTCCTTTTGTTCCTGCTTTACTTTCCTCACTTCCTCTTTGGCGATAGTTCTGTTACTCACGTAATATATCCTATCCTCTGGCCTCTTTGTTTGCAAGTATTTCTTCCAGGCATCCTTCTTTTCTTGGATCTTAGTCTTGACATTCTCATTCCACCGTGCTGTTCTTTTCCTATCTCCTTTAATTTGTTTCCTACCACAGACCTCTTCCGTACAAATGAGGAGTGCTTTTTTTAAACATTTGCCACTTTTCTTCTATTGTGCTATCATTCAGATCCATCTGCCTTTCACTGAGAAATCTTTTTATCCTAGATTGGTATATCTGTTTTACTATTTGTGTATTTAGTTCCTCTATTTTAACTTTAGTAGCTTTCTTCTCTTTCTTTTCTGTTTGTTTTCTTCAGTCAGTAATCTCATTTTGGCAATCACTAGGTGATGATCACTAAATATTTCTGCTCCTCTGTTTACCCATGCATCCAATGTACTCTACAAAAGGGAGCTGCTAACTTATTATGTAGTCTATCATTGACTTTTCACATCTGTCTTCATTTACTCTTGTGTATTTGTGGATATCTTTATGAAGAAAAAGATGTTAGCTATTTTCATCTTATTCTTTAGGCAAATATCTATTAACTCTCTCCCTTTGGAGAAGTTGTTGTGTCTCCTTCTTTACCTATTACTCCTATTGATATTTCTACATTGTTGCCTGCTCTAGAGGTTACATCTCCTAAAACCTTTAGTTCCTGTTTGGGTTTAAGATTCTCTGCAGCTATTTTTAAATCGTTTTCGAAGTTATCTTTTTCTTCTTTAGTTGCGTCTTCGTTTGGTCCATAACGTTTTTGGTTTAATATTTACCTCTAATAGCCGTGGGATTATATATTTACAATTTTCTAGTAGCTTTTCTTGCCTTTTATGCATTAGGATGCCTACTCCTGCTCTAGCTCTATCTTTGATATCTACTCTGAGAAGGTTAAAGTATGGTTTGGTCCTACATTTTCTACTCCTTGTCCGTTTTTCTTTGTTTCTGTAATGGCCAAAATGTCTACTCTTTGTTCCATTTCTTCAGCTAATTCTATCTCTTTTCCATTTATTGCCCTGATATTCCATGTTCCAAACATCACAGTTCGTGTTAGTTTTCATCTTAGTCTTCCAAAGGTCAAGCCGAGCATATCGTATATATTTCTCTGAATCAGTTGATTTTGGGCAAGCAGGAGACTCGTGGAGGGCGAGATCGCCTAATCCGTACAGGTGCTTACCTGTCCACTTCCCGGATTACTACTACTACTAGCAGTAGTAGTAGTAGTAGTAGTAGTAGTAGTAGTAGTAGTAGTAGTAGTAGTCGTAGTAGTAGTAGTAGTAGTAGTCGTAGTAGTAGTAGTAGTAGAAGAAGTAGTAGTAGTAGTAGTAGTAGTAGTAGTCGTAGTAGAAGTAGTGGTAGTAGTAGTAGTAGTAGCAGTAGTAGTAGTAGTAGTACTAGTAGTAGTAGTAGTAGTAGTAGTAGTAGTAGTGATAGTAGTAGTAGTGATGGTGGTAGTAGTAGTAGTAGTAGTAGTAGTGTTATTATTATTATTATTATTATATATTAAGATAGAATGATTATAATATTACTACAAATAATGATATTTATGTTCACTCACCTTAAGCAGCAACACAGCAAACACTGATTGGCCAGCCAAGCGTACTGTCAGGTAAATCTGGATCTCACAGTGGTGCCAGCAGAACGGTGCTTTCGATAGATACTTGGTATCAATACACATAGGTCCTTGAAAACTAACCTCCAACAGAGATAAAATCACCAAGGCTAAAAACAACGCTACATTTTTGGCACATGTCCCTTCAGACGTGTAGATTGTAAACACGCGACTCAGTCTATTCCACGGTGATAACTTGCCATCGCTGGACTTTGAAAAAGTTTCAGGAAGTACAAAAATTGCCAACAAAATAGCACCCAGAAGTGGTGCCAGCAGAAGACATGACGTCACCGTGGTACCCACAGCCGGGGCTAAGTACTGGGTGAATAAAAAAACGTTACTATGGAGATGATAAGAAATTCTAAGCCAATCAAAAAAGCGATCCAGAGAGCCCTGCTCGTCCTTTCTGTGTACAAGTCGGCCGCCATGGCGAAAACAGCAATGGTTACGACGAAAGATGAACCTGTCAGCCCTTCGACTCCAAACGCAGCGAAGAAGACATTGCAGTCCAGTTGCAATCTGTGGATATGGAGATATGGAGGATCTCACAGCAACATTTTACTTATGACAATATTTGTCATAATGTACGATTTCATTATCATCATGTGTGTATTTACATCAAAGCTTATAGATTAGCTGGTAATTCCTTATAAGAGCATGTTGAATCTGTAACCCTTCTTTTGCTATGTGTTTCTGTGACAAAGTAAACAAGACAGACAGAGACAGAGACAGAGACAGAGACAGACAGAGGGAGGAAAGAGAGGGAGAGACAGATAGACAGACAGAGACAGAGAACAGACAAACAAACAGGACAGACAGACAGACATATAGAAGAGACTGAAAGGGACAAAGAGACAGAGAGGGGAGAAAAAGAGAGACAAGAGAGACAAGGGAGAGGGAGAGAGGAAGAGAGAGATATAAAGATAGATAGATAGAGAGACAGAGAGAGAGAGAGAGAGAGAGAGAGAGAGAGAGAGAGAGAGAGAGAGAGAGAGAGAGAGAGACAAAGACAGACAGACAGACAGACAGACAGACAGACAGACAGACAGACAGAGAGACACAGAGACAGAGACAGAGACAGAGACAACGAGAGACAGGGAGAGGGAGAGAGAGGAAGAGAGAGATATAACAGACAGACAGACAGACAGACAGACAGACAGACAGACAGACAGACAGACTGATAGAAAGAGACAAGGAGAGATACAGACAGACAGAGACAGAGACAGAGACAGACAGAGGGAGGAAAGGAAAGGGAGGGAGAGACAGATAGACAGACAGATAGACAGACGAACATACAGACAAACAAACAGGACAGACAGACAGACATATAGGAAGAGACTGAAAGGGACAAAGAGACAGAGAGGGAGAAAAGATAACGAGAGACAGGGAGAGGGAGAGAGGAAGAGAGAGATATAAAGATAGATAGATAGATAGAGAGAGAGAGAGAGAGAGAGAGAGAGAGAGAGAGAGAGAGAGAGAGAGACAGAGAGACAGAGAGACAGAGAGAGAGACAGACAGAGACAGACAGACAGACAGACAGAGAGACACAGAGACAGAGACAGAGACAGAGAGACAGAGAGAGAGAGAGAGAGAGAGAGAGAGAGAGAGAGAGAGAGAGAGAGAGAGAGAGAGAGAGAGAGAGAGAGAGAGAGAGAGAGAGAGAGAGAGAGAGAGGGGGAGAGAGAGAGAGAGAGAGAGAGAGAGAGCGAGAGAGAACACAGAGAATGAGACAGATAGCCAGAGAAAGAGACATTAACAAAGAGACAAACTGACACATGGACAGTAGTAAAAGCAATAAATTCTATGACAGAAAAAGCATCCATTATCATCCACAGTGAATGAACTCTGTCTGTATTGATAGAAGCCATATCAATTTGTTCGACGTTATGTCCAATGTGTTTAATAGAAGAAGAACGCTTACAAAGCTACGGAATTTCATTGTGTATCATGTTACCCAATAGAGAAGATGAAGAGTATCAACTTGACCAACGATCCACACAGCGCCACCAATAAAATTAGTTTTCGTCCAATCACATCTGCATATGATCCCAGTAGCATGGACGATACAATGGCTGGTATCGATACCGCATATTTGAAGAATATCATCTGCTGGTGAACCTGGTTTAAAGGTTATAGTGTAAGACAATAACTCAATGATTTCTGAAAGGAATTTGTTGAAGACATATAGAAAAAGTGTCATATTATGTACACACATAAAGTGTGAAGACATTAGATCTCTAAGCCGAGGCGAAAGTATCACAGGACAAAGTTAACAGACACTCTACGGCACAATTTCACGGACTTATATAAATAATTCTATTACATTATTTTTACACGATGATATCAGAGGCCCGAGCAAGTAACAGGTCCTTGCATCTTTACAGCGGAATAAAGATATCCACAAAAATGCAAGAGCAAATGAATACAAAAGTCAAAAGTCAATCACAGACTATATAATAATTAGCAGCCCCATTCTTTACGGTAAAATGGGTGCAAGAGTTTACAGAGGAGCTGAAATATTGAGTGATCATCACCTAGTGATTGCCAAAATAAGATTACTGAATAAGGAAAAAAAACAGAATAGGATAGAAAAGAAATCTACTAAACTCAAGATAGAAGAACTAAATAGACCAGACGTTTAACAGATATGCCATTCTAGGATAGCAAGATTTATCAGTGAAAGGTTAATTATAGTACAATATTGAAGAAGAATGGCAACTGCATACAAAAACACACCTCATTAGAACTGTAGAGATATGCAGTAGGAACAAATTAAACGAAATAAGGAAAAAACAGCATGGTGGAATGAGAATGTCAAAACTGGGCGTACCTTAAAAAGTGTATGCCAGGATACTAGAAATGAGACTGAGGAAAAGTGTAGACGACCCGATTAAACAACATCACAGCTGATTCAGATCAGGGAGACATGTACAGGACCACATATTTACAATAAGACAAGCAATAAAAAAATGTTTGAAAGAACTATTGACTTACATCTCTGTTTTATTGACCAATAAAAAGCGATTGACACCGTGAGGAGAGATGAACTATGGCATTCTTTGAAAGAACATGATGTAGAACAAGTATGAGAATGGCTGGAAACTTATCTAAATAATTGAATTAGATATAGGCGTTAGACAGGGTTGTATTCTGAGTCTCCTTTTGTCTATCACATTTATGTGTACAGTTGCAAAGGCATCATCAAAAACGAAGAAATGATTGAAGGTATGTCATTTGCTGATGACATAGCTTTTTTGGAAAATCAGAAAGTGACGTTCAATATTATATCAACATGCTGAATAGTGAACTAAATAAATAAGGATTGAAAGTAATGCAAAGAAAACAAAAACAAGCTAAAACACAAAGCTATAAAAATGGAAAGACAGAAATAAAAACAGGTTCAAAACTACATTTACCTAGGATTAATGATTAACTCAGAAGTAAAACGAAGATAAGAAATCAGCCAGAGAATCCAAAAGGGAATGATAATATTTCACCATCTAGGAAAAACATTTGTAGGTAAACACGAATTCTCAACAAAACCAAAATAGCAGTATACAACACAGTTTATTGTTCCTACAATCCTCTATGGCAACGAAACCTGGACCTTAGACAGTAGGCAATACAATAGAATACAGGCAGCTGAAATCAAAACATCTGATAAGAGAAGTGGCGAAAAAGAAAAGAGATAAAATTTGAAACACAGCAATAAGACATCAATCCAAGGCAGGTGGCGTTAAAACTAAGATAGAAATACATTGATAGATAGTTTGGGTTTGTAAAGAGAATGAATGAGAAGGGAATAGATCGATAAGGTATACAATGCTAAAACCCAAGATAACTGACCAAAAGGCAGACCTTGAAGGAAGTAGGACGAAGATATAAAAAAGAGGCACTAAAGCAAAGAAATGTAACTTTCACAGAAAGAAACAGAAAATGTCAGGACAGGGTAGCCTGGAGGAAGATCATTGTGGGTATCTAAAACCATATACCGGAAGTGCGGAAGGTAGAAAGGGAACTGATAAAACAAGAAAGAAATGATCCTACCGTTTTGACAAAAATAGGATCGAATTTTACTGGAAACTTAAAGTATATGATTTCGTCACATTTATAACTATATTGTCAAACGAGCAATTGAAACGCCATAATGGTAATATTATATAATATAAAGTGAGTTCTATCTATATCTGCACATGGACATAAACAAATTGGCGTATACGTGGTTTCATCAGAACACTATTGACGTTGTGTTTTAATATCAATACTTCCTTACCATTGTACACCATCAATACATGCAACAGGAGGGAAGAACTGATTGTACCTTAGTGTGGGTGGCATCATGATCTTCGATCCATTCGTCGTCATTCCTGTGACAATCATTTGCATATGGAGGCACGGTGACGTTTTCTCTCGATGTTGGTGTCCACTGGCCAATCAGATGTCGAGATAGCAGAGGCATCAAA
Source organism: Doris montereyensis (assembly GCA_037039925.1). Taxonomy (NCBI): domain Eukaryota; kingdom Metazoa; phylum Mollusca; class Gastropoda; order Nudibranchia; family Dorididae; genus Doris; species Doris montereyensis. The sequence goes on from JAXRKP010001787.1 coordinate 23,000, forward strand.
GGGGCTGCACTCACGTAGTAAAGCCCCCAAATGATAGCACACGTCCATTTGGCCTTGAAATTTGATGATGAAAACATCATTGCCAGGTTTTCTTTGTCAGTAGACTCCACAAATTTGTTGCCAATATAAAGAGGATACCTTTCTGGGTCGAGAAAAGCGATTCTTCCTTTCTTTTTCCCTTCGCCATCTTTGACTAAAAGTTGCCTCCAGGCATGCCCCGTGTCGGTACTTCCGTAGTTCGCCCTTGTTCTCATGACTTATTGACGTCATCAACTGTTAGGGAGATCCCAACTGATCTCAAGGCACCGAAAGAGACGTCACAAATGCCTTGTGCGTAATGAATTTTCTGGTTCAATCCAATTGTGTTGAAATCAATTCAACCTGAAATTAAAAAAAATTATAATTATTTAAAACAACAACTCAACAGCCAACAAAAATAATACCTCTCCGATCCCAAAAGCAACAGCCACCGTCGTAAATAGACTTATTGAAATAATGAAAGTGACAGCATGTCCATTTTTAACCTTACCTTTAGCATAAATATCATTTCTTAACTCTTTTCACCTTTAAATGTATATCAATACTAATGGGTTTTTTTATGTCTTTTTCCCCCATTGGTTATAACGTCAATGTTTCATTTTTACACTACCTTTGACGATATCTTTTTAAAATGCACCTTTAACGTTAATAATCTTTTATTTAATAGTACTTTTAACGATACTATCCCTTTTTTATATTACCATCAAGTTAATATCATCTATTTACATTACATTTAACGTTAATATCCTCTTTTTACATTACCTTTAATGTTAATATGATATTTTTACATTACATTTAACGTTAATATCATCTTTGTACATTACCTTTAACGTTAATATCCTCTTTCTATATTACATATGACGTTAATATCCTCTTTTTATATTACATATAACGTTAATATCCTCTTTTTAAAGTATCTTTAATGTTAATATCCTCTTTTTACATTAAATTTAACGTTAATATCCTCTTTTTATATTACCTTTAACGTTAATATCATCTTTTCCCATCACATTTAACGTTAATATCCTCTTTTTACATTACCATTAATGTTAATATCCTCTTTTTCCATTATATGTAATGTTAATATTCTCTTTACATTACCATTAACGTTAATATCCTCTTTTTACATTACCATTAATGTTAATATCCTCCTTTTACATTACCTTTAACGTTAATATCCCTTTTTGAATTACCTGTAACGTTAACATTCCTTTTTTAAATTACCTGTAACGTTAGTATTGTTTGAATTTTGTTAATATTCCTTTTGTAATTACCTGTAACGTTAATATTCCTTTTGTAATTACCTAGTGTAACGTTAATATTCCCTGTTTGAATTACCTGTAACGTTAGTATTCCTTCTTTGAATTACCTGTAACGTTAATATTCCTTTTTTTAAAAATTACCTGTAACGTTAATTTTCCTTTTTTTAATTACATATAACGTTAATTTTCCTTTTTTAATTACCTGTAACGTTAATGTTCCTTTTTTAATTACCTGTAACGTTAATATTCCTTGTTTGAATTACCTATAAAGTTAATATTCCTTTTTTAATTACATAGTCAATCTTAGTGTGTGTAAAACCGCCATTGAGTTTCTGACATAATCATTTTGGTGTGTCCTAGTATCGATTTATTTATATCTGAAAAGGGAGAGAATTTTGTAGAACTGTGTCGAAATGTGTAGAATGTGGAATTTTCCGTTCTAGAAACATCTTAGTTTTCGACTATAAATAGAGGAAGTTTCCCCTGATATGAGAGAGCAGACCAAGAAGTGTAGTGTAGATTCCGCCTCGCTTTATGCCAGCCAACAGTGGATATATTTGTTATTCTGCTTCATCCATCGATTAACTGTTGACTGTGAGTATAACAAATAGCCTTATTATAATCATTAATCGAGCCTTGGTGTTACTAGATTGTCTATTCAATATCTAGAAGCATTTCCGGCTACCTTTATACCTCGTAACAATATGCCTTTTTTACATTATCTTTAACGTTAATATCACTAGTTTTACATTATCTTTAACGTTAATATCACTATTTTTACATCACCTTTAACATTAATATCACTATTTTTACATTACCTTTAACGTTGATATCATTAGTTTAACATTATCTTTAACGTTAATATCCCTAGTTTTACATTATCTTTAACGTTAATATCACTAGTTTTACATTAGCTTTAACGTTAATATCGCTAGTTTTACATTACCTTTAACATTAATATCACTATTTTTACATTACGTTTAAGTTTAAGATTAATCTAGTTTTACATTATCTTTAACGTTAATATCACTATTTTTACATTACCTTTAACGTTAATATCACTAGTTTTACATTACCTTTAACGTTAATATCACTATTTTTACATTATCTTTAACGTTAATATCACTAGTTTTACATTACCGTTAACGTTAATATCACTATTTTTACATTATCTTTAACGTTAATATCACTAGTTTTACATCATCTTTAACGTTAATATCATTTTTTCATTATCTTTAACGTTAATATTTCGATTTTTACATTATCTTTAACGTTAATATCACGATTTTTACATTATCTTTCGTTAATTTAACGATTTTTAATTATCTTTAACGTTAATATCACGATTTTTACATTATCTTTAACGTTAATATCACGATTTTTACATTATCTTTAAACGTTAATGTCCGTTTTACATTATCTTTAACTTTAACGTTGATGTCCGTTTGACATTATCTTTAACTTTAACGTTAATATCCGTTTTACATTATCTTTAACTTTAACGTTGATGTCCGTTTTACATTATCTTTAACTTTAACGTTAATGTCCGTTTTACATTATCTTTAACTTTAACGTTGATGTCCGTTTTACATTATCTTTAACTTTAACGTTAATGTCCGTTTTACATTATCTTTAACTTTAACGTTAATGTCCGTTTTACATTATCTTTAACTTTAACGTTAATGTCCGTTTTACATTATCTTTAACTTTAACGTTAATGTCCGTTTTACATTATCTTTAACTTTAACGTTAATGTCCGTTTTACATTATCTTTAACTTTAACGTTAATGTCCGTTTTATTATCTTTAACTTTAACGTTAATGTCGTTTTACATTATCTTTAACTTTAACGTTAATGTCCGTTTTACATTATCTTTAACTTTAACGTTGATGTCCGTTTTACATTATCTTTAACTTTAACGTTAATGTCCGTTTTACATTATCTTTAACTTTAACGTTAATGTCCGTTTTACATTATCTTTAACTTTAACGTTGATGTCCGTTTTAACTTTAACGTTGATTATCTTTAACTTTAACGTTAATGTCCGTTTTACATTATCTTTAACTTTAACGTTAATGTCCGTTTTACATTATCTTTAACTTTAACGTTAATGTCCGTTTGACACCAGTTGTAACGTCTTGTTTCTGCATTACCTTTAACATTACTAGTCTCTTTTAATTTTTTTTTACATGACAGTGATTAAGATAAACTTTTGGTCGAGGCGTTGAAGCATATCCGTACGTAGTGTCCTGAGTTTGTAAACATTGTGTCACTGGTTCCAAAAACCCTGGCTGTTCCAGGTGTCTAATTTCAAATGTTATTATACTCTTAGAAAAAATACTTTACTTTGCTTCCTCACGCAAGTCACGTGGGTGATGAATGCCCAGTTATAGGTAGATAAATATCTTGTCGAAATGTTGGTAAGAAGCGCCTAGCAGGCTGCCGTACTGTACGCTTCCCAGGGAGTTCAGAAGGAGTTTGCATGAGATGGCGACCAATGTAAATACATTTTTAGTCCGTATCCCCGCATACGTGCAGGCTCACGGATTGCACATTAGCTATCCCCCATCAGGCCATTTTTATTCAAAGTCTTTCTCAACCGCCTGGAGAACACACAAACAGCAGCCTGTTAGGCGCTTTGTAGCAAGAAAATAACAAGGTATAATATCTACCTCTAGCTGGGCACTTTCTTCACACACCAGTTAAGAGGAAATCAGAGTAAGTTCCTTTCTTGAGAGTTCTACGTTGTGACAAAACATCTGAGGACAGCCACGGGTTTTAAACCAGTATCGTCGATGTTACACACTCACAGCATTACACACATACACGCTACACCCCCGGCATTAAGATAAATGTCTTCTTTGTTTTTGCTGATGTCTTTTTATTTATTTATTTATTTATTGATTCATTTATTTATTTCAAAGTACAAGATATTGTAGGGGCATTTCTAAATAGGCATTTCACGTTTATTTCCTTCCCTTGAAATGTCTGAAAGAGACCAGATACTTGTGAGGCTTGAATCAGAAATTAGCTATTCTGGAAGGATCAATCTTAAGAATACCAAACTCTCTACAATACAAATGAATGAAAGCAATTTGGCAGAGCAATACATGAAGTGAAGAAGGCTAATGGAATTTCATCTAAAAGCAAATGGGACCTTACGAGAAAAAAAAAACAAAAGCACAGATTGCTGTTATACTTCACTGTACTGAGGCAGATGCTATTGAAGTGTTCGATCAACTTGGATTTGAAGAAGACAAGGATATAATACGAGCAACCCTGAAACCGTATTTGAGAAACTAGGTTAGCTCTCTAGCCCAATGAACAATGAAGTGTCGCAGAGATAGACATTGGGACACACCTTTTCGTTTACCTTTCGACATTCGTCACATATTTGCGAATTCAAGCAAAACAATGCCACTATGAAGAAAAAAGAAAAAAATGATAGGGAGGGGACAGATGAAATATTGAAATAAATAGTTTGTATTGTACCTTAAGTAATGAAAGGAAAGCTGCCGAGGAACTTTGAAGAGCATGGCAGAAATATGTCACATCTGTGAGCAGATGACGAAGGATGTCTGGGAAATGTAAGAGGAATGGAAAGGTACCTCACGTGTGGATAATCCCGCACTAGACGCAAACTCATCAACAATGACGATAACAAGAAACAATCAAATGATCAGAAATCAAGACTGGCAAATTCGATAGAAATAAATGTCCAGCATAGGGAAAGATAAATCCATATGCCAAGTTGGACGAGAAGAAAACGGAGCCTTGGGTACCGAATACTTATCCATGGGCCCCACAACACTTCCAATAATTGCATGTAGGAAAATACCTCAAGCACTAAAGCCAAGGGTAGAAAGGAGCTTAATTCATTGTTGGATTGAGGGATTCTCAAAAGAGTCGAGCAACCAACTGGTTAGGCCAGACACATGGTCATTGAGAAAGAAAATGGCTCACTAAGACTAAGTTCCTGTGGACTCGAGACCTCGAAATAAAGCATTGAAAAAGAGAACTCTGCAAACTTTTGACACTGTTTGACGTCATGTCGAGATTTCTTAATTCAAAGGGTGTTCACAACACGTGATGTCACGAAAGCATTTTGGCATGCCAGGCTTGATGAAGAATGTATTCTCTTGACCCCGATGCTAACTCTATTGACCGAGTCAGATGGACTAAAATATGTATCGTGAAATCTTCCAAAGATACTTGTCGATTGCACTTGAGGGTCTCGAAAAAAAAAATCATCAATGAGGCAGATGACATTATTGATGTTGGTTGAAGAGCGACGAAACGAGAAGCTATGACTATGAGTATAGTGATCATGAAAATCATTATGTATGAATATCTGAAACAAAGATATTTAGAATTAGGCCCCACAGATAAATAAAAGAAAACACCAAGGAATAGCAAGGTGAAGTGATTTCCATAGGACATAACTATATTTTATCGATAAAAGAAAGACATTTTATACTGGTTAACTATTATTATTATTATTATTATTATTCAAACGACATTAACACTGATTAAGACTGACTGCTTCCCATTCACGTCAATATCGGTGAGCACACACAATTTTGCACGTTATGGGATTCCTAAAGTTATTGTTTCACACTGCGGTTCTCCTATAGTAAGTAATAATACATTTTTGTAGTATCGATATGTTCCATCTCGCCAACTGAAGAGATATACCAATCAGTGTCTGCTAAACGTTTCCCCCCAAAGAAAGGCCTGACAAAACTGGCAATGTGCTGTTTTAAATACGCAGTTTGGAATTCTCTTCCGCTGTCGATGCGATCTATGTTTGACATGTCAGAAGACACCTTTAAAAAAAACACCCTAGTCCGACCTTCCATAGGAAGGCACACGGCACAAGGCACAAGGCACACAACGCATCTCACGCGTGGAAACGAAAGTGGGCACAAAGATTTAGAGTACCGCCTTACATAGGACGACACGACACAGCGGTAACGAAAACTTTTTGTGAGGCGTGTGGTAAGATTACAGTGCAGGTGAACTCGACATGGAAGACTACAAGAAGAAATTTATTGAGCTTGAGACTCCGGCCACTCATTTGGGACCCCCAAAACCCAGACTACCATGACAAAGAACAAAGAAAACAAGTTTGGAAAAATATTGATAGGAGGTGAGTTTATTGTACTGTGCAATGTCCTCCCGGTTTACGGTATTCTATTAATCTTTATATAAACAGGTTTCACAGTCAAAACGGTTTTGATAAAACATTTCAGCATGACCGATTTATTTCCATTCAATGTGAAACATTTCTGAACACAAAGTTGTTTTGCCATTCTACAGATATTGGATCCCGTCAATTACAACCCACAGGTTCTAGGTGCGGAAGCACTTACTAGTGTCTTGAGTTCCTCATAAGTTTTGTATGACATTCTTAGATAGTTGAAGAACAATTTGTCATCTTTACGCGACATCAATGAGCAGAAAGTTCTTTGGAACTCTCCTCTTGCGCTCATCAAGAGAAAATGTTCACGACACCATACGGTGCATTATTTTTCTCTTCTTCTTTGTATTTATTAGCAATGCTAGCGCAATCAAAGTATCTTCATCAGAAGAGTCCATGATGACGAAAGGAAATGTGACTGCCTATGCCGTTCCGACTTGTCGCGTGTCGCGTCTCCTATGTGAGGGGGTCAAGACCTGTCGCACGTGTGGTGCCGACATGTCGTGTGCCGTGTGCCGTGTGCCTTCCTATGGAAGGTCAGCCACGTACCTCATGTGATGTTTCTTAGAAGAAACGTAATTGGTTTTATATCAAGCGATTTTTAATTTATGTACCATACACCTTCATAAATGATATATTTTCATGCGTTTTTATCAATGTACATTGCTCATGTTTTATAATGTATATATATGATTATGCGCATAGAGCTGTCATGAGATGTGAGTAAATGTTATAGAAATGAATTACAATATCATTATTATTATTATCATTATTATTATTATTATTATTATTGTTATCAGTATCATTATTAATTATCATTATCATTATTATTACTATTATTATTATTATTATTATTATTATTATTATTATTATTATTATTATTATTATTATTATTATTATTATTATTATTACTATTATTATATACTGCAGCTGCATTTCAAAAAATTCACTCAAAATTAGAGACATGAAAAGTCAAGCACAGTTCGCCACAAATACAATTGTATGTAAGGCGTAGATCTAGTCAGCTGCAACTAATCAAGAACATGATGGAACTAATGATGTCTGGACAAACCATGAGATCAGCATGAGGCACCATTAGGGTTAAAACAATCACGTCTCAGACAAAATGGAAACATTTCTTATTCTCATTCTTCATATTAATAGCTGACCAACTCAATTTGTGAGTATTACTATTACTGTCACCCCGCACGTTTCAATATTTGAACCCAAAACATGAAGGAGAAAACTTCGAGAAGTATATAGGATAATCCCATAATATAACATAGGATTGGAACTTTTGTAAATTCAAAACATATTTATCATTATCATTCTATAACATAAAAAACTTACAGACTGCATAATGAACTGAACTTATGCAAGCAATATCTTTTTAATAATCCACTTCCTTGGAAGAAAAAACCAGTCACAATAAGTTTATAATATGCACACCAACGTATTATAACTTCAATATGTGAAAAATATCAACACAGCAAAAGTCGTCTGTCCCTATCAAAATCAAAAGCACTGAGTGGAAAACATTAACAGCTCAGACAGTTTTTACGCATGATTTATCTACTGTCTTAATTTTTTTCAAAAAATGTTATTCAAGTCACTGAAGGAAAGATGATAAATAAATACTCTGTGCTCACAAGAATAAGACATTGTAAAATCAGTATGTGTCCTTCTACATACTTATGTGTAGTGGTGTTGGCTTTCAGCCGTATCGTCACAAGAAACCAACCAAGTCAACAGCTCCCCCTCACTTCATTTTGTTTACCATGTCGAAACTTGATCACAGAAAAACTTCAATTAAAATGCATTGGAGGAGAACGGTTGGCTTTTCAAAACTTTAAAACTTCATGCCACTGCCAAAGCGTATCTCTCCTCTCCGTAGGTCTATTTTTGTCTTTCTGCCTCTTTCTCCAATTTGTCTCCGCCTCTTTTGTTGTCTCCTTCTCTATCTGTATATCTATCTGTCTCTCGTGGCGTTTTTTTTAAGCACTGCTCTAGTACTAGTAGTAGGTCGTAATTCTTTCCTTTCTTCACTAATTTCACTTATCCTTAATCTTGCCGTTTCCTTTCTTCACTATTTTACTTATCCTTAATCTTGCCGTTTCCTTTCTTCACTATTTTACTTATCCTTAATCTTGCCGTTTCCTTTCTTCACTATTTTACTTATCCTTAATCTTGCTGTTTCCTTTCTTCACTATTTTACTTATCCTTAATCTTGCTGTTTCCTTTCTTCACTATTTTACTTATCCTTAATCTTGCTGTTTCCTTTCTTCACTTTTACTTATCCTTAATCTTGCTGTTTCCTTTCTTCACTACTTTACTTATCCTTAATCTTGCTGTTTCCTTTCTTCACTACTTTACTTATCCTTAATCTTGCTCTTTCCTTTCTTATCCTTCTTAATCTTGCTGGTTCCTTTCTTCACTATTTTACTTATCCTTAATCTTCTTGTTTCTTATTCTTCGCTACTTTACTTATCCTTAATCTTGCTGTTTATTTTCGTTCACGCCGAGGTCATCTCAACTCTCTATTTTCTCTCTCTGTATACCTCCCTCCCTTTTTTCCCTCTCCCTCTCCTTCTCTTTCACTTTCACTTTTCTTTACTCTATAGTGTCCGTCTCTTTCTCGGTCTTTTTGGATCCACAGCTCTCTCTCTCTCTCTCTCTCTCTCTCTCTCTCTCTCTCTCTCTCTTTCTCTCTCTCCTCCCTCCCTCCCTCTCTCTCTCTTCCTCTCAATGGAATATGTTGGAGCCTCGGTGTATACATTAAAATTAAAGCCGACGTAACATAGCTTGGCTCTCAAATCGATCTACGGCTCTGGGGGAAGAGAAGAAATTAATTCGTAAAGGAAACCAGTGCACTACAATTACATGTACAATGTCGACACTGCCTACACTGTAAAAAAAGTGTAAGCATAGACTAGATCGAGTCAGCTTTGTACTTGTACTTGTACGCGCCAGTTTGCGGCCATGTCTTCTTACAAAGTGTGGGAATGAATGACTTGATGTGTCGTCGTCAATATGGAATGATGGACGTTTCTTTGACTTTCAAACAATGAAATCATATCAACAAAGGCTGAGAACTCTCACCTTAGCCCTAACCCTAACTTTTAGTCTAGCCCTAACCTTGAAACTTAGAGAAGGAGAGGGGGTGTGTGGAATGGAGGGGAATACAAACCCCCAAAAACAGTAAGTACTAGAAGCGTAGGGAGGCTTTCCGTTCTTGGTGAACTGAGAGTAAACAAGAAAGAAACCAACACACGACGCTATCTGACTGATCGTCTTCGGCGCCTCAGATTTTCGTTCTTGAATAATGAAAACATTCTTGACATTACAAATCGCCTTGTGGTGATCCCTGCCAATCATTACCTCGGATTCCGAAAACCAACAAAATAGAACCAAGGTCATATTCCATTATTCCATACTCTAATTAATTTTTTTTTCAGTCAACGCGCCTTGCTCAGGATGCTCATTAAAGTCAAGAGCACCATCGGGAGGGGCGTGGGCAGGAGAACGGGCGGCAAGCCGGAACGCCCACCTGCGCCTGAGATTCCAGATCCAAGTACGAGACGAGCTTTTGAACGGTAACAACTTGTATCTGAATAAAAAGTTAATAATAATATACGCTATTGGACTGGAGCTGAAATTGTGGAATTACCACGGCCGCTGGCAGTGGCAGTGGCACAAGACTTGTCCAGGAATGGGTCCAATGGGTTTATTCCAATTACGGTGTCTCATGAAGACTCCCTCAGTACCTCACTACCTTCATGTGCCAAGAGTGGTTATGTTGTGAACCTGCTGCCTTCCTCCTTGGATGTGGTTGTGGTAGTGGTATGGTAGCCGTTTCTGAGTTCTCGTGCTCCCTCTTCGGAATCGAATCCCGATTCCCTGTTGTCACCCGGCGCCAACCCATTACGTGCCGTCCACATTTGATAGGACACACATTTGATAGGACACACATTTGATGCACACATTTGATAGGACACACATTTGATAGGACACACATTTGATAGGACACACATTTGATAGGGCACTTCCACATTTGATGGGACACACATTTGATAGGACACACATTTGATAGGGCACACATTTGATAGGACACACATTTGATAGGACACACATTTGATAGGACACACATTTGATAGGACACACATTTGATAGGACACACATTTGATGACACATTTGATAGGCGCACACATTTGATAGGGCACACATTTGATAGGCACACTTTTGATAGGACACACATTTGATAGGACACACATTTGATAGGACACATTTGATAGGACACACAGGACACACTTTTGATAGGACACACATTTGATAGGACACACATTTGATAGGACACACATTTGATAGGGCACACATTTGATAAGACACACTTTTGATAGGACACACATTTGATAGGGCACACATTTGATAGGACACACATTTGATAGGACACACATTTGATAGGCACACATTTGATAGGACACACATTTGATAGGGCACACATTTGATAGGGACAGGGCACACATTTGATAAGACACACATTTGATAGGGCACACATTTGATAGGGCACACATTTGATAGGGCACACATTTGATAGGGCACAGGGCACACATTTTGATGACAGCAAGGCACACAACTTTGATAGGGCACAGGGCACACATTTGATAGGGCACACATTTGATAGGGCACACATTTGATAGGGCACACATTTGATAGGGCACACATTTGAAAGATTAACGTATAGAAATAAATCAAACCATGATATCAGATTCAGTGATCAATGATTTGAATACTAGATAGCAATGTATAGAAATGAAAATTGAACCTCTACAGATTCAATGTATAGAAATGAAAATGAATCTAAACAGAAAGATAGAAGACAATGTATAGAAATGAAAATGAATCTAAACATTAACCTCTCAGATAGACTCAAGTGATAGAAATGAAAATGAATCCAAACATCCATCCTCTACTAGATAGACTCAACGTATAGAAATGAAAACTCTCTACTAGATAGACTCAATGTATAGAAATGAAAATGAATCAAACATCCACCTCTACTAGATAGACTCAACGTATAGAAATGAAAATGAATCCAAACATCCACCTCTACTAGATAGACTCAATGTATAGAAATGAAAATGAATTCAAACATCCACCTCTACTAGATAGACTCAACGTATAGAAATGAAAATGAATCCAAACATCCACCTCTACTAGATAGAACTCAACGTATAGAAATGAAAATGAATCCAAACATCCACCTCTACTAGATAGACTCAACGTATAGAAATGAAAATGAATCTCAAACATCCACCTCTACTAGATAGAATCAACGTATAGAAATGAAAATGAATCCAAACAACTCAACGTATAGAAATGAAAATGAATCCAAACATCCACTCTACTAGATAGACTCAACGTATAGAAATGAAAATGAATCCAAACATTAACCTCTACTAGATAGACTCAACGTATAGAAATGAAAATGAATCCAAACATCAACCTCTACTAGATAGACTCAACGTATAGAAATGAAAATGAATCCAAACATCCACCTCTACTAGATAGACTCAACGTATAGAAATGAAAATGAATCCAAACATCCACCTCTACTAGATAGACTCAATGTATAGAAATGAAAATGAAAATGACATGTATAGAAATGATGAATCCAAACATCCACCTCTACTAGATAGACTCAACGTATAGAAATGAAACCAAACAAACTGATAGATCCTAAACATCCACCTCTACTAGATAGACTCAACGTATAGAAATGAAAATGAATCCAAACATCCACCTCTACTAGATAGACTCAATGTATAGAAATGAAAATGAATCCAAACATCCACCTCTACTAGATAGACTCAATGTATAGAAATAGATAGAAATGAAAATGAATCCAAACATCCAACTAGATAGACCCAAACAATGTATAGAAATGAAAAGAATCCAAACATACTCTACTAGTTAACTCGTATAGAAATAAAAATGAATCCAAACACCTACCTCTAACATCTAGACTCAACGTATAGAAATGAAAATGAATCCAAACATCTACCTCTACTAGATAGACTCAACGTATAGAAATGAAAATGATTCAAACATCCACCTCAATGTATAGAAATAGATAGACTCAACGTATAGAAATGAAAATGAACATCCATCTCTACTAGTTAGACTCAATGTATAGAAATTGAATCATCTACTAGATAGACTCAACGTATAGAAATGAAAATGAATCCAAACATCCATCTCTACTAGTTAGACTCAATGTATAGAAATGAAAATGAATTCAAACATCCACCTCCACTAGAAAGACTCAACGTGTAGAAATGAAAATGAATCCAAACATCCATCTCTCTAGTTAGACTCAATGTATAGAAATGAAAATGAATTCAAACATCACCTCCTAACTAGAAAAACATCCAACTCTACTAGAAACTGAAAATGAATCAAACATCCACCTCTACTAGATAGACTCAACTAAAATGAATCCAAACATCCAACTCTACTAGATAGACTCAACTAAAATGAATCCAAACATCCACCTCTACTAGATAGACTCAACTAAAATGAATCCAAACATCCTCTCTACTAGATAGACTCAACAAAACCCAACTCTACTAGATAGACTCAAGTAAAATGAATCAAAACATCCAACTCTACTAGTTAGACTCAACTCAACGTATAGAAATGAAAAGGAATCCAAACAGCCACCTCTACTAAGAAGACTCGACTCAATGTATTGAAATGAAAATGAATTCAAATATCACATGCAAAAAATATAAATCAACAACAACCAACCGAAGAAAAACATACACCAACAAAAAAATAGAACAAAAAATAAAGCTATATAATTTCAAATGGGAATCAATTGTTTTGAAAACTAAAACATTTTATTTTCTTAACAATAAAATACACGAAGTAAAGGAACTACATTGGCACATCAAGAAAATATCATGTATTCTATTTATGTAACAAGAGCTCAATTAAGGATTAAACAAAGTCACCTGTTCATTTTAAAATAAAGGACCATTTATTTTATGTGATAAATTCACTGATTGTTTAATTTTTTTTTCTTAAAAGAAAAGAAATACAAAAAGAAATAGAAGACTGCTTGAGACTAAAGCTTAAGGAGAAGTATTGTAATTGTAAGCAACAATGATACATAATATTGTAAGTTATGTAACAGTGCAAACCTACTACAGTTGGTTCATCGAGGCATGGTCACAGAAAATTGCTCAGTCACAGCGTAGGACATTGAAGTTGAAGGTATTTGAATGCGTTTCTGTATGAAGATGTACATTTTTCTCCTCTCAAGAATTACTTAGAAGGGGTAGATTTGGAATTTGTTTCTGTGTGCTATATGAAAACAAGAGAATTGGCTAGGGAGAACAATCAATTTTGAGCCTTGTCAGACTGTGGCACTGCAGGAGATTTGGTTGAGTTGAAAAGCAAACCCAGGTGATTGCCCATTAGCAACCAACACAACAAGGAAGAGGATTCATACATACCATGCATTACTCACTTTGTCACACTTTGGATAGTCAGAAGTCAGAGATCCTTATTAACACATTTTTACTTTTACTGTAAACGCTCTGTAAGTTTGGGGTTGTTAAATCAAGAACAGAGAAAAGATCAAAGGAATTCACCGCTTTGACTTTGATTTTGAGAGGAAGGTACATTGCACAAACTTCATATTTAAGATTTGTTTTGTCATGATAAATGTAACCCCACATTGTGCAAAACATCAGGACGCTGTACTCAGTAATAGCTGGGGAAATTGATCTAAACAAGGACCATACCTCAGTAAAAAAAACTATACCAACATATTTAAGTCAAAATTAATGGATGTGAAGTTGAGATTATTTTATTGTCAGAAACACTGATTGTTTTATTAGGCAGTATCTATTTAGGCCTCACATCACAACATAAATCCTGGATTCGGGGTTTTGCGCTGTTTTATTTAGGTCGAACATGAGTAATTAATAGCAAACGTTTGTCATGTTTTTATGTGGTGAAAACAAGGTTTCTTCATAATAACTACACACGACAGATCTACAGCTAGAAATATAGTTCCATTTGCACACATTTGCTGTCATTTTGCCATGTTGTCTCTCCTGGCTCAATGTATAGAAGGTAGAGATCTATAGAAAATCAAAATATAATCTAACCTCTAGTCCTTGAGAGAGCCCCCCCCCCCCCCCCCCTCTCATTCTTTTCCAATTAGAATAAGAGTTAAGATGGCAGACCTAGATATGTAGGGTGATGGACACACTCTTAAAATATAAAACATAGGCACATCTCATGACATGTACATACACAATCATGTATTAAAAATATACAATCTTGATCGGATGTTGTTTAAAATTTTAGCCTTGTATTTATAAATATATATATAGAGAGATCTAGATCCACTATATTTACATGACTTGGTCGGCTGATCAAAAAATCAACCTGCATTGCCTTAATCTGTTGTATCGCTGTGTATTGACCTGGACAATCCTAGGACTGGTACATGTACTCTATTGAAGCCGAAACCGTCGTCTAAATGACCTGGGATCAGGTTGGTTTGTTTGTCTAATTGAAATTTCCCGTCCACCATTGTGATGACCTACGGGCGAATTAAGAAGATACAGCAAGATAAGTGAGAAGTGTAAGAGTAACAGTAATAGGAAAGATATAGGACCTACTAGTATCATCCGTCTGCCGCCTGTCCTGGGACAAAGGGGTTTGTGCTTTTTAAGCCATACTCCGCCAAAATATACCTTGCCTTTGTTATACTTTATACATCAAATGCAACCCAAAAAGAAAAAGAAAGCCTCATGGTAAAGCTCTGGTAACGGTAATACATAAAGAAGACAGAAGAAAGTTGCTAAGGCCCATACAGCAAAAATTCCCAGAGCTTATCCGGGTTTCTGTAGCATGAAGCAGAACAGGGTATAATAATACCACCTCCTTGACAGGACGCTAGTCTGAGGTGGGTTTTACCCCCAAGCCGCTGCTGGTGCCCATTTGCACCTGAGTCGAGTGAGTGAAATAAATGCGTGTTATGATGCGTCTTTCCTGAGGAACACAACGTCGGACCTAGCATTGATAAAATTCCAACACAGGCGCTCATGATCCCAAGTTCAGCAAACCAACCACTTGGCCACCGACGCACCTAGAGAAGACATTAAGTGAGTAAAGTTCCTTCAACGCCCATAGAGCCGGAGATTAGCCTGGTTTCAATGGCGTGAAACGCAACAGGTGACTGATAATAATCACCTCCTGGCCAAGACGGTAGTCTGACACAATTGTTTACTCCTAAGCTAGTGTGCCTACCCATTTGTACCTGGGTAGAGTGGGGGAAATCTGTGTCAAGCTTTTTTCCCCAATGAATACAACATCGGACCTACCATTGCTAAAATTCCAAACCCAAGACCTCATGATCCCAAGTTCAGCAATCAAACCACTTGGCCACCGACGCTCGCTATAGAAGACAGTAGTAGGTGGTAATTTATGAATGAAATGAAAGACAAGCAATTAACAATAACAGGGGGTTAAGTTTTGGCACAAGTAAAGCAGCCCCTTTCAAAAAAAAAGGTAAAGGATTTTCATAATGGAAAAGAGAGACACAAGCAACATTCACTCCTTAACACAAAAACACAGTGAAATAACAAATACAGTAGTCGTTGGATAATTGCATTTGCACGCTGCCGAACTGAACGATTTGCACAAATGCACGCCGACAGCTGGCAATCAAATTTTTCTATTCAACAACCGTAAATGCTTGCCAGGTATGCATAATTGCACGCTTAAAAAACAGATCAAAACTATGACAACAATAGTGAAATAATTCGCCCTCAATAGTGTAGATAGGAAGACGCTTGGAACAGACAAGTAGGCGTACACCTTGCATAACAATGCATGCTCATCGCACCGGTGCCTACTATATGGTCCATAGAACAGAGTAGTGTGTCACTAACACATGTAAAAATAAATGCAATTGAAATCGATTGGTGGATGGAGAAAGACTGACAGGGTTGCATGCATATGTGTTGTGGTGTGCTTGTGCTGTATGCTGAGCACTGCAATCGAATCTTACATCTAACTGCAATTCTGATCCAATCAAAACAAAACACGCGATAAAAAAACCCTAATCAAAACAAACATTACCGTCCAAAACATACACATAATATATCCAGTGACTACTGTGCAACACAACATCTCAATAGAGGCAAAGCCAAGTGGCATACAGCATAAAATGCTGCCACTATAACTAAAATACTACTAATAATATAACAATATGTAATAATTCCCCTACAATGTAATTCACCCATTAGTAAAGTTTCTTGAGTCAGAGAACCACTCAAAATCTCTTGCTCTGAGGTAATCAATAAATGATAGTCAATACATGACAACAAATGGCATGCTGTTAAATCAGGGCTCCAAGCATTCTAGTCAGAGAAAAAATAATCTATTCTCCTAGAATATTTGAAAATTTCAAATTTAGAACTTTGGTATTACTGAATGCCGTGGGCCCTGTTTTAAGCTATGTCAATGTTCAAAAATGAAAACACATGCAAAATATGCATTTAATTAAGGAGGTGTATATAGATCTATATATATTCATATGTCGATTGTGTAAACAATCAGTAGATATAGTAAGATAAGTTATGATAAATAATATAAGATGTAACTGACTGCAAGATCATAACTTTCATCTTGCACCATGTCCTTACTAGAGTGATTAAAAAGTTTTTCATAACTGTTTTGAATCCCTGTAGTTTGACTTTAGTGCCCCCCCCCCCCCTCTCACCCTCCTAGCAAAAGGTGAGTATTGGACCCGTAGAGTGTTGACAAACATCTGGCCCACTTCAAAATGAACATTAACAATACAACAACCACTGTAATCTCTATATATGTTTGCAGACTTTACGACATATGGTTTTCATCCAGTCAGAATAGGCTCTCAAACCGCTGAACAGATAATGCTCAAATTTTTACACCACTTTTGTGTATTACCTGTGTATATTTTAGGCATAATTTTTAAATTTGAAAAAAAAAATCTTTCTTTAAACATTATTCTATTGCGATTGCGCTGAATCCCACTTTTCGGTAACCCACAAAGCCTGTGAAAAATCGTCCGCTATTACCCCATCCATGCCCATTGTCCCCAGCCCACCGTCGAACAGATAATGCTCACATTTTAAGCTAGATCTAGCTTAACTTTTTTCTCTTCCTTTTTTCAGCAGGTCAATCTCTATCTCTCTTAATTAGCGCACATTTAAAAAGTTCCCCCGACTGAAAATCCTCCCTCTTAAATCAAGCTCTACATCTAGAGATAGATCCAGAGCTACTCTGGACGTACTAAATATTAGTTGGCCGAGGTTGGGCTCGGATTAGAATGATGACCTGCTCATTGAGTGGGATGTCAGCTTTGTTTATGCTTAATAATTATATCGTCATGCTTTCATAACAACCTGCTTATTGAGCGGGGATTCAGCTTGTGTTTTATAAATACAAAAGGTGACAACTCACTAGACCTGACTACCCATTTCACTACTGGGTGGACAGGAAGGCCCAAAATTTACCCTGACTAGGTGGCTCTACCGACTTAACCACAGGTGCCTCCATATATATATATAACATATTTATTAAATATATATATATGTATACACACACACACACACATTCAACTGTGAGAGCACAGGGCACTTATAACTACGTGTTTGACTCTCATACCAATGACAGAAGAAATCAAACCCAAGGGACATATAGAGAATATAAAGCTGTGAAAAAATAACCCAAGCCACTTCAAACATACGTATGGAAATGAACTGAAGGTTTGACATGAAAATGAAATGAGTGAAGGCTAGACATGAACATGAACTGAAGACTAGACATGAAAATGGACTGAGTGAATGCTAGACATGAACATGAACTGAAGGCTAGTCATGAACGTGAACTGAATGCTAGATATGAACATGAACATGAACTGAATGCTAGACATGAACATGAACTGAAGGCTAGACATGAACATGAACTGAATGCTAGACATGAACATGAACTGAATGCTAGACATGAACATGAACTGAAGGCTAGTCATGAACGTGAACTGAATGCTAGATATGAACGTGAACTGAATGCTAGACATGAACATGAACTGAATGCTAGACATGAACATGAACAAAAGGCTAGACTTGAACACGAACCGAAGGCTAGACATGCACATGAAGTGAAGGCCAGACATGAAAATGAACTGAAATAAACATGAACTGAAGGCTAGACATGAACATGAACATATGGCTAGACCTGAAAATGAACTGAAGGCCAAACATGGACATGAAGCAGATATCCCAAAGCAACAAAATAATGACAATAAAAAGTGTAAAAAATTTACAACATGTTGTGTTTAAAAGAATACATATAAGGAAATTAAAAAATTAACATTACAATCATTATACGGAGTACCCACTTTTGCCGTACAGCAGAAATGAGATTAGAATCAGACACTATTCCTGCCGATTACTAAAAAATAGATGCGGTATAAATGTTGCATTGGTGATGCCAAAGTCAAAAGGAGAGCTTTCACTTTCAATGGCCTAGGCTACATGGCTACGATAACGCTGGCACATTGATTAAATATCAAGGGATTGTCACCTCACATTAGATCTGATCAGCAACCGGGGTGGTGGAAAGTATGATCTACAAAATGTACTAGTCAGTATACTATTAGATAAGGAAAACGGGTTTAAAGCTACAAAATAGTTATCTCTGACAACAGTGAAACTGGTAGCAGTAGGATATTAGTTTTATTATACTTATAGTCTAGTAGTATAGTGCTAGTAATTTGACCTGAGGTCAGTCTGAAACAGTGTTATCAACCGTATTATTGTGACCTCTAGTTTTGTAAACCTAGTGCTAGTAATGTGTTCTTGATCCATGTTGGAAAAAAATGGCACAACGCCCACAATTTCCCAATGGCAGTGGTGTTTCCGGAAATTCACAAAATCCAGTCCATCTTTAGTAAGCATAGCCAGAAACTTTATTTCTGCTGTCTTCTAGTTCATTCAGGAAATGTTGACGATGAAATATAATTAATCATACTAAACACAGAATTATAAAAATTTTTTAAAAGAACCACTGTATTAAAATAAGATTTATGCCCAGTCAACTTAAAGTTACTTCTGAATAACTGAATTAGCGAGAACAACTCAACGCCATTTTAAAGAAGTGACAATAAGATTGCGTTTATTTTTAACAACTGGCAGGAATAGTATCGGTCCCATTTCTGCCCTACAGCAGGAGTAAGAGCTGCCAAAATCATAATACTGAGGACCTAAATAAAAAAAAAAGGACTTTATGGACAAAACAAACGATGCTTTAACGTTCAGTACCTAGATGACATATCCTCCAGTAGGAACAAGATTCACGGGTGTATGTAAAGTAAATTACCTTCAAGGAAACTTTGTGCATTCACAGATCACTCAAATACTCACAGAATAAAGTGTCAAAACATAGAAATGAAAGTATCAACACTCACTCACTCCACCCCCCCACCCCCCCAAGAGAAAAACAAAGGAGGAAAAAAAAAGGAGAAAAACAGGAGAAGAAAGGATCACACAACCACATGAGACTAGCAATATCATCCTATTCACTCTACTTTTATCACACAAGCATGTCGCGACTCAATTAACTTGGTCATGGGCCATGCACGTCGTCTACGATTAAAGGGGTCAGTTCAATAGTGTGCCTAAGTCATAATAAGCGTCATTTAGAGAAAATGTCAAAAAACCTTGGACTTTGGAACTGTTGCCTTTGGGAATACCAAGCAGCTGTAAACGTGATGTATTTTCATCATATCATTTTCACACTTTTTTAGTAAGCCTGATTTCCATTCATTCCCTAGGATTATCTCTTTGGCTCGTTTCTCACGAAAATGGACTTAGCCACACTATTGAACTGACCCCTTCAATTACAATATCGTCATCGGTCATGGTTTTATGAACAGGCACTGGAGTCGACAATGCCAGCCGTCTTTATTTTCAAGTATATATTCATCTTTGTACGACAGGTTGAACATGGAGTAGTCGGTGACATCTGTGACCTCACTCTTCACCTGCAGGAAAGACGGCAGTGCAATGGCCTTCGTGTCGGTGGTATAAGTCTCTAAAAGCATCAAACCGTTACACCTGGGGATGAGAAGAACGAGCATAGCCTCAGATGGAATTGTGCACAGTAAAACAAGGAATTGATGCTTCGTTGAAATTTACCCCGTCCATCATATGCAGTGATCTCAGAATGAATTGAGCGGAAACAGAAAGATGAAAGATAAGTGAAAAAGTGAGAGAAAAATATTTTCAAAAATTAATTTATGTTTATAAAATCAAAATGACGGGCAAAAGATCTGCAATATAATAACAAAACTTTTACCCCTGGAAATGAGAACATACCTAGCCTCAGATGAATTGTGCATAGAAAAACAAGGAATTGATTGCTCAATTGAAATCTACTCCGTCCACCATATGCGACGATCTCAGGGTGAATTGAACGGAAACAGAAAGATGAAAAGATTGGAGAAAAGATGAAAACGAAAAGGAGAAGGACCTACCTACAGCCCCCCACAAAACAAGAAGAAAAAAGAAAAAAAACTACAAAAGAACAAATTTGTCTGCAGGAAATCATGAAATCAAAACGAAAGACAAAAGATTCATAATATAACAATAAAACAAGTTCATTGCACACACACAGATAAACGTGTACCAATGATGATGAGGTAAGACGTAGCCCTCCGCACACGTCATCCAGTGAGTGCTATTCCCTGCTACCCTTTGCCCCATTGCCCCTTTGCCCCATTTACGGCCGTGGGCTTTCTTATGTCCTCATGCCATCTTGACGGTGGTTTTCCTGTGCTTATCCTGGCTGCCATTCTGTACATCCCCTTTATCTGTCTATTGTCTTTAAACCTTGCTATCTACTGGCCAGCCAATTTCTACTTTTCACTCGGTGAATGCTTGAAGACGTGAATGACCCCTGCTCTTTTTTTTTTTTTATTTCAATGGAAGACATCTTATCTAGAAGCTTGATATGTAACATTTGTTTCTCATTACAAAAATGAACATAGAGGAATAAATAGTCGTATCACTGCACAAGTGCAGGCTCATCGACTGTACATTATTTCTTTCATTCACTTTTAGATTTTAACCAAGTTCTCGGGTTGAGAGGAATTTTCCTTCTCGGGGCAAACTTTTGATTTCTGGCAAAGGATTTACTATCCGATAATAATCCTAAGTTGTGTCTCTATACAAATGATTCAACTGTACATGCAAGAAAAGTTGATAAATAAAGGAATCGGAAACTAGCAGAATAAAAAAATAGAAAAGTTAATATTGACGGGTGTCGGGTTTGGCAGCCAACAGTCTATTGACAGGACCCGATACATGTCAGTAATAGCAGTGAGTGAGTCAATGCTCGATGGTTTTAACCGCGTAGACCAGACAGAGATCTCAGTCATAATGAAAAGGATTAAGGAACACAAATAATGAGATTTACAATTTATGCATCAATAAAGAGGCACAGACAGGCAGTAGGCAAACATAGAAATCCTCGGTGAAACTGTCTAAACATGCAAGTCCGCGTGACGTAATTTTTCAGGAAAAGCCCAAAAAAAGCTTGTAACAGATCATAGAATGGGGCTAAACACATATTGTTATGCTTTAGAAAGAAGCCAATGGAAAGAAATAATCAGTTGTGCACAAAATGGATCTTACAAGGATAATTAAAATTTTGGCAAGATCTACACAAGTAAGTCCATTCCTTTACTTACTGGGTATGAGTTACCGGGGCAAGGAAAATAATTGGAAATCTGCGTTTAGATCACGTGCGTAACTGGAGCCTTTCTATTGTATTAAGGCCTCCAATAATCACGAAAACATGAAGGAAATGTGCATTTGATCATTTGAAGGACAAATCTCATAAATTGTGGACAGATGCGTTTACACAGTTTCACCGACAAAATGATATTCAGGCATTTACCTTGGGGTATGTGGCGCTTTGTATGTGTCCAGTTGGAAATATCGGTTGTTCCACAGGAAACAGCGGGCGGACTTTTTCGCACTGTGTGATGCTGGTCATCTCTTTGCGCAAGTAGAATCTTTGAATAGAAATTTCATAGTATACAATCCTTAGATTGTCCATAGCATTGACAGTTTTTGTTCGTTGAATTAAAATTCATCCCATCGGCCATGTATGCAGTGATATCAGAGTGAATTAAGTAACAGCAAGCTGTTTATGCACTGATCTAACAACCCGAGAATTCCTTGTAGCCAAAACCTTATGGCCTAGGGTTGTATCAAGCCGTCATAAAAAAAACCTACAATCTAGATCCAGATCTAGAGCTAGAGTACAGGTCTAGGCCACTTCACTCATGCAGATCAATCTTGATCACTTATCAGTCATAGTCATCACTTATAGATCTAGCTCTAGATTCGATTGTTAAATCACAAAAACCCACAAATAGGATATTATAAATTGCAAATAACGCAATAGGAAATGTAAAATGGCGTAGCTACGATTTTCCCAGAATGACAGAATGACAAATCACCGACCACAGAAGACAACTGAACGATGCAACTGCATAGCAAGAGGCAAGTCAGTGCATCACGACATTGAGAGTGATAGGCTAGGCTCAAACTATCCCAATGCACTTTTGCGAAATCTTATTTCCGCATCAATTGCGTAAGTAGATTTTAGACTAAAAAATCTGAAAGGTCTGGAAAAATTTAAGGAAATAAAAAAGATTTCGACTTTTTAGTCTAAAATCTTCTCGTGTGAGTAGTAGAAAACCTCAAATAATCTGAAAGATTTACATAGCTGTTTGTCAGTTAAAACTAGAGCAAAGTCAGCTATGCGCTACCCCTTAAGCGGTCAATGCGTCATATCACAGAAAATTGCAAAGCTAGCACTTTTATTTTTGTATCATAAGAATCTCCATCTTTTAACGTGTCGGCAGACGAAGTTCCACAAAGCCAGGGCATAGTATTGATCCTCTCACGATAGAGTTTTAAAGTGAACTGCAGTTTGTTGATACGTCCATTGTTCTATTCATTGCGCTATATGACTCGGTTGAGGTGTGATATGGTCGGTTCAATGCGATGTGATGAGCGGTTGACCAGTTTTTCGTATTTTGTGTGTATATAATATGTGTTTTTCTCAATTGATGAAAAAGATCTTCAACTTGAATTATGTGTGTTTATAGAACAAACCAAGTGGTGAGCAGACAAATATCTTAACTTTTTCGGCAGCCATGTGAATAAGAGGTAGAGTATACAGTGTGGATTCTTGCTTTTATTGAAAGCAAAAAACGCCTTTGTAGACTTCGAATTCCGCACGGAGCAGAATAAATTTGCAATCTCAGCCTTAGCCTGATGACAAGTCCATAATCGGTGAGGGAGTTTGAACTTCCAGTAAAAGCAAAACAATTATTGTGTATCAAAGCATTTTGCTGCATAATTTTGTTCTTTTTTTGCAAACACTCAAATACGTATTTGCAAATCAGTTGGCAAATCAGCACCCAGGCGCATTATGACACAACGATAGTTTCACAAGCTTTTTTATGTTTTAGCTTTATTACAAGACAAAAAGTCTGAAATACAACCTACCTCATAGTCTTTGCCTGATATTGGCATTCTCAGCTCCACGCTTTGGTCGTCAATTTCAGGACGCCGGATGGTGTGAGTGTACGCCCAAGTGCCTGGAACAGGTAGCAAAACAAAACAAAAATTTTCATTCAGCGCTGTTGGATGGAAGCTCAAATATCAAAACAAAAACCCCACGATACACAATTCCGGGTTTCTGTCAAGTATTCAACTTCAGATTTCCTACTTCAAAGGAAAAAATCCTACTCCAGGAATGAAACCATAGCTGCCAACCTTTTCAAATCCAAAAGACTTGACTGTGTAAACTTGCACGATAACCTGAAAACGTTGATGATTTAACTTCAAGAAGATAAGTAACAAAAAGTCTGCAGATTGCTGACCTTTTTGGCCAAGGGCGATGGCAGTTTTACAAACTCAGATTGGTGTCTCCTAACTTTCAACCCAATCTCTCTAGCTCTCCTCTGTTAACATGTGAGGTTTAAAAAAAAATCAAAAACACAGTTAACCTTGACATACATACGTTTCAAAGTAAATACAAACGGATAGACTCATAACCCAAAAAAAGTACTAAATACATATAATATGCAGCTATGTGAAACAATTTCACAAAAATTCAAAAGTATAATATGGATAAGTTCAATAAAAAAAGTATACATTTACATCCTCTTTACAGTGAAACTATCTAGTTGCCTAGGAGCTCAGTTGTGGTTGAAAGCAATTTCCTGTAACCTCTTAAATTGGTTTTCGGAAGTAGTAAACTTCCGAAAACCAATTTAAGAGGTTACAGGAAATTGCTTTCAACAACAAATGAGCCCTTTGGCAATTAGATAGTTTCACTTTTACCATAGGCAGAATCAAGCAATTCAGTAGTTGGGGGCAGACTACTCCGCTGGAAGCATTTGGTTAAAGTGAAGATGATAATACATTGTCTTCTGGAGCGGACACTAGTCTGACCAAGGTTTTATTCCCCACCGCTGTTCCAGTATGAGGTACCGGTAGCTCAGCCGGTAGAGCATCTAACTATCACGTGGGAGGCCAGAGTTCCATTCCCAGTTCTGGCAATTTTTCTGGCCCTCACATCGAACAAGAAACGAAATGGGTAGCTAGGCTTAATTATATGGTGACGGTAAAGACAGTCCTAGTACCATTTTTTTAGGATATTTAAGGAGGTTTTTAGTAAAATTTGAGGAGGCTTTTAGGAGATTTTAGTAAAATTTAAGGAGAATTTACTTATGTAATATACACGGCACTGCCCGGGTCCGTCGACCAAGGTTCCTCTGGCGTTTATTTAATGGTTTGGAAAGTTCCCATGTTCTCAATAAAACGCGAAGTCTGTCTGTGTTCAGCGATACCTCAGGCATGAAGTCCACGGCTGGTGCCTTACCGTTAATGATTCGCGCGTTCAAATTCGCGTGGATGGACAACCGATGTTTATTGACCCGTTTTCTTGTAAAATTCTGTGATTATACGCCTTTCTGCTATCTCTGTTTTGCATTATGGGTTTATCGTGTGTGCCATTCTGCTAAAACCAATAAACTTCGTGGCTTATATAATGAGTGAGGATGCGATTATAGGCCTTAACTGATCTCTCTTTCTATGTTTTTAAGTATTATTTCACGGTAGACTGGAGAAGTATGTGTTTTTCTGAGGGCGCTTGACTTTTGCGTATTTTTAAAAACAGAATTTTCTATTTAATTCAAAAACTAATAAAATTTCAATCTTGAAATTTTGTCAAAAGTTGCGCATCCTCATTATCTACGAAAATCTACAAAAAAACATTTCGCGCCAAAATGACTTTTAAGTGGTATGGCAGTATACATAGACATATATACACACACTCACATACAATACAAGAATTAGGTATAGAGCATCCTGATTAATGCAGGCACCCTGTACAGTAGTATTGTGTTAAATATTATTACGGGTCGGCCTTTTACTACTGATAATACACACGTTCCACAAACTTTAACTTTCATTGAGGACATTTGAGACAATTTTCTCAAATTTGAGGATATTTGAGGAGAGAATTTTGCTTTTGAAGAGATTTGAGGAGAGAATTTTTGAGTGTGGAGATTTGAGGAGACTACCAGGCCTGAAAAGACTGCATGGATAGCAATGGCAAATCCCCATGCTATGTCGTATGCCAAGAAAAACCTGGACATCTACTCCCGATTCTCCTATTCTCAACCCTGGGTACGGAACTTACTTTTACTGTTACAGTGTCACCGTAACAGCCACACGGTGGCCTACTCACCTTCCTGACCTCTCTTTCTAAGACGTGCCTGCATCTTACGACTGGGCGTCACCAGATAGTCATGTACCACGTTGAACTCTTGAAAGTGCGGGAAGGCCTGAAAATTGGTCAACAATACTGACTTTAACTGAGATGTCCAAAACAATGTATTATTACCATCATTATTATCATACATGCAAACATGAGCACAGTT
Organism: Doris montereyensis; assembly: GCA_037039925.1. NCBI lineage: Eukaryota > Metazoa > Mollusca > Gastropoda > Nudibranchia > Dorididae > Doris > Doris montereyensis. Next base: position 49,593 of record JAXRKP010001787.1, read on the forward strand.
CCCAACCTATTCGAATCGAAAAAGAAACTCTGACTGCGTGAACTAATTCCAACTTGCATGACGCCCCATAAGTGGCGCGGTGGCCGAGCAGTGTACCAGTCGTATCACATTGCAGACAGATTTCACAACAATTTATGTATGTAGAATATGCGACTGGTTGATGTAAGTAAGCTTTCTTTTCTCTTGCATGATATAAATGTTAAAAATAACCTCCACTGTCTCATAAAAGAAAAAAAAATATACTTGCATCGTCATTCTCAATAGACGAGACCAGGAACTTTCTTTTAATACTGTTTGGTGCCAGGCGATCTCCGGTTTCAATGCCAATCCTTTTACATACAGCCTGGTGAGGGGGAGGTGGGGGGAAAGACAAAGATGATCCGATGACAAACAGTATATATAAACAGAATGTCGGCAACAATACCAATCATGCTAGTAAAATAACATGCTACATCTATGTTAAATCTACGTTCAGAGGCATACTATTGCTATGTTTTGTAATAAATGTATGCATCAGTGACCAGTGACGAATGGTCGTTTATAAAAATAATGTAACGGTTTAAGTCCAGAAACCTGTAGATGCAGGACACCAGCAGCATGAATTGTCAGTGGATACAACTGCTAGTCATGATTGAATTTGTACAAGCAAAAGACCTTTGTAAATGAAACTTCTTTTTAAAGAGTGTAGAACAATATACATAAAAAGTCTCAACAACTGTGCCACAAATAGAAACATCAGCTACAACAACTTCGTCAGATCCTCGAATGACAGAGAAGAATGGAGATCCATGATCGCCGATCCCTGCCTCAACTCGGCACATGTTTTCAATCTATTACGTTACATTTGTCTCGTCTTTGCTCTGTAAGGGCCTCAATATTCATTTCAGGTCCTAATACGTGCTGGAATGTGTATCAAAAGGTGAATGTTTGAAGGAAATGGTGATGATCAGGAAGTCAGGGCTCTTTGGGCACATCTGCAGAGTGTCAGACGATCAAATAATTAAAAGACAGCACTGACCGGCATTGTTGAAGACAAGAACAGGAAATGCAGGCCAAAGAGAGTATGGATTGATGACATCACAGACTGGACAAAACTGAGTTTATACAATGTTCTTACAACGGCGAGAGATATGGTATGAACGGAAGTCATCAAGGAGAATCATCGACACCAACGGGCAGGAGACTAGCCATGGAAATGAATTCAAGTAAGTCAAGTCCTAATTCGTAACTTAAATAACAAAAACTGTCTTCTACTCACCGCAATCATCCTGGCAATCTTCTCCTCAAAATTTGTAGAGTTGTCAATGACATCGTAGTATGGATGGCCGACCCAAGCCTGGTATTGCGTGTGGCACATAGGAAAACAATTAAACATATTGATTCATTGAAATGTATCTTGGTAAATAAAGAGGGAACAGCAAGATAAAAGACAAGAAGGGGAAAAAAGTAGAAAAGAGAAGTAAGACCTACCAGCTGCACCCACCAACCACCAGCGGTGAAATAGGCACTGTTGTGACTTTGTCATCATGACGACACTGATTCAAAGCTAGCCCAGGATTTTTTTTTCCCCATGATTTTCAACTCTCAATCTGTTGTCATCATTTGATTGTGAATGAGTGTGAATAAGTACCCAGCAATAGATAGAGGTAGATCGTGTCAGGGTGTTAGTATGCGGCAACTAACAGGCTGTATCTCTCCAGGGAGTTGAGAATGATTTGAAATGAAATGACCTGTAGCGTCATTAATGGTGAACAGTCGGTGAGGTGTTACTTGCGTTACAGATTACAAATCCATCCTTATCTTTAAACCTATTTCACCCTGGAAAACGCAATAAGTTGCTCAGAGATCATGCTAATTACCGGCAAAACAAAAGACAGAAACAGGACCACGCCACAAAAGAGATCAAGCTAACTAAAACTTAAACTGAAAGGACATGTTTGTTCCGTCCATTGAAATTTACTTTGTCCACCATATACAGCGATCTCACTCTCGGAATGGTTTTGTTTAATTGAAATTAACCCTGTCCACCATTGTGGTGATCTCAGGATGAAATAAGAGGAAACAAGATGAAAGAGTGAAGGCAGAGAGGAAAGAATCCAACCGCCCACAAATAGAATAAAGAAAGCAGACATATAAAACAAGCATTAAAATTATCCTTGAAGTTGTGTAGAAGCCAGGATGTCTAAAAAGTAACTTAAACCATAATAAAATTAGATTAGAACACCCCCCCCTCCCCCTCACAATGTGTGGTGATCTCAGAGCAAATAAGATGAAACAGTAAGATGAAAATAAATAGGTGAAAGAGTAAAGGGGCAGACACTCCACTCCTTGCACAATTCTCAACGCTAATATGGAAATAGATGACCTAATTCCTTGACATCATAGTATGTTTATTTTTCATTGCAACTTACTCAGAACATCATTTGCGATCATCTCAGTATGTCACCACCCCCTCCCCAATAAATTAAATGCTCCCAACTATTTAAATCCGTCAACTTGCTTAAAACTAGACCTATCTATAAAATAAAATTTTAAAAGCTAGCATGTCTCACATCAGCAGTGATGGTGTCCAAAGCCCTGGCCTGGTCCAAACCTTCCGTTCTAGTTCCATGTCCAGACACAGAGTAAAAAGGCTCTGCCCCTTTTGCAGCCGAAACCATGTGGATAACCTGTAGCAAAAAAAGAGGAGAAATGACAAAATATAGATGAGTACTGCTTTTTCCGTTTAGTATATATATGAGTAACTGTCAAAATATCATCATCCTATTCATTGAAAAGTTTGTAGCATCCTTGGTTGCCATGGCAAATCATCTTGGATTTGAACCAATTTTCAAAATCTATCTCCTCACTTAGTTATGAATAAGATCACATAATTACTCAAACCTGTGCAGATCGTTGTTTCCATTCAATTTCTAAAGAGTGACGGCATTGTTTTTTAATAAATATTTTTGATAGATTTTTAAAAAATGAATTTTTGAAAATAACATATATCATTTATATGCAAAATGGCATTTTTATTCCAAAAAAAAGATTTCTCAAAAAGTATACAAGATATCTGACATCATTTTACTAACATTAACAAGACGAATCTGTGTGTCAACTATTATACAAATTGGTCAGTAAATGACAGAGGAGATAGAAAGTTAGTGGGTGAAAACTATATTTCGAGAAAAATTCAAATAAAGAAATCAAAAGAAAATAACACAAAACAAGACACTTCAGACGGGTTGCCCTTCTTGTAGCAGACTCCTTCCTCTTTTGACAATCTTTGGCATTGTTACTTATGTAAAGAGGAATGTAAATCTAGTTTTAGATGTGAACTGTTGTGAAAACAGACATCATAATGACCAGTTCTTTTTAGTTTTATTCCTCTATTCCTATACGTGTGTTCATATTTACAAAGACATCGACTGGTAACGTGACCTCCGCCTCTTACTTCACTTAGCGCTACGCCAAATCCGCGTGCGGTGTTGTCGATAGGCAAGCGAAACTAATGTCACCAGATTAGGCCATTTAGTGCCACATTATATGGGGTTTCAGTGCCATCTTCTCAGTCAATGTTAGGGTACATGAAGTCAAAATATTTCATCCACCCTCCGCTACAAAATATGTTGTAACCAAATCAATTATGCGTCATATATGGACACTTTTCTGCCATAAACTTGTAGATAAATGATCGTTCTACTCGAATATGCAAGGAACAGAAAATCAACATTTTGGTCTCAGACTCTCTAAGGCCCCCCCCCCCCCCCCCCCCAGTTAAAACAAATTAAAGGTAAAGACTTCCAAAAGCGCATGCTTTTCTTTTCCTTTCTAAGTGAAGAATAAGGACAAGAAATAATATTAGCTCTGTAGAAACAAAGACAAGACAAATACAAAGGAATAGATAGCAAAAAACATTTGGGAAATCAAAAGAATCGAACCCTCAACCTCTGCGTCGGCACATATTGCCTCACCATGAATAAGAGAGTACACTACCATGGCTCCATTTCTATGTTCCCGGGGTCTATGTTGAAAAGCTGCTGTCAAAGATTTCATGACAAACTAACTTCCATGATTTTATTACAGTATTTAAATGGTTCTGTTTCTATGTTCACAGGGTCTATGTTGAAAAGCTGCTTTCACAGGCTTCACGGTAAGCTAACTTCATTTATTTTACTTGATAAAACACAACTATTAGAACTCACTTGGTTGTATCTCTTATCTCTCAGTTCCACTTCATTCCAATTGTTTTTTTCCTTCAAATTGTTCCAGTCCTCCTTTACCATGTCTGTTGTGTGGTGGTCGAACAAAATAAAAAAGGAAAATAAAGGAAAAATACTCAGTTCAACATCCACCAATGACACTATTCATACGTTTAAAAATCTATTTAAGTTTTACTTTTGAGTTAATTTTCTAGGTCATTTGGAGGTTGACATTTCATGATGATGTAAATCTGACTTAAAATTTGAATAATTTAAAAACATGAAGGAAAAAACAACACACAAATCCGTTTTTAACAAATCAGGCCAAAGCCTAATATGATGTAATCACAGCAGATGCCCCCAAAACACACCCCCCCATTTGAAGTACCACTGTCTCTACAACCCACTTTGAGGGCTTGTTTTTTTTAATTGAAATTTCCCATCTCCACCATATCCGGTGATTACAGGGTGAATTAATAGGAAACAGTAAGATGAAAGACAAGTGGCTGTAAAAGAATGAAAGGAAAGGAAGTATGACCTACCAATAGATCGCACACATTTTCAAAAGAAATTGTATAAAAAAGACAATGACTTTTATGGATACCGAAGGCATATAAAAGAGCACAGCACAAAAGAGAATTCTGACAATTGCCAGCAACACTGGAAAAATGTTAATGAGAGAAAATGTCACATGATATTGCAATATGTTGTTACAAGTTGATATCCGTGTAAATAAAAACAAATAGGAACAGTCAATTTTTCTGGGGCTTCTTTTGGATTGTCTTTGATCATATTTTTATCACAATGGATACAGACGTTTTCGAGCAAGACTTCATTTGCTTCTAGATAGATTTATTTCATTGTGATAAAAAAAAAATATGATCAAAGACAAGCCAAAAAACGTCATTCACCATTTCTTTAAATTTTACGTGGATGACGACTTGCACCAATGAATAGTTGCTTTGTTTATTTGTTTCATTGCAATATGTGGAATCCACAAAGGAAGAGAGGCCAAGAGAGATAAAAAAATGACATGGAGGAGGTCAACCCTGCAGGAAGCTCGGCAGCTGGGCCTTTCCTGGAACGATTTACAAGAGATAGTGGAGCAGGAAAGAGTGGAGTGGAGAGGTCTCATTGACGACCTATGTCCCACCCGGGGTACAAGAGTGAAAGTCAAGTGTCAATATACATCCAACAGGCTTTGAAATCTTACAGGCTGTTCCATCCATGATGCCACGGTCACAGATAAGGAGGACATCTTGGTCCCGCCCGGGGCCAGACGATGGAAGGTGTCTTCAACGGTTATCATGGTACGTATAATGTCCTCTTGTAATAGTTTCTCTGGAGATTCAAACATTGACATATTTTATTTTTTAAACAAAAAAACAAACAATATTGGCTTCCTCTGTAGTGTAGACTTTGGATAAAAAAACAATAATAGAGAAGTAGGCTAAAACTAAGACGTAGAGTGTCAGACACTAACACTAATGAGACCCAAGTTCCATTTCTAGTTTCGGTAAATTTTTCTGGCCCTCCTGTCGAACCAGCATCGAAATGGGTAGCTTGGTCTATTCATACATGACAAGAGTAAAGTCACTGTGGAATGCAATGGCAAAGTACCACATTATGAAGTGCACTCTGTAATCCAGAGGCAAGGTGTTGACTTAACAGGTTGAAAAATATTTTCTACCTTTTTCAAGTAAAACCCACTTCCATGGCCTCAGGTAGGTGGATTGACACCTAGTCACATTGATAAAAGAAAGGTCCCACGTGTAGATCCCAACACTCTGTGCAAGTTAAAAAATCCCGTGGCTGTTTACAGGACAGGGCAGCCTGGGAAAACAAAAAATTCTTCCAAAAACTCTGAGTTAGCCTTGGGGAGAATTTCAAAGATCGATTAGCTGGGTGGGTGTGATAGTGAATTATTTTGAGGGCTTTGTTTTTTTTAATATATTAGAATAGACCTCTGTTAAGGTAGTGTGGATTTATATGGTAAAATATGACAATAAGTGACAACTCCACTAAAAAAGACAGAATAAACATGTGACGTATCGGGTATAACCCTTCGTCAGACAACAAACAAGAAATATCTAGAATCTAGATCTAAGCACTAGCTCAGGCATCACACACAATGTGATGTCAGAAGAAAAAAGAAAGGAGGAAGAAAGAAAGAAAAAAACAGTGATGATAAGAAACCCTATTTCATCACTAAGAAGAAAACATTTAAGACTTTGTAGCTTCGAAAGCATCAGCTAGTGCTAATTGGCTATTTCAGATAGGTCATTTAATCTGTTCCCTTATTGCATCGATACATTTGTAATTTGTATACATTTAGGACCTTTAGTGTTAATTTCTACCTTGAAAAATTGATACTTCCTTTCATTCATTCTCTATCATTTCTTCTTTCTAGACCCAGTGAGACATAGATCTAGTCTTATAGTTATCCTCTTTTTTGTGCTTGTTTCCCATACTCACACCTCTCTCTCCCTTTCTTTCTTCCCTGCCTTTTTTTTTTTTTTTTCTCTCTCTCTCTCCTTTTTTTACTTACTTATTTTCATATTTTTATTTCATTCTAGATCTGAACCTCCCATTCTCGCACCTATATATTCTTCACATCCCCTTCTACTTACGTTTCTCATCATCACTGTCTTCTTCTTTCTTTCTTCCTCCTTTCTGTTTTTCTTCTGACATCACATTGTGTGATGCCCGAGGTAGTGCTTAGATCTAGATTCTAGATATTTCTCATTTGTTGTCTCACGAAGGGTGATACCCGAAACGTCACGTGTTTGTTCTGTCTTTTTTAGTGGAGTTGTCACTTATTGTCATATTTCGCCTTTGACTTCACTCCACTGTGGCTCCTTCGTATTATGTGGATTTATATATAATGCAGTGATCAAAATGTTAATCAGGTAGTACTTAAGTCTTCCAAACACAATTCTTCTTCATTTTGTCTTCTTTTTCGTCTAAATTGTACTATATTTGTAAATGACACAACACCCTTCCCATCCCACACACACAAAACCACCCCCATTTAACTTACGTTCAGCTCTGGTCAACTCTGGAATTGTGACACCTCCACTGAAAGTTAAAAAGGTAAAGAAGATAAAGATGGATTTATAATCTATATTGTGACTAGTTTTTTTACAAATGCAGGCTGACAGACCATATTATTCAGCCCTCCAAGTCTATTGTATAGTATAAATATGTTGATGCATAAGGCATGGTAACTAGTGTACATGTACAGCGTCAGTGGCTGAGTGGTTAAGCAGTCGGACTTGGGATCATGCAGTCCCTGGTTCAAATCCTAGCAATTCTTAGTCTGACGTTGTGTTCCTCGAGAAAGACACAACATGCATTTCCCCACTCAACCCATGTGAAAATGGGTACACATACTGGCTTGGTATTAAAAATCTGCGTTAGACTAGCGTCGTGTCCAGGAGGTGATTATTATCACCTGTTCCGCTTCACGCTATTGAAAGCGAAATAAGCTCTGACTCCAATGGGCTGTAATGGCCTTGATGGAACTTTTTGTTTACATTGTATGTACAATGTATATATTATTGTATTTTATCCTTATTAGAAATGTACAAATCTGTCACATCATTGAAATCTTCTGATGCCTATTTAATGTGTGTTACCAGTAAATCCTCTGCCTTCATTGTGGTAGCTCCTGTCTTGTGGAACAGCATCAATGTCAAGGGTCTTTGTTTCTTTCTTTATCCGTTCCCATTCTACCCTTCGGTGTATGGGTTCAGATGCCCAATATGATCTTTCTCCAGGATGCCCTGTCCGGGCATTTTCTGTTTCTTTCCAAAAATGTTAAATTTCTATGCTTCAATGCCTCCTTTATATCTTCTTCCCACTTTTTCCGAGGTCTGCCTTTTGGTCTTTTACCTTGGGCTTTAGCACTGTATACTGATTTAGCTTTTCTATTGTCATTCATTCTGTTTACATGCCCAAACCATTTCAATTGATTTGTTTACAGCTTAGTTTTTATGCCATCTGCTTTGGTTTGATCTCTTATTGTTGTGTTTCTGATTTTGTCTCTTTTAGTTTTCCCTACTACTCTTCTTAGATATTTCATTTCAGCTGCCTGTACTCTACTGTATTCTCTACTGTCGAACATCCAGGTTTCACTGCCATAGAGGATAGTAGGACAATAAACTGTATTGTATACACTGCCATTTTGGTTTTTGTTGACAATTCTTGCTTACCTACAAATGTCTTTCCTAGATGGTTATATATTTTCATTGCCTTTTGGATTCTCTGACTGATTTCTTCTCTTAGTTTTCCCTCTGAGTTAATCATTACTCCTAGGTAATTGTAGCTTTGAACTTGTTCTAAATTCTCCCTGCCCAATTTAAGATTTTGTGTTTTAGCTTCCCTAGTTACTAGCATTGTTTTGGTTTTCTTTGCATTTACTCTCATTCCTCTTTTATTTAGCTCATTGTTCATAATGTTGATGTTCGACTAAAGGTCATTTTCTGATATCTAGACGACACACAAGCACATAGATACACACGCGTGACAGATTTTGTCACTACGATGAGGTAAGAAGAGGATATCAAGTATTTTTCACAGGAATTGACTCTTTAAATGCAACAAATTGAAGACGGTCTTATAAAAAACCTGTTGCATTTTGGCAAAGTCAAGCCAGTCGTTGCATTTTGAGGGGGTAATTAGCGTTGCAAAATTCGGTTACATGAAATAAAAGGTGCATTATGACGAATCATGCATTTTGGCGGAGACCACTGTATTATCATTATTATCCCCCCCCCACCCCCAACAGTACAGCAACCTGTTAGGTGTTTCGTATCAACACTGAAAAGATCTTTCTCTATTTACTTCTAGGTCCTCATTCACATCCGAGTCAAAGGAGGAAAGCGGAGTGAAGTAACTTTCCCAGGAGTACATCATTGTGAAAACACTTGGGCCTGCCAGGGCTTTGAACCAGTGTCTCATAAAACACTACAATTTTGTCATAACGCCTCCATAAATTGGTAAGAGTACGATTGTGACTAGTTTACAAATCGTTGGCTCAGAAATACATTATTGTACACTTTTAAAAAAACGTGAGCAAATAAACTATAAAATTCTCAGCGGGAAAGAAAATCTGGAGTTAGGACAAAATGCCGGTCACATTTGTGACAAACGCAGACCGACTTTGGTGACCATTTTTTGTGAGACAAGACAATCATGACTGTGAATATGATATTTATTGATTATAGTCACCAAATATGTACTGCTGGACAATGTAATTTTAAGACGAGAAAAAGAAAATGTCATTCCGTGAAAACAATATTCTATAATGACCATTCTCATACTACCATTAATATCCTAATGAGCGGAGCCAGAAAAAGTAAAAGGAGTTAATAATATGCACCTTAAAGATCCTGTGGCAGTCTGGGCAAAATCTAATTTCCTACCAAAACCCTACGATCCAATTTGTTGTGGATGTGAGTACAATTAAATCAAAATAAAGTGTCCATATTTTTTATTACCAGTATTATCAAGATCATCAGTGTCATGCATATCCTACTATTAATTAAAAGAAAATCCAATGGTATATTCGCAATATAAACATTGTTGACAAACATGTGAAAAAAGTTAGTTTCTTTTTTTCAATGAAGTATGAAAAAGGATTATTTACTAGACAATGGCAAGCAACATACCTTAGATAGATGTACGCTGCTTCTGGAGCTCTGAAAACCTGGACACGCAAAACAAGAAAGAAGTTATCACCGTTGTATACCATACAACTGCTCAAATAATTTGTTATTTATATCAAACTCAAGAGGTGCAGTGTTTGACTTCTACGCAGGAGGCCTGTGGCCCATTTCTGGCTCTCCTGTTGACCCAGCAGCCAAATGGGTAGCTAGGTCTATTCAGACTCAACGAAAGTAAAGTGTAAAGGCAGCATGGAAAGCAATGGTAAACTACCACGCTATACCTTATATTATGCCAAGAAAGACAGCAACAAAAAACAGGATTCTACTCTTAATTCTCCTACTCTCAACTCTGGGTATGGAGCGTACTCTTTTTTACATCAAAATCAGAAGCATTTAATTGTGGCTTTAAAAAGAGAAATTTGGTACGGCCATAGTGACATATCACCAAATCAAGCAGAAAAAAACCCCAGCACAAATAGTAATAATTATGACTACAAAGCCATAAAATTCAGGACACACAAACAAGCTTGTAGAGGTGTACTATTGGTCACAAATTTTCTTGTGACAGATGGTAGCTAGATTTATGTCTAATCAATGTCAAAATTCATTTTAATTATTTGGTGGAAAAAAAACCCTCAACTTATACATAAATGTATAAATATGTTTAGAGAGCTGCACACAATTTAAGAATATTATATAAATATGTTATATTTCTAATAAACATTTCTTAGCTTACCTTCCATCCTAAATTTTCAAAGAAAGTGCTAAGACGAGTCTGTCCAGTCGTCTTTCCACCAGCTGGACCTGAAAGTATAGAACATAATAATCATACTACAATGGACGCATGGTGAAGCATCTAATCACGATTTTAAAGCACCAAGACCTTCACAAAGGGTGGATGTGGGTGTAGTAGTCAAAAGCTGTCGTTTCCCAACCGTGCTGGGAACACTTTCTTTCTTTCTTTATCAGTTCCCATTCTACCTTTCGTGTATGGGTTCAGATGCCCAATATAATCTTTTCTCCAGGATGTCCAGTCCGGGCATTTTCTGTTTCCTTCCAAAAAAGTTAAATTTCTATGCTTCAATGCCCCTTTTATATCTTCTTCCCACTTTTTCCGAGGTCTGCCTTTTGGTCTTTAGCACTGTATACTGATTTAGCTATTCTATTGTCATTCATTCTGTTTACATGCCCACCCATCTCAATTGATTTATTTAAATATCTTAGTTTTTATGCCATCTGCTTTGGTTTGATCTCTAATTGTTGTGTTTCTGATTTTGTCTCCTTTAGTTTTCCCTACTTTTTCTTAGATATTTCATTTCAGCTGCCTGTACTCTACTGTATTCTCCACTGTCTACGGTCCAAGTTTCACTGCCATAGAGGAGAGTAGGACAATAAACTGTGTTGTATGCTGCCATTTTGGTTTCTGTTGACAATTCTTGTTTACCTACAAAAATGCCTTTCCTAGATGGTTATATATTGCACTTGCAATTTTGGATTCTCTGGCTGATTTCTAGAACTCTTAGTTTTCCCTCAGAGATCTAGAATCTAGTAGACTAATGTGCATGACAAATTTTCCTTGGAAGGCAGAAATCGTATGTGTGCTCAGTTGAGCGAGTAGCTGCACTGAATTATTTTGAATATATTCTATTCTACATCTAGAATCTAGATCTTGGTTTTCTCCTCTTATCTCAGTGTTTCAGTCTAAAAACAAACAATTTTATTTTTATTTTAACACAACTTCAACTGCAAATGAACTCAATAATTATCACTTTTCCAAAGCGAAATAAAATGGAAGTCCATTGTTGATGAAACAGCACCATTAGTTGTTTTTTTTCATTTTGTATCGTTATATCCTGTTTTTACTTTTAGCAGACGACAATAGGTGAGGCCCTTGTTATTGTTTTCCTCTACCAAATTCATGTCACTTACCACCAGTAAGCACAACGGTGTAAAATTTATGCTTCTGTTCAGATCCGTTCTCGGACATCTCGATCACTTTTACTGGTTTTGACACCTTTGAGAGCTGACGGCAGCTTATCAAAGTACAAGTGCAGAGCCTTGTCAAGTGGTACCGCGTTGACAATCGTGAGAGATAATAAAGCGAGCGAGCATTGCGAGCCAACCACCGCTCCATTCATAACAAAGGTATTGAAGTTGAAATTGAAAAAATGGAGCCGGCTAGGATACGAAACAAAGTTTTAGAAATTATAGGCCACGCTGGAACAAGGGCTCACTGGCATTCGGCTTGTCGGGTGTCTTTCAGCTAAAGTGTTATGAGAACACATAAACCTTGCAATTTTCCGTTCATGCAATTAGAGCGATTGACAGAAAAATACATTAATTTATCGATTGTTTACCCACGTCATTCCTTAGCGGTGATCTCGCGGTTTAAAACAGGACAACTAAATCATTTGTGTAAGTGTAACATAAATACAAGGGAGAGTTTCAATGTTACCCTGTATGTGGAAAGGACATTCAACTTCCAATTGTCGTAAATATGTTATCATCTACCCTCAGTTGGAATACGCGCTATATTCAGCTTACTTTTGGTCATGAAATGTGTTTTTTTTAAGACCCACATAAAACATCAGAAAATGTGTTTTTTCATGGGTACAAAAAGACCCACATAAAACATCAGAAAATGTGTTTTTTTCATGGGTACAAAAGACCCACATAAAACATCAGAAAATGTGTTTTTTCATGGGTACAAAAGACCCACATAAAACATCAGAAAATGTGTTTTTTTCATGGGGACAAAAGATCCAAATAAAAACATCAGAAAATGTGTTTTTTCATGGGGACAAAAGATCCATATATATAAAAACATCAGAAAATGTATGAGTTTAAATTTTCATTTTTATTTCCTTGTAGTATCTCTATGTATTATATCTAAAGAGAGAGTCAATAGAACATGTATAAAATTGTGCTACCAGGCTTATAAAGCGAAAAGATAAATTTGACTCGGCAATGCCTCTTTTGTTTGAGTTACATTGGGTTACATCTCTTCCAACTGCCATCAAGAACAGCCAAAACATTTTTTCACTAAGAAAGTGTT
>JAXRKP010001787.1:70000-80000 GCA_037039925.1 Doris montereyensis
TGGCGTTTGTTGCGAGGTACATGTGTTTATGTTTTTTTGAAATCATTGCAAACACAATCGGCGATAGGTTTACAAACCACAGGGAACGTGATATAAACACGGGTGTGCCGGATGCTCATTGTAATAGAAAAAAGTCAAGGAAACCAAAAGGACTCACCAAACAATTTTGCCCCCAATTTCACCAACTTCAATATCGATAGGCTTTTTCATTTCTTAACAAATTTGTTTCAAACTTGGTATACACCTTATTTTATACAATATCTACATTTGATCAGATCAGATTTTTGTTTCATTAGTAAGTTTTGATGTTATGAGTTTTGAAAATATCATATGAAAACAACCAAAAATATACAAAAATATTGTACAAAACATTCAATTTTTCCCAAACTATAATACATATAAAAAAATCATCTGATCATTTCTTTGTTTTGTCCCCACACATCATCCATACAAAATTTCATGAAGATACGTTGAGAAATAAAAAAGTAGATAGGAAATAATGAATAAAAAAAGGACATTTTAAGAAAATCGTATTTTTCTCTATTTTCTGTTATTTGAATACATTTTCTCCCATAAACCTAAGAAAAGAGTAGGATAATACTTTGAAACATCATAAAACCTTGATACGCTCTCAACGATTTCTTATTGACACTGTTTTAAGTGCACCAGCACCTTTTTACTCAATTTGAGATGATGCCTTTTGATTATAGGTGGCGGAATATGTTCTCTATCTTCCGGCCGATCTAAGCAGAATTTATAATAGATTCTCAAATGAGTTTGTTTTGGATAGCGTTTATTGTGACGATCAAAATGACTACCAGCTTGCCACATTTTAGATAATATTTCTGGTTTGTATTGTATAATAGCTGTGTTGAAAGATAGGCCTGTAGTAAACAATTAAAAAATTCGTATAAATTCAAATAATCGATACTGAACTTCTTTTATGATCTCATTATGACGAGAATGAACTGCTCTATCCACTAGTATGATAGATTAGATTTGTCCCATTTTCGGCACAAATGGCATTCCCAGACCCCCCCCCCTCCCCCTTAATAATGTTAAACTGAATAAGACAAGATTAAAGAAAAGTACATTTCCCAAAGTCAGAGAAAATTTCGAACTGAAATGAGTATCGCAGATGTTGTATGGACTCACAAATGGATAGCGGTGAAAACAAGCATTGAGACATCAATATAAAAATCAGTCGACAGCATCCGACACAAAAAATAGACAGATTTAATGTTCCTTTAAATCCTAGAAAAATCGTCAATGAAGGTGAATTGAGATTAAATCATTTTTTTCTAAGCAACATACAGATAAACACTAATACTAATATAGACAAAGCCAACACACAAATTCCATTCACAAGCATCAGGGAGATGAACGCAGTCCTGTGCTTTTTGTAGATACTCGCGATAAAAAAATACACGCGCAACGTTAATATTGAGTAACGAGAATAAGACCTTAATGAACAAGAAGATAAAGGTTTATTAACTTCCTACGTGAATAGTTTTATGTGGCATTACGAAATTCAATAACAAACCAAAAAAATTAGATTGTTCTATTTTTATCCTAGACAATATCGTATGTGTCTCCCCCCCCCCTTCCTGCACTTTGAATAACGGCTTGACACCTGCGTCCTATTGAGTTTATCAAAGCAGTGAATTGGCGCTGTGGGATGTTATTCCATGTGTCAGATAGCATTTGGAACAGTTCATCACTATTTTCAGGGAAGGGTTTATGCCATTGATCTCACGTCCAGGGATGTCCCATACGTATTCAATCGAGTTGAGATCTGGGTCACTGTGGGCCAAGGATGTAAAGACGAGGAATTGAGATAATACTATCTTGTTTTGAATTACAGGATTAGATTTAGACCATATTTTCAACGAAAAAAAAAGAAACAAATGCTATCGTATTAAAACGACCTACCAAATGCGTTCTACTCAATTAAAGTGAAAAATGAAAAGAGAAATTTCTATTTCAATTAACACTGGGAATTAGAACTTGATATAACCCAAAATAACTGAAAAAATGAACCAATACTATTGTTTAAACTTGTTTTTAATGCAGAATTATCAACTATAGACTGATATTAGAAACCTTAAATTTATAATTCTCACGTGACCTTGACATGTAATTAAGTCAATTCTCCATGTGCATATCGTAGTGAACGATCTAATGCACTCAGATCAATTCATTTGGTTCAATGATATAGATAATATTACTCACAACAACCTGTGGAAAAATATTGTTGATATCTTCTCACACTATGGAGTAATCTTAATTCCAAATTTTTGTATACTTTCTTTCGATCGTGAATATACACATCAAGCGTCTTAAAGAAGTGCGGATTGTCAAAGGAAATCCGAAAACACCACGAAAAGAAATAATTCAGGAAATTGCATATCCATTTAGATGATATAGACTTCACAGGACTTCACTGCCTGGATATCGATGGAGTCTAAAGAGTACAAATAGGACTTCACTACATGGATATCGATGAAATCCAAAGAGTACAAATAGGAATTTACTACAAGGATATCGATGAAATCCAAAGAGTACAAATAGGACTTCACTACATGGATATCGATGAAATCCAAAGAGTACAAATAGGAATTTACTACAAGGATATCGATGAAATCAAAGAGCACTAATAGGAATCCACTACATGGATATCGATGGAGTCTAAAGAGTACAAATAGGACTTCACTACATGGATATCGATGAAGTCCAAAGATTACTAATAGGACTTCACTACATGGATATCGATGAAGTCCAAAGATTACTAATAGGACTTCACGACATGGATATCGATGGAGCCTAAAGAGTACTAATAGGAATTCACTACATGGATATCGATGAAGTCCAAAGATTACTAATAGGAATTCACTACATGGATGTCGATGGAGCCTAAAGAGTACTAATAGGAATTCACTACGTGGATATCTATGAAGTCTAAAGAGTACTAATAGGAATTCACTACATGGATATCGATGAAGTCTAAAGATTACTAATAGGAATTCACTACATGGATATCGATGAAGTCTAAAGAGTACTAATAGGAATTCACTACATGGATATCGATGAAGTCCAAAGATTACTAATAGGACTTCACTACATGGATATCGATGAAGTCCAAAGATTACTAATAGGACTTCACTACATGGATATCGATGGAGCCTAAAGAGTACTAATAGGAATTCACTACATGAATATCGATGAAGTCCAAAGGTTACTAATAGGACTTCACTACATGAATATCGATGAAGTCCAAAGAATACTAATAGGAATCCACTACATGGATATCGATGAAGTCCAAAGAGTACTAATATGAATTCACTACATGGATATCGATGAAGTCCAAAAGAGTACTAATATGAATTCACTACATGGATATCGATGAAGCCCAAAAGAGTACTAATAGGAGGACTTCACTATAGGGATATCGATGAAGTCCAAAAAGTACTAATAGGAATTCATTACATGGATATCGATGAAATCCAAAGAGTACTAATAGGAGGACTTCACTACATGGATATCGATGAAGTCCAAAGAGTACTAATAGGAGGACTTCACTACATAGATATCGATGAAGTCCAAAGAGTACTAATAGGAATCCACTACATGGATATCGATGAAGTCTAAAGAGTACTAATAGGAATTCACTACATGGGTATCGATGAAGTCCAAAGAGTACTAATAGGAATTCACTACATGGATATCGATGAAGTCTAAAGAGTACTAATAGGAATCCACTACATGGATATCGATGAAGTCTAAAGAGTACTAATAGGAATCCACTACATGGATATCGATGAAGTCCAAAGAAATCACTACATGGATATCGAGGAATCCACTACATGGATATCGATGAAGTTTAAAGAGACTAGGACTTCACTACATGGATATCGATGAATAAAGGAGTTCACTACATGGATATCGATGAAGTCCAAAGAGTACTAATAGGAATTCACTACATGGATATCGATGAAGTCCAAAGAGTACTTATAGGAATTCACTACATGGATATCGATGAAGTCCAAAGAGTACTAGGAGGACTTCACTACATGGATATCGATGAAGTCCAAAGAGTACTAATAGGAATTCACTACATGGATATCGATGAAGTCCAAAGAGTACTAATAGGAGGACTTCACTACATGGATATCGATGAAGTCCAAAGAGTACTAATAGGAATTCACTACATGGATATCGATGAAGTCCAAAGAGTACTAATAGAATTCACTACATGGATATCGATGAAGTCCAAAGATTACTAATAGGACTTCACTACATGGATATCGATGGAGTCCAAAGAGTACTAATAGGAATTCACTACATGGATATCACTACATGGATATCGGTGAAGTCTAAAGAGTACTAATAGGAATTCACTACATGGATATCGATGAAGTCCAAAGAGTACTAATAGGACTTCACTACATGGATATCGATGAAGTCCAAAGAGTACTAATAGGAATTCACTACATGGATATCGATGAAGTCTAAAGAGTACTAATTGAATTCACTACATAGATATCGATGAAGTCCAAAGAGCATTAATAGGACTTCACTACATGGACATCGATGAAATCCAAAGAGTACTAATAGGTTTCAGCTCAATGAAAATGTTGATCAAATAGAGTTGACATTATGAATATATCTGTTTGAGTGTTCCATACAAACAACTAAGAGAAATGAATAAACCTATCCAGTTTGTAATACACGGTACTGTACTTGCCATCCCAAAGTTTCAAGTGAACCACAACAATAAAAGAACATCCTCCCCCCAAAAAAAAAAACCCCCAACAACAACAACAAACAAACAAACAAACAACAGTCCAACTCAACAACAAATCAAAAGAGAAAACAGAACAACAATTAACTCATCAACAAAAGAAAAAAAAACACAACAATAACAAGGCTCCCAGATAAATCTAATAAAAGAATCCAAACAAAAACAACACCAGTAAAAACAAGAACAAAATCAACAACAAAGAAAAAACACACACAAAAAGAACAACAAAACACATACAAACAAATGATAACAGTAATGTGAATCTGCGCGGTATGAAATGCATTGGGAAAAGGGTGAGATTTTTAACTCCTCCTGAAATAACTTGCTGTGCACTGTTTAAAATAGTACAAGTCTTAGTATCTCTTTTTATGGCGACTTCTATCACCAGTCGATGATTGCCGGTATTTTCATAATGGCGACGCTAATCCTCTCTTCGACCACCTTGAATCAGGAATGAAAATGGCGTGTATCAGTTAAGTCCTCTTGAATTAGAAATGCCAATGTCGTTTTAGAGTTTAGTCCCTTGGTAGTGTTCAGTTGTTGGCACGCGGCGTGCAAGGCTGTTCTGCTTTTATTGAACATTCTGATTGGAGAACATTGGCGATGACCATATTTTCCCTACCAATCAGAAGGGAAGAGTACAACAAGGCAGCCTTGCAAGACGTCTGCTGCCTATCTGAACACCACCGTGTCTTGTGTGCATGCGAGTCAGTAGTCGCTGGTCAATGTCTGATCCATTGTGGAACTTGGGCTCTTGGATGAGAGGTCAGTCAGTCTGTCAGCCAGATAAGGTTTGAGTTGTCAACATTTCCAGGCCAGCTAAAATGTGACATCTCAACTGTGGTTAACGGCTATTTTGCCTACAAGTTAGATCTAGAAGGGACAAAAACAAAACCTCAAGTGGACGCACCATCTAAGTGACGTGGGTCGTTAAGAGCTCCGAAAGAACTCTTAAAACGGCGAACATCACCCTTCGCTAACACGTGTCAGGTGTCTGAAGGCGAGGCATACATTTTTTGTATTTGATTTACCCTCATCCACAAGTAAATCACTCAAATCACTGATTCGTGGGCGCAGACATCTTTCGTTTTATTTTCAGAAGATAACTGCCAAGTTTCATTCTTATTGGTTGAGATCTACTGCCTTTTGACAACCCATAATTCCAGGCATTGACACTCCCACCGCTTTAGCAGTTTATCCGAGGCGATGGGTGCCGATACAGAGGTCGCGGGTTCGATCCCCATGGTAACTGGAATTTTTTCTGTCTATTCCTTGTATTTATCTCGTCTTTGTTCCTATGGGACTTTCATATTGTCTTATGTCATTACATACGGTTTATACGTGTATGTTTCTAAGAGCTTCACTCCACATCACATAGGTGCGTACTATTGGTACGCCTCTGTCATTAGTTATTCACATCCTCTAATACCAGGTGCATTGCAAACGTCAGTGCCTTAAGTGGTAAGGTTGCTCGAATTTGGATCATCAGGTCTCTGATTCGAATCTGCGCAATGCTAGGATCGACGTTGAGTTCCTTGGGAAAAAAGCGTAATGGGCAGTTCAAAGGGTTGTGACATGTAATGGACAGTTCAAAGGGTGTTGACATGTAATGGACAGTTCAAAGGGTGTTGACATGTAATGGGCAGTTCAAAGGGTTGTGACATGTAATGGACAGTTCAAAGGGTGTTGATATGTAATGGACAGTTCAAAGGGTGGTGACATGTAATGGACAGTTCAAAGGGTGTTGAAAAATAATTGACAGTTCAAAGGGTGTTGACATGTAATGGACAGTTCAAAGGGTGTTGACATGTAATGGGCAGTTCAAAGGGTGGTGACATGTAATGGGCAGTTCAAAGGGTGTTGAAAAATAATTGACAGTTCAAAGGGTGGTGACATGTAATGGGCAGTTCAAAGGGTGTTGAAAAATAATTGATAGTTCAAAGGGTGTTGACATGTAATGGGCAGTTCAAAGGGTGGTGACATGTAATGGGCAGTTCAAAGGGTGTTGAAAAATAATTGACAGTTCAAAGGGTGGTGACACGCAATGGGCAGTTCAAATGGGATGTGTGTTATTACAGTTTGCTAGTATAAATGGAGTATTTCGATTTTATCGGAAATCAACAAACATGTCATGTTTCTACTTATTCAAATTTTATATTATTCACTTGTGTTATGTGTGAATTCTTATAACAGTGTAGAATCTAATAACAGTATTGGTTACTCAGCCGCCATATCAGACGCCTTTCGACCAATGGAACAAAAGCAAGTTATGCCATCGGCAGTCATTCGAACCTAATGGGGGTGGGAGGGGGGGTCTATGGAACACAAATGTTGTCCATACTCGAACATAGGTAGGGTATTGTATTATTGGGTGCAACCATTCATTTCTGCCCTTCACATTGATACCATAAAACAAGTTTCGTA
Organism: Doris montereyensis; assembly: GCA_037039925.1. NCBI lineage: Eukaryota > Metazoa > Mollusca > Gastropoda > Nudibranchia > Dorididae > Doris > Doris montereyensis. The sequence continues at coordinate 77,226 of JAXRKP010001787.1, forward strand.
TCATCTCTTTGAATTGTTATGATTTGTTTTTAGATACGATACCGGCCTTATTTTCAACACATCTGTCGAACTATAAAAGCCAATCATTATGTCTAAAGTATAGCTAATTGGTACTCATTTTAATCAGCACAGTGAAATCAATCGAAACAATGTAAACATGATAAACGTTATTCAATAATGCTTTAGATCGTCAGGAAAATACGTAACACATTCCTCGCACCTGTTATCGAAAGATGCTGTCCGAAATGAGTATAAGGGAGCTGAGGCAGTTGAAATAGCATTTAGTAGTTGAATGGTTTTATGACGTTTCAAAGTATTATCCTAGTTATTTCTTTTTTTTGTGCGAAAAAATTCAAATAAAGAGCAAAAATGTTTTAAAAACATAATTGACTATTTGGACTGTTTTTTGTTTTGCAACTTAGTTCTAGAATTGTTAAAGGATTCGGTTGTAATTTGGCATACATGTGCTTTATATCATTAACCAGAGATATGTTGATGGGAGTTTTTATATCTTTTGTACTTTCTTGAGAAATTCATGATTATTGTTAGAAATTTGAGAGAAATTAGTTTCCTTCGAGCCTCAATTAAAAAAAGAAAACTAAACAAGATATACAATAAACGAGACAAAAATTCATAATTTTTGTTTGAAGTTTCTATGTGCAACATTACAATCCTCTAAAAGGAAAACTGTAGAACTCCTTAGTTTGAAAATTGCCAAAATTGACCTAGCTTTGCACAATGAATTCAAGATGGCGGCCGTTTCCATGGCAGCTAAACTTTCAAAAATGACTGTAACAATTTGTTTCCTCTAATTCCGCCATGCTGAACTCATTTATGAAACTTAAAAGTGTGTGCCTCTTATATATATAAAACTAAACTTCTCTTACTTTGAACGCTTATAACTCAGGAACCACAGCACCCACAACTTCCATGTTTCATATATAGATTTCAAATAGCCTGCTTTAGGTTCTTAGTGAATCAACTCTTGGATCAAATCAGTATTTTAATTGATTGGAACAATATTGTTTTGCCTGCGATTCACGAAACGTTTTATTGTTACCCGATCTAATTTCTCGATTTCCGGTCATTACCAAAAGAAACCCGCATGGCTTCAGTATCGAGTACTACGTAAAAAGTCCGCGTAACTTCAGCATCGAGTACTAATTTGATCTTATAACTGTAGTGGTTTCTGAGTTGACCGCAGTCAACGTTCAAGAGACCTATCTTTATAATTATAATAAAGTCAAATTATAATTCAACATTATTTTCGTGCATGTTTGTATGATATACTTTTGAGTGAGTCGTTCTTTGTTCGCCAAAGGCCCTGTTGCCAGGCCACTAAGAGTAACCACATTTTGCATGTAGGTTCTAAATGATCATAAGATCGTTGTCATTCGAGGAATTCTTCTTCTAGAAGTCTTAGTCATGTTTAATTATTGAAAATTTACTTTCAATGCTGTGGCCAGAAATAATTAGGGGTGAATCAATCCGACCACGGATGAAAATAGCTTAAGCATTAAAAAAAAAAAAAAAAAAAAGAAGAAGGTTCAGCTAATCCACTTTTGCATGTCAATACCAGGATTCAAACGCTAAACCTCCCGCTTGTCAGGCCAGTGGGATGACTTTGAAGCCACCCAGTTGTGTCCTTGTTCACTTTTGTCAGTCACGCGTGTGTCAATATGGCGGCACTGTTACGATGTCACGATCACATGGTGATCACACCTGGTTGGAAATCTTTGGTCCCATACTGGTTTGAAGAGGGCCTGTGGAAAACCGGCGGGCCGCGCCTGTCATTTCCGAGTTACACGACCCGCTCAACTTTTGGAGTTTAAAAAAACGTGACAGATTTCAATATTTTGAAAATATTTTAGTAGTCTTTTTTATCTGAAAAAATAAACAAGGTCAAAAGTTTATAAATAATATCTTTTCATTCGACTCAAGGGGAAGTAGAGTTGAAAAATAAAACAATAATTTAAAAATTTTTTTTGTATAAATCAATCTTGTCTGAAATCGCGAAATAAACAATATACAAAAAAAGGTCAAAAGTTTATAAATATATCCAAATTCGATTGAAAGGGAGATAGAGTTGAATTATAATTTCGAGCCGAAGTTAGTTGGTTGTCCCCGCGATGTCAGGTAAAGTCAAGCGAAAAACAGAAATCACTGCAAAGTTCACAATGAGTGTTGTGGCCAGAATGGCCGCATAGCAAGAATACTGTTTTCCGTGTATTTTCCCCTTCGCTTACACAGAGGCTGTGTGTGATCCTACGATTTTTCAATAAGCCGTCTGCAAAGATTCGGCGTCGTAAGGATTGCTTCATCCCTGCTCTTTGATCCTTTCTGGCAAGAAACCATTCATTTACACGACCATGTAAGTTTTTGTTCGCCCCCCCTCCCTCCCCCCAGCCAACTTTTGAGTCTCAAAAAAAAAGAAAAAAGGGGAGAGAAAATTTAAAAAATTCAACTAACCCATTTTAAAGGATGTGACTTTCTGAATGTTATCATTTAAACTGGATAAAAGTTTCTAATGGAGGTAGTAAAAGTGATACTACAGGAATTATGACTAAAAGTGTTGAAAATGTTCTCATTTACTTGAGTGGATAGTCAATATTTATTGTGTGTTCTTAGTGTTAACAATTCGAGGCAAATAGTAAAGTATTATTCACACAGACGAAAGGTATGCTATGATTTACATAGAGATAAATGTACATACTTTTATATATCATAAAATATGTAATTCTATTACTGATAAACAGTATATACATCTTTCTCCAT
>JAXRKP010001787.1:82500-87500 GCA_037039925.1 Doris montereyensis
CTATCTATCTATCTATCTATCTATCTATCTATCTATCTATCTATCTATCTATCGACCGATCGATCTATCCATCCATCTATATATCGCTCTATCTATTTATTATGTATGTCATAATTCAATAGACATAATCATGTGAACATATTATACAAGTGTTACATGTACTGTATCTAAATCAATAGACATGCATGTTTTGCAACGGTCATTACAAATGAATGCACAGAGATGTATGACTGATAACATATCACACAATATACGATAATGCATTATAATAAACAATACAGAGTAATCGCCGTTTGAGAACCAGAAGTGCTTTTGTCCAAAAATCGATATTTGAATGTTTTATCGTAAATTGGATCAGCGTGACCTACTCTACAACATACTATATTATACAATTTATAGTTGTTGTAATAATAGTGGTCTAGGAGTAATATTAGTTGTTCATTACACAATTTATAACATGGAACACACAATTTACAATAATATACAATACAATCATGGTATAAAGTACGATTATTTAGGTTGAGTCAGTATTCGATACTGCGGTTACGAGAGTTTGACGTGAACAAAACTATTCCAACTTTTTGAAATGGCAGATTAGGTGAATGCAAATTCTACTCAAAGACATACAGAATAATGAATTTTTCATTAATTGAATGTCAACTGCAGTAAAAAATTTAAATTCCTCAAATGAAAACAATTTTAGTATATCATTTAGAACCTTCATTACTATCATGGGTCTTCTTATTTGCTTGGTAAGAAATCCTTTGACGCACAAGGAACGATTGACTCAGAACTATATAATATTATGCTTATACAGTCATGTCCGAAAGAAAGGTGACACTCATATTTAGCAGATTCTTGGGCATGAGGTAGGATTTCATCATCATCATTGCCTTTTCCCCCTATACCAGGGTATATGCTACGAACAACAGACTTCCACTTATTTCTTTCTTGGGACACTGTTGATAAATCCCTCCACAAAAGACCCCCTCTCTTCAAGTTATCCTCCACTAGCCTTCTCCAGGTTAAATTGTGGCCTTTCCCTAACCCTCTGCCGCTGTGGATTCCATTGAAGGGCAGGTCTTGTAGTACGTCTTTGAGGTTTTCTGAGGGTTTGTCCTATCCATCTCCATCTCCGCTGTCCTATTTCTTCTGCTATTGGTTTCTGCGCTGTTTTTTCCCAAAGAGTTTCATTTTGGATTATATCCGACCATTGAATCCGTAATATTTTCCTAAGACAAATGTTGACAAAACTCTGAAATTTTCTACTCCAGGTCTTTAGTAGGAAATAGGATTTGATTTGTCAATATTTATGTCATCTGATTCCATGATTCAAACATGACATTTGGATACCAAATTTGATGCATTTAGCAATGATAATATTAAAAAAAAATAATGATAAAAAAACATATCTATGATTATGTTGAAAAAGTAATCTTACAAACGTTGAAAAGAAGAGGAAAAAAACCGACACGTTGCAGTCATGCAAAGAAAGACAACATTTTTGCTCTGTATTGCACTTCACACGCTAAGGTCACCACCTGCAATGCAATGGTCATTTACTGTGAGTGGGAGTTGCACGTGATTTTAGGTTGTGATTTTGTACCCATTTTTGTTGTTGTTGTTGTTGTTGTTGCAATAAGAACACTTTGGGGCAATGGATATTTATAATTGTGTCTTATGAAAAGAGGCTAAATGAAATAATATCTCATGTTTGGTTTGAAAATAATTGGCAATCATTGTAGTTTGAGATCATTATAAACTTGACTAATCCATCAATGTCCTTCAAATCGAAAAAAGGTAACTTACGAGCGTAGCCTTTCTTTTGGACACGACTGTAGTTTACATATGAATATATAATAGAGCGTACGTGTATTATAGATACAGCTTACAATCATAACAATATACAATATAATATAACGATATACAATATTGATTTCACAATACCATAGATCCAAAGTTTTTTACAACAATATTATGCATTATCATAGAATAATAGAGCTATACAATTTGCACTAAAAATACAATACAGGCCACAATGATATACAATTTGTAATAATGCACATATACAAATATAATAATATACTATATTATATAATTCACAATAATTTACACTTGATAATATAAATTGAAAAACATACGATGTACAAATAGTATACAATATGCATTAATTAAACAAACGTAAGCATGCAAGTCACGGCAATGACAATACTGCTGATTGTATCAAAACTTCTTGTGACACTACAATCGTTGCTGTATTTGTGATATTACAATCATTGCTATATTAGGTGGCATTGCAATTGCTGCTACATTTATACATTACAATAACTGCTACATTTGTGACATAATAATCGAGGCTACATTTGTGAAAATTACAATCGTTGCTACAGTTGTGACATTACAATCGTTGCTACAGTTGTGACAATACAATTTTTGCTACATATGTGACTTTACAATCGATACTACGTTTGTGACATTACAATCATTGTTACATTTGTGACATTACAATCGTTTCTATATTTGTGACGTTACAATCGTTGCTTTATTTGTGACATTACAGTCGTTGCTTTATTTGTGACATTACAATTGTTGATATACTTATGACATTACAATCAATGCTACATTTGTGGTATTACAATCGTTGCTTTATTTGTGACATTACAGTCGTTGCATTATTTGTGACATTACAATCGTTGCTTTATTTGTGCCATTACCGCCGTTGCTTTATCTGTGACATTACAATTGTTGCTATACTTGTGACATTACAATCAATGCTACATTTGTGACATTACAATCGTTGCTATATTTGTGGCATTACAGTCGTTGCATTATTTGTGACATTACAATTGTTGCTATATTTGTGACATTACAATCATTGCCATATTTGTGACATTACAATCGTTGCTATATTTGTAACATTACAATCGTTGCTATATTTGTGACATTACAGTCGTTGCTATATTTGTGACATTACAGTGGTTGCTTTATTTGTGCCATTACAGTCGTTGCTTTATTTGTGACATTACAATTGTTGCTATACTTGTGATATTACAATCGTTGCTTTATTTGTGACATTACAGTCGTTGCTATATTTGTGACATTACAGTGGTTGCTATATTTGTAGCATTACAGTCGTTGCTATAGGTGTAGGGGGCTCTGGACTGAGGTTGAACCTTGGTATTCGGCATGCTGCTCCCGACTCAGTCGGGTGGATGAGCACCATCGGTCCTCATCCATCTCCCAAATCTCTCATGTGTTGGCTCCAAGCGCCACACCCCGGAATACCGCTTCAGCTGCCGGGCTAAACCACGTGAGGGGATAGTGTTGACACTGCACTACAAGGCGAACAATCTCCTTGAAGCAGATTACCGGCCAAGTCGGAAGTGGTTCCGAAAAACCTCAACGGCCGAGCGTCCATGGTCAAGGCGAGCCTCCAAGTCGGAGGATATCGGTCGTGGCCAGGTCTAGAGAGGAATGGGCTCCGCCAGACGTCACAGCCCAAGATACAATGCAAGATGACTAAAAGAATAACAAATTCCTTACCGACTCTGTCGTCGCCCGGGTTAACAAGGGCCGCCACTACACTTCGGCACCAGGGCGGAAGTGGAAAATATGCGACTGGTGCCACTAAAGATAAGATATGTGCTAGGCGCAACAACATACCCATTGGTACGTGATATGTCAGGACGCTTAATGCTCCTGGTAAATTAGAAGAACTAACACATGCATTGAGAAAATATAACTGGAACATCATTGGATTATGTGAGATGGGATAGAAGAGTATAGGAGAAACATCAACCCATGAAAGAGACAAGCTTTACTTCAGTGATAGGGATGACAGACACGAAGAAGGTGTCAGTTTTCTCGTGCACAAAGACACAGCAAGTGCAGTGATGGGATGCCGGCCAGTTTTCAGCAGGCTCATCACAATTTGTCTCCGGGCATCACCCTTTACCCTTCAACATCACAATACTGCAATAATACTCGCCAACCACTACGCACTCTGATGAAGAAGTTGAAGATTTCTATAATCAAATGCAAGAAGTCATTGATGAAACACCGAAAAAGGACATTCTTGTTGTACAAGGGGACTGAAATGCCAAGATCAGAGTAGGTGCACAGAAAGACTAGAAAGACACATGCGGACGCTATTGTAACACATAAACTAACGAGAGAGGATTGAGATTGCTAGAATTCGTCACATTCAATGACCTGAAAGTGATCAACACATTCGACCATCATAAGGCATCTACAAGGTTGACCTGGCACAGCCCAAACGGCACCCACCACCAGATAGACTACATCCTGATGAGAAGACGCTTCTATACATCAGTCAACACTGCCAGGACACGCAGCTTCCCGGGAGCGAATATCACCAGCGATCACGAACAAGTTTAAATATCTGGGAGCAATACTGTCGGACGAAGGATCAAAACCTGAAGTATTAACAAGGAGTGCAATGACAACATCAGCATTAGCCAAGATGGGAACCGTCTGGAAAGACAACAAAGTCTCCCTTAGCTCAAAGATACAAATTATGTTTCTTTACGCCTGCGAAACATGGACACTAACTGAATATATAGAGAAGAGAATACAGGCAACATAAATGAGGTGCTTTAGAAGACTGCTTGGTATTTCTCACAAAGGCCATATCAACAATGAAGAAGTCAGAGACAGAATAAGACAAACCATTGATCCTTACGAAGATCTCCTCAGCACTGTCAAAAGGCGCAAAATGAAATGGTTTGGACACTTGGTGAGAGAAGGAGAGCTTCCAAAAACCGTGCTTCAAGGAACTGTCAGGAGGCAGGAAAAGAGGCAGACAAAAGAAGAGATAGGATGACAATATCACTTAATGGACGGGCCTGAAGCTAAGTGAGCTGATGAGACGGGTGGAGGACAGGAAGGAGTGGAGAAGACTGGTTATTTGGTCATCGGTAGCGCCCCAACGGTCTCCGCAATGGGACAGATGGATATATAGAATCGTTGCTATATTTGTG
>JAXRKP010001788.1:2500-93236 GCA_037039925.1 Doris montereyensis
GCTTTCAAACTTGGTGGATCCAGCTAAAAAAAGGAGCAAGTATGAAAAATGATTTGGATAAAATTTCAGCTTGGAGCAATACATGACCATTACGTTTCCATCCGGATAAATGTAAGCATAACATGCACATTGCTAAACACAACCCAGATCTAAACTATTCTATTTACTAATGGGGAAACAACTACCGGAAACAGTGGCGGATGAAAAGGATAGTGGAGTGACTATAGACAGTGGTGATCTCAGTTTTGAAAAACACATAATTGAGAAAAACAAACAAAAAAAGCAACTCAATGTTTGCAACAATCAGGAGGATATTCCAACACCTTCACGAAGAAACATTCATTCCGCTGTAGAAGTAATTAATGGGTGCCCATTTAGACTGCGCCAGTTCAGCCTGGGCACCTTACAAGATCAGACACATAGATCTAATAGAGAGAGTTCAAAGAATAGCAACAAAATAGATTCCAGACAGGAAGGATTTAACGTATTTCGGCGCGCTGTGATAGAAGTGTAAAAAATTGTAAACGGTGTTTATGATGGAAAAGTAGGGAGCTTCATCAAAAATGGCGTCTGATATTTCTGTACGAAAAGGAACTAGAGGAAGCAGAAATAAAATTGTTCCGTCAAAGGGCAAGATTAGACCTTCGGAAATACAGACGTAGTGTGAGGAGTGGCACACCTTTGGAACAGCTTATCAAATAAAAGCGTATGCGCCAAGACCCTGGATAAATTAGGCATGATAAAGTTCTGGGGAAGCAGAAAATAGTCTACAACTGTAAAGCCACAATTACCACACGTCATTAGAAAGACAACCTGAACAGGAGTCCAGTGAAGAGGATCATTAGAACCTGTGCTGGAAATCAACGTTAAGTTAGCTAAATAAATACGAAAAAGTGATGATAAGATGTGCAAATGTCATAGCTTTAGTGCGATTTTTAAACAAATTGGTGTGCAATTGTATTTACGCAACTGAAACTGGCCTCTAGACCAAAAAGGCGAACTTGCGTCGATATGAAACGGATATTTCGCAATCTGCAGTCGATATCCATTGAATGTAAGCACTACTTTCGATATATTCTTTAGATTTGCTAGATCAAGATCTATTATTCTCGGTAAAAAAAGAAATTTTAATCTAGACATTTTTCTCTGCCAGGGCGTGGACAGTAAGACAAAAGGTATCTGCTGCGGAAGTTTATTTAAAGACACTCGTTTAAGGAGGCGAGACAACAATTACGAAAACACTGTGGTCTCTGTCTTAAGAAAAGGTGACAATCAAGTCATGAATACATGCCTAGGTCAACGAATTCCAAAATAATGGCTCTGTTGAAAATTCCAACACGGAAAATGCCATGACCGCTCAGATGATCATGTCAATGTTCTTAGAGACTCTGTTCAAGAAAACCACAAGTATCCCCTATGAAATGGGACACAATTTCCCGTGAAAGAATTCGGCGTATTCTTCAATTTGATCTGAAATTGAAAGCTTATTATATCAACGTCAAGCATAAAAAGTGAATATGACCTTGAGACCAGACTGGAAATGTGTCCAGTGGCTTCAACAGAGGATTGAATCGGACCCAGTTTGGATCAACAACATCTAGTTTTTAATGAGGCACATTTTCACCTTTGTGGACACGTCAATTCCAAAACTGTTGTCTATATTGGAACCCAAACACTTCCATATATATCGTTGAGAGACCCGTGCATGCCCGAAGGGCAAAACACAGATTGCCTTTAGCACACAAGGACTTATCAGACCGTTCTCGTTCGAATCTGAAAACGGAGAGGTGAGAAAACGCCTCAATGAAGAAATTATGTGATTTCAAGAAGATGGTGCGACCACGCACGTCAAATTCAATAGCGCAATGGTTGCCAAAGCAAATTTGCTGATCGAATTATCAGCCGACAAGCGAATGTCAGTTGGTCACCACATCCTCCGAACTTTAATCAATTTTTTTTTATGTAGGGCTTTCTTAAGGACCACAAACCATTGAAGAACTTAAAAACAGCATCTGCCAAAAGGTTACATCAATTGGTCAGGAACGTGTATGAGAGTAATTGAAAATTTCAAAGAAAGAGAATCCAATTGTGTATTACAGGACGGACACGGTAGTCATTTAGAGCATATTATTGTCTAGAACATGTTTGCTCTGAAAAGGAAATTTCAAGATGGCTACAGTGCAAATGAGAGATTCTAATATAATTTTAAGTACACCCGTTTTGTATGTATGTCAATAATTAAGACATGTTTATGTACTTTGTAGCCTATCATAATTTGCTCGTATATTCCAGTTTCTTAATTTTGAGGATTTTGATCATTTTTGTCTATCCCCGCACATTCATGTTAGTCGTTTTTCCTTCCATATAAATTACTGAAATTTTGTATGCTCTCTATCATTTTATCAGACTACCTTGCTGCCAAATATTGTGCAAATTGATGCAACGTCTTTCAAGTTACTGGGAAAATGGAGGGTTCTGTTTTTATTGTGTCACGGTAAGTACGAGCGACGTAAACGCGGCCATTCTAAGAAAGATTGCATTTTGTGAAGTAGTGTGTAATGCCATGAAATGAAAGGAAATGTAATCGACTAAAGAGACAGCGCAGGCATGACAAAAGTCTTGGCCTGAATTTTCACATAAAACAAAACATGTCTGATATAAGTATCAAATTCTCATCGTAAATGTGTGGTGGTAATCTTGGTGTTTGTTTTTTTCAATTCCGATGATCTCTAAGGTGATAATAACTCTTCATAACATTGAACAGAATGGCTGGACATGACAGTAACTGTAACAGAGACTGTAAGATTGGTTGTATACTGTGAGGACTTTCGTGTGATGATTCAGGAGGCGACGTCCTGTCATGATACGCCATGAGTGGATGGAGGAGGAATAGCCCCTCCTTTCACCGAAAGAAAACACATATCCTACATTATTCTTGTTCCCCCCCCTCCAACCCCACGCCATCATTTTCTCCCAAACCCTAAAGGTAATTTTCATTTCTCTACTGCAGCTGTATATGTAAGAAATAATTTGATATAAAGGATAAATTATAACTAGGGAATGAATCCCTGAGGTCACCGGTGGTACTAGGAACTAGGAAGGCATTTTTGCTTACTTAAAACTTAAATCCCTTGAGCCACCAGTTGTGCCGCGACAGCTTTCAGAACTTTTCACTACTGAAACGCCACCGGTAGGGCCCGATAGCAATTGTAACCTGTTAGTAGTAAATATCCTACATATTATGTATTACATTATTTACATATTACTAGATCTAGACCTTTTGAGAGACCACTGGTTAAACCGTACTTTGTCCAGGAGATCATGGAATGGCAATTAGTGCCAGCAGCAGAGTTGTCAGTTTGTCTTTGTTACTCGGCTCAAGCATGACTCCGCCAAGAAGATGAATGAATTAATTGAATATTGATCGTTTCCACAGCCTAAAATAAGGCATAGTTTTCAAAAAGAGCAATGATTGAGACAACATCAGTCTTTCTCCTCCCCCCCCCCATTATCAAGATGGCCAATGTTTTCCTTTTTATGCCATTGGTGTCACAGCGTCGACTCGGTGACCATGTCTTACTTCGAAAACAGAATCAATTTTCACAGAGCTCTGAATCAACCAAAAAACTTCACCCTGTGTTAGAATATAAATAAATTGATGCCTCTGAATAAATTTGACCAATACGTAATGCTATTTTGAATGGGCACAGGTTGTTATTTGTTTTGTGTCACGCTGTCTTGGATTCATTCGACAGGAGAAATGTTGCCCTTTTGGTTCAGGCGAGTGACTTTGAACTATCAGATCAGCCCATTCTTTTCAGTTGCAGGAATAAAAGTTAGTTTTAAACTCTACGAAACACACTGTTATTGATATTTTGTCATCTTAAATAGCCATTTCGCTCAATTATGCACACAAAATAAGCTCCAAACCCATATATGGTCACAATCACAAAATAAGCGATTTTTTAAATTCATTAAAACAATTTTTTTCTAGATCAAGTTCTTCTTCCTGTAGTTAAGCATCAAAATCTTTGAGGTTTATCATAGAACATGCCAATGATGAAAAAACACCAACCATATACCATGAAATAATGTAGTATAGGAGGAGATGGTGTGAAATACAACATAATTCCAAACTCCCCCCCCAACAAAAAAAACCCCCAAAAAACTAAAGCAATTCTCAGATTTTTCATCCGAAATTTTGAGATAAAAATATTGTTATAACATTATGTTTCTTTAACTTTTGACGTAGAAGTCGTTTGCTTTATTCCCATAATTGAAGCCATACATTTGTATACTTTTCGCACCTTTATTGTGAATTTTGCCTTGTGGTACATGTACTTCCTTTCACTCCTTCTCTATCATTTCTTCTCTCTAGTCTTTGCCTGTTCTCTTCTTCCCTTCTTGTTTCCCATACTCACCTCTGTCTGTCTGTCAGCCTCTCTCTCTCTCTCTCTCTCTCTCTCTCTCTCTCTCTCTCTCTCTCTCTCTCTCTCTCTCTCTCTCTCTCTCTCTCTCTCTCTCTCTCTCTCTCTCTCTCGTTCTTTATTTCTTTCTGTCTGTCTCTGTCTGTCTCTCTCTCTCTCTCTCTCTCTCTCTCTCTCTCTCTCTCTCTCTCTCTCTCTCTCTCTCTCTCTCTCTCTCTCTCTCTCTCTCTCTCTCTCTCTCTCTCTCTCTCTCTCTCTCTCTCTCTCTCTCTCTCTCTCTCTCTCTCTCGTTCGTTCTTTATGTCTGTCTCTGTCTCTGTCTCTGTCTCTGTCTCTGTCTCTGTCTCTGTCTCTGTCTCTCTCTCTCTCTCTCTCTCTCTCTCTCTCTCTCTCTCTCTCTCTCTCTCTCTCTCTCTCTCTCTCTCTCTCTCTCTCTCTCTCTCTCTCTCTCTCTCTCTCTCTCTCTCTCTCTCTCGCCTTTTATTACTTACTTATTTTTATTTTATTTTTTTCATTTATTTTTTTCTAAATTTGAACCTCTCATTCTCGTTTCTTCCCCTTTATATTCTTGACTTTCCCTTCTACTCATTCTTATTATCACCGTCTTTTGTTCTTTCTTCCTCCTATCCATTTTTCTCCTGAAATCACACTGTGTGATGCCTTAATTAGAGTTTAATTCTATATATATTTCTCGTTTGTTGTCTGACGAAGGGTTATACCCGAAACTTCCCGTGTTTTTCTATCTTCATTACCGGTAGTGGAGTTGTCATTTATTGTCGTTTTTAAATATCATGACGTATCACGGCTACCAGGTGCGACGTTCGTGTGACTCCAGTGTGAAAGAATGTCAGGGAGATGATTTGCCAGCGAACGCGCCACGACCTGCACGATTGCCTAAATTGAATCCAATCACAAATGATTGTTATTTAATTACCCGACATCATCGTATCACTATCACTGACTGGGTAGGAAAATTGCCTTGAGAAAACAAACTTAACGGCGATCTATATGCCACCCCAGGGTAACATTTTTTTTAAAGGTAATCTATAGACAACATATGGCCCCTAGGCTAACAGTTTTACTTAAAAGGCAATCCATAGACAACCTATGGCCCCAGGGTAACAGTGTTACTTAAAGGCAATCCATTGACAACCTGTGGCCCCATGGTAACAGTTTTAATTAAAAGGCAATCCATTGACAACCTATGGCAACATGGTAACAGTTTTACTTAAAGGCAATCCATTGACAATCTATGGCCACAGGGTAACACTTTTACTTTAAAAGCAATCCATAGACAACCTGTGGCCCTATGGTAACACTTTTACTTAAAAGCAATCCATAGACAACCTGTGGCCCCATGGTAACAGTTTTACTTAAAGGCAATCCATAGACAACCTGTGGTAACAGTTTTAATTAAAGGCAATCCATAGACAACCTATGGCCCCAGGGTAACAGTTTTACTTAAAGGCAATCCATAGACAACCTATGGCCCCAGGGTAACAGTTTTAATTAAAGGCAATCCATAGACAACCTATGGCCCCAGGTAACAGTTTTACTTAAAGGCAATCCATAGATAACCTATGGCTTAAAAGGCAATCCATCGACAACCCTATGGTAACAGTTTTACTTAAAGGGACAACCTACAGGGTAACAGTTTAAAGGGAATACATGGTAAAGGGAAACATGTAACAGTTTTACTTAAAGGAAACATGTGGCCACAGGGTAACAAATTTACTTAAAGGCAATCCATAGACAACCTGTGGTAACAGTTTTACTGACAGGTAATCCATAGACAACCTATGGCCTCAGAGTAACAGTTTTACTTAAAGACAATCCATAGACAGCCTATGGCCCCAGGGTAACAGTTTTACTTAAAGGAATACATAGACAACATGTGGCCACAGGGTAACAGTTTTACTTAAAGGCAATCCATAGACAACCTATAGCCACAGGGTAACAGTTTTACTTAAAGGCAATCCATAGACAACCTATAGCCACAGGGTAACAGTTTTACTTTAAAGGCAATTCCTAGACAACCTATGGCAACAGGGTAACAGTTTTACTTAAAGGCAATTCCTAGAAACCTATGGCAACAGGGTAACAGTTTTACTTAAAGGGAATCCATAGAAAACCTTCGGCCCCAGGGTAACAGTTTTACTTAAAGGGAATACATAGACAACATTCGGCCACAGGGTAACAGTTTTACTTAAAGGCAATTCATAGACAACCTGTGGCCCGAGGGTAACAGTTTTACTTAAACGTAATCCATAGACAAGCTCTGGCAACATGGTAACAGTTTTACTTAAAGGGAATACATAGACAACTTATGGCCTCATGGTAACATTTATACTTAAAGGCAATTCATAGATAACCTGTGGCCCAGGGTAACAGTTTTACTTAAGGCAATTCATAAACGCCCTGTGGCCCAGGGTAACAGTTTTCCTTAAAAGTAATTCGTAGACAATTTTCGGCCCCATGGTAACAGTTTTACTTGAACGGAATCCATAAACAACCTGTGGCAACAGGGTAACAGTTTTACTTAAAGCGAATACATAGACAACCTGTGGCCTAATGGTAACATTCATACTTAGAAGCAATTCATAGACAACATGTGGCCTCATGGTATCAGTTATGCTTAAAGGCAATTCATAGATAACATGTGGCCTCAGGGTAACATTTTTGCTTAGAGTGAATCCATAGACAACCTGTGGCCCCAATGTAATAGTTTTACTTACAGGCAATTCATAGACAACCTATGACCTCAGGGTAACAGTTTTTATAAAGGCAATTCATAGACAACATGTGGCCTTATGGTCACATTTATACTTATAGGCAATCCATAGACAACCTGTTTCCATAGGGTAACCGTTTTACTTAAAGGTAATTCATGGACCTTGTGGCATTAGAATAACATTTATACTTATAGGCAATCCATAGACAATATGTGGCCATGGGGTAACAGTGTTACTTAAAGGCGATTCATAGACAACCTGTGGCCACAGTGTAACATTTTGGTTAGAGTTAAAGTAAATCCTTGCACAACCTGTGACCTTAATGTAACGTTTTGGGTAGAGTTAGAGGCAATCCAAAGGCAAACTGTAGCCCCAGGGTAACATTTTTGCTTAAAGGTAATCTATAAGTAATATATGGCCCCAGGGTACCATGTTTACTGAAAGGCAACCGCATAGGCATTTTTAGTTAAATGCAATCTATAGGTTACCTCTGGCCCGAGGGTAATATTTGTAAAGTCAATCTATAGGCAACATGTGGTCCCAGGGTAATATTTTTACTTAAACACAATCCATGGGCAACACGTAGCCCCAGCGTAATACTAATATTGTTAATTTAAAGTAAATATATAGGCAGCATCTGGCCCCAGGTTAATATTTTTGCTTATATGCAATATATAGGCAACATGTGGCCACAGAGTAATATTTTTGCTTAAAGGCAATATATAGGCAACCTCTGACCCATGGGTAATATTTTAGCTTAAATGTAATCTATAGGCAACACATGGCCCCAGGGTAATATTATTATTGTTAATTAAAGGCAATCTATAGGCAACACATGGCCCCAGGTTAATACTAATATTTTTAATTATAGGCAATCTATAGGCAACACATCGCCCCAGGGTAAACTATTATTGTTAATTAAAGGCAATCTATAGGCAACACATGGCCCCAGGTTAATACTAATATTGTAGTAATATTGTCAACTAAAGGCAATCTATAAGCAACACATGGCCCCAGGTTAATACTAATATTGTTAATTATAGGCAATCTATAGACAACACGTGGCCCCAGGTTAATACTAATATTGTTAATTAAAGGCAATCTATAGGCAACACATAGCCCCAGGGTAATACTATTATTGTTAATTAAAGGCAATCTATAGGCAACACATGGCCCCAGGGTAATATTTTTACTTACATGCAAAATATAGACAACACATGGCCCCAGGGTAATAGTAATATTGTTAATTAAAGTCAATCTATAGGCAACATGTGGCCACAGAGTAACATTTTTCCTTAAAGGCAATTTATAGGCAACCTCTGACCCCAGGGTAATATTTTAGCTTAAAGGCAATCTATAGACAGCCAATAGCCCCAGGTTAATATTTTTGCTTAAAGGCAATCTATAGACAACCAATGGCCCCTGGGTAATATTTTAGCTTAAAGGCAATATATAGACAACCAATGGCCCCAGGGTAATATTTTAGCTTAAAGGCAATATATAGACAACCAATGGCCCCAGGGTAATATTTTAGCTTAAAGGCAATATATAGACAACCAATGGCCCCTGGGTAATATTTTTAACTTAAAGGCAATCTATAGACAACCAATGGTCCCTGGGTACTATTTTAGCTTAAAGGCAATCTATAGACAACCAACGGCCCCAGGGTAATATTTTAGCTTAAAGGCAATATATAGACAACCAATGGTCCCTGGGTACTATTTTAGCTTAAAGGCAATCTATAGACAACCAATGGCCCCCAGGATAATATTTTAGCTTAAAGGCAATCTATAGACAACCAATGGCCCCTGGGTAATATTTTAGCGTAAAGGCAATATGTAGACAACCAATGGCCCCTGGGTAATATTTTAGCTTAAATGTAATCTATAGACAACCAATGGCCCCTGGGTAATATTTTAGCTAAAGGCAATCTATAGACAACCAATGGCCCCAGGGTAATATTTTAGCTTAAAGGCAATCTATAGACAACCAATGGCCCCAGGGTAATATTTTAGCTTAAAGGCAATCTATAGACAACCAATGGCCCCTGGGTAATATTTTAACTTAAAGGCAATCTATATACAACATCTAACCCTGGTTAATATTTTAACTTAAAGGCAATATATAGACAACCTCTGACCCCTGGGTAATATTTTAGCTTAAAGGCAATCTATAGACAAATGAGACCCCTGGGTAACATTTTTGTTTAAAGGCAATCTATATACAACATCTAACCCCTGGTTAATATTTTAACTTAAAGGCAATCTATAGGCAACCTCTGACCCTGGGTAATATTTAGCTTAAATGCAATCTATAGGCAACCAATGGCCTCAGGGTAATATTTTAGCGTAAAGGCAATATATAGACAACCAATGGCCCCAGGATAATTTTTTAGCTTAAAGGCAATCTATAGACAACCAATGGCCCCTGGGTAATATTTTAGCTTAAAGTAGGTAATCTATAGACAACCTCTGACCCTTGTGTAATATTTTAGCTTAAAGGCAATCTATAGACAACCTCTGACCCCTGGGTAATATTTTAGCTTAAAGGCAATGTATAGACAACCAATGGCCCCTGGGTAATATTTTAACTTAAAGGCAATATATAGACAACCAATGGCCCCAGGGTAATATTTTAGCTTAAAGGCAATCTGTAGACAACCAATGGCCCCAGAGTAATATTTTAGCTTAAAGGCAATCTATAGACAATCAATGGCCCTGGGTAATATTTTAGCTTAAAGGCAATCTATAGACAACCAATGGCCCCAGGTAATATTTTAGCTTAAAGGCAATCTATAGACAACTTCTGATCCTGGGTAACATTTTTTGCTTAAAGGCAATCTACAGGCAACCTCTGACCCCTGGGTAATATTTTAGCTTAAAAGGCAATATAAAGACAACCAATGGCCCGAGGGTAATATTTTAGCTTAAAGGAAAATATATAGACAACCAATGGCCCCAGGGTAATATTTTAGCTTAAAGGCAATATATAGACAACCAATGGCCCCAGGGTAAATTTTTAGCTTAAAGACAATCTATAGATAACCAATGGCCCCAGGGTAATATTTTAGCTTAAAGGCAATATATAGACAACCAATGGCCCCTGTGTAATATTTTAGCTTAAAGGCAATATATAGACAACCAATGGCCCCAGGGTAATATTTTAGCTTAAAGGCAATCTATAGATAACCAATGGCCCCTGGGTAATATTTTAGCTTATAGGCAATAAATAGACAACCAATGGCCGCAGGGTAACATTTTTCTTGAAGTAAAAGGCAACGCATAGGCAACCTGGAGCCCCCAGATGACATGTTTGCTTAAAAGCAATCTATAGGCAACATGTGGCCCCAGGGTAACATAAGGCAATTCACGGGCAACATGTGGCCCTAGGGTAATTTTTTACTTAAAGGCGCTCCATAGGCAACATGTGGCCCCAGGGTCATTTTTACTTAAAGGCG
Source organism: Doris montereyensis (assembly GCA_037039925.1). NCBI lineage: Eukaryota > Metazoa > Mollusca > Gastropoda > Nudibranchia > Dorididae > Doris > Doris montereyensis. Next base: position 13,117 of record JAXRKP010001788.1, read on the forward strand.
CTCCATAGGCAACATGTGGCCCCAGGGTAATATTTTTGCTTAAAGACAATTTATAGGTTACCTGTGGCCCGACAGTAATATTTTTGCTTAAAGGCAATCCATAGGCAACCAGTGGCCGTAGAGTAACATTTTTGCTTAAATTTAAAGGCAACCCATAGCAAGCAGTGGCCTTTGAGTAACATTTTTGCTTACATTTAAAGGCAATCCGTAGCTACCAGTGGCCCAAGGGGAACATTTTTGCTTAAAGTTAAAGGCAATCCAAAGCAAGCAGTGGCCATGGGGTCACTTTTTGCTTTAAGTTAAAGGCAATCCACAGCAACCTGTGGCCCTAGGATAAGATTTTTGTTTAAGGTTAAAGGCAATCCATAGCAACCAGTCGCCCCAGGGAAGCATTTTTGTTTAAAGTTAAAGGCAATCTATAGCAACCAACATTTGGCCCCAGGGTAACATTTTCGCTTAAAATTAAAGGCAATCCATAGCAACCAACATTTGGCCCCAGGGTAACATTTTTTCACTTAGATTTAAAGAAAATATTTTTGCAATAGCAACCAGTGTGGTAGCAATCAGTGGTCATACAAAGTAACATTTTTGCTTTAAAGTTAAAGGCAATCCATAGGGCAATCCAACCAGTGGCCCCAAGAAACCTACGGTAATCCATATTTACTTAAAGTTAAAGGCAAGCCCATAGCAAACTGTAGCAACCTGTCCCCAGGAAAAGATTTTTACTTTAAGTTAAAGTTAAAGGCAATCCATAGCAAACTATGGTCCCCAAGAAACATTTTTACTTAAAGTTAAAGGCAATCCATACCAAACTGTGGGCCCCAAGAAACATTTTTACTTAAAGTTAAAGGCAATCCATAGCAACCTGTGGTCCCAGGGTAATAACATGTTTGCTTAAAGTTCAAAAGGCAATCCATAGCAACCAGTGGACACAGGGTAAGATTTTGGCTTAAATTTAAAGGCAATCCATAGCAACCTGTGGCCCCAGGATAAGATTTTGGCTTAAAGATAAAGGCAATCCATAGCAACCAGTGGCCCCAAGGTAACATTTTGGCTTCAAGATGAGAGAGAGAAAGAGAGGGAGGGAGAGAGAGAGAGAGAGAGAGAGAGAGAGAGAGAGAGAGAGAGAGAGAGAGAGAGAGAGAGAGAGAGAGAGAGAGAGAGAGAGAGAGAGAGAGAGAGAGAGAGAGACAGAGACAGAGACAGAGAGAGAGCGAAAAAAGAAAGAGACAGACAGACAGACAGAGACAGAGAGAGAGAGAGAGAGAGAGAGAGAGAGAGAGAGAGAGAGAGAGAGAGAGAGAGAGAGAGAGAGAGAGAGAGAGAGAGAGAGAGAGAGGAGAGAGGGGGAGAGAAAATCCTGGCCACCAGAGAGAGAGAGAGAAAGAGAGAGAGAGAGAGAGAGAGAGAGAGAGAGAGAGAGAGAGAGAGAGAGAGAGAGAGAGAGAGAGAGAGAGAGAGAGAGAGAGAGAGAGAGAGAGAGAGAGAGAGAGAGAGAGAGAGAGAGAGAGAGAGAGAGAGAGAGAGAGAGAGAGAGAGAGAGAGAGAGAGAGAGAGAGAGAGAGAGAGAGAGAGAGAGAGAGAGAGAATGGCTAAACCACAATAAAGCTAACCACAATAGCCACCCTTAGAACTATAAGTATAAAAAGAGTAAATCACATGATCTCAGAGTGAATTAAGAAGAAACAGCAAGATGTTTTGTTTCATCAAAATTTATCCCGCCCTCCATATACATGATCTTAGGGTGAATTAAGAGGAAATATGTGTAAAAACAGTGAGTGAAAGAAGTAGGACCTCACAGTAGCCCTACCAATCGCCCGCAACAAGGTGAAAACATCATGTGATTGTGAGTGAAAGGAAAGTAGGACCTACCACTACAGTACTGCAACAAGCTCTTGTCAACCACCCACAAAAGAATAAAAAGAAAGAAGTAAAGTCTACCAGCACCCCACTGTTTCTTATTCCCCCCCCTGCTCCACAGCCAATCACCCAAGCACAAATAAGGAATGAAGGACTTCATAATAATCTAAATCGTTCCTCTTCACACAAAATAACAAAAGGATAGGCCTTCAAAACAGTTTTGTTAACAGCACTTTAATATTATAGATATAGCTTCCAAGGACACAGGCAGTACCAAATTTGTAAAACCAGTTGAAATTTTGAATTTTTCTTAAACACCAATAAAAATGCTTTCCTTTACTGAAATATAAATCAATGTTAAGAGTTAAATTTTGAAACATACAGTATTATTACAAAAATTTGTACAAACCAGTCTTAGTCTTAATTTTAATTTTCCAACGACACCAATTTGGATCATCCCATTCTGACCCCATAAAAAAAGCATTGAGATTGAAATCAAACCCAAACCAAAACCAAAACAAGGCTGTGTTCTGCCTACTTGTTTAAGAGATGCCCATTCAAGAGAAAAAGAAGAAAAAGTATTAAGGAAGACAGAGACAGAGTTGAGACAGACAGACTCAAATGAGAAGGGAACAAATCCACACATATGAAATATTTTGGACAAAAAGAGAGTTTCAAAAGATGGGATAAGAGAGAGAAAAAAGAAAACATTTAACATGAAAAGAGAACGGTTGAAAGAGAGACAGACAGACTAACAAAAATTTGATTAGGATCTGAGGAGAAAAATAACATCACAAAATAACTGTAACAAACTGGTATAACATAATAATAAACAAATTTGAACATTATTGAAACCCAACCTTGCATCATGTTCATACCACGCTTAAACTACCAGAAGAAAAATTAATTAAAAAATATCCAAATTTATTATCAATGTTGATTTGAACTTCGAAGATTAATTAGTAGTTCTCCAGTAATGAACTATATTTGTTTCGTTAAAACTTTTTTCTTATCTGTAAAACAAAAATCAGAATAACTTAAACACTTCTACATGGTTTGTGTTTCAGTGAGGGTAGGTTGACTGAGTAAAATTATCATTGAACATAGATCTAACATCAAGTTTGAAACATAATGGATGAAATTTGAGGACTTCACTTTTAAGGAGTATAAATTGCAGAAAGATTAAAAAACCCAAAACAAAACCACAAACAAACCATGTGTCTGAAAAGCGAGGAAGCATTTAACATAACTCCAGAGACAGGAAACTATATCAATGAGAATGGATCATAGAATTTCACAAAATCAGAAAACATCAGATTCTTCATGATGGTAGGCAGCCAAAACCACCTCATATTGCTGTTTTAATTGCATTTCACAGACACGGGTATGTTGTTTGAAGTACATTTGATTTTTGGAGAAATTGGATTTGATATCATTTACAGGCTGTGACGTAATATCTGATCTATGCAGAATTAAGACGCGTTTTCTTGAAAATACACGTCCCCCAATTATTTTTGTTTTTTTAATCTTCTACCAGCTGCACAGCCTTCATAATTGTGGCCCCAGAAAAAATCTTCAAATTGAATTCATCAAATCAGTTTTCACAAGTGGACGATGATAATGATATAGTGTATGATGATTTCCGAACAAAAATACAATGGAGAGACTTACAAAAATTCAATAGTTTTTATCATTTCTGACACATTGTACAACAACGTAACTAATTATATAAATTTCCTTACTACCTAACTTCAAGAAAGTTAAATTTTAATAGAGACATTACCCAAAAACTAAAAGGTTATCAAATACAGCTTTATGACGGGATGACCATATGAACTCAAACAGGTTAAAGGGATGTTGTTGGGTTAAAAAAGAAAACATTTCAACAAACATTCTTTCCCTCTGAAAGATAATTTTTTTAAAAGGTTGTAAATTTAACTTTGCAGACGTTTCATAAAACTTTTTTCTTGTATTTATCTGTTGTTGCTAATCATAGATAATCACATAGATAATAAATAACAGCCTTGATTTTCAAATTGCCAAACCACTCATATTGCTACTGAAGGAATGCAGAATTAAGATGAAAAACCATACAAATTAGAACATTCACTGACAATACTTTCTCATTCCACAGAAAGTCAACGGAAGAAGGAAAAAAATGGCTGCCAAAAATTTTCATACATTAAAATACTTTGTGATTTAGTTTTTTTAAAGTAAAGACCTGAAGGAAAAACATAAAATGCATAACAAAACCGAAGAAGGAAAAACAATATTCTTAAAATAAACCAACAACAAAGCAAAGAAAAAAACAACTTACATGGCAATGTTTTTATAAAATCAGGAACCCTGAACATTTTTGTGTCATGGATTTCATTGATTTAAAGGAGAGAAAATCTGCACGCACACACAGAAGAAATAATACCACATTGTTAAAACCTGCAATTCCAAACAATTAAAATCAACCAACAGCAATTAATAAAAGCTACTACATCTATCTAATGATGCTCTTAATTACTCTTATCATGAAATGCATGAGACAAAACTCAAGACCATCTCATATCCTCTGAATGGTGAGTTTGTTTAAAGTTGAGGGTCTCACATAGAAAAACAAACAATCCACCAAAATGACAGAAGAGTCTCACTTATCCTAAATCGACATGACATTCACAATGAAAGATTCCGATTGGTTGAAATTTTCAGTTTGCATACAAATGTCACCAAACAAGAAATAGATTAAAATGTAATAATTAGTCCAAAGGATATTTACTTTTTCAACATTATTTATATGCAATGTATTGAAACATTGTTTTTCATCTATGATAACTGCAGCAAAGATATGGCTTTTTAATAGTAAATTCAAGCATAAAAACAACTTTTAACAACATACATACATCCACATCTTCACTGATTCAGTGCAATAAAATTACTAATCAATAAAGACATTAATCCCCTATGTAGTAACATTTTCAGGAGAAAGTCTTGTCCTATTTTCGCCCTTGGATATAAATATATTTTTATTTGATTTTAAGAATTCTGAAACTGTATCTTCTCATCAAATATATGTGAAATGAGCCCGTCTTGCACACTGAATATTTTACTAACAATTTCATTCTGTTTGATAATCTGCAACAAAAGTTGAAAGACAAAATGATACGAAATTCAAAACAGTTGTCTTTTATTTGTAGATAATTGATAAGAATTAAACAATTAAATTTTCCTCCAGAATAACTGATATCCAGAATATATTCTGCTACTGTTATTTACAGTACACTAATTTCAACCATAAATACTGTGGTAAATAACTGAAAAATAATTTTTTTAAAGATTTCTAAAGAAATTTGTCTGGTACAGATAAGGGAAATAGGTTGGGTTTCCTCTCCATGAACCTTTGCACTGAAAAGACGTAATAGTAATACATCATAAACATAGAGATAATTTGTTTTGCTTTAAAACAGAATTTTTCAGTTATAAACATTAAAACATTTTTCCTTGAAAAATATTTTTTTCACACCTTATTTTCCCTGATAAGAAAACAAACAAACCCAAACCAACTGCATGTGAACGTATCAACTTAAAAATAATAAAATAGCATATAAGGGAATTTAAGTCGAATAAGTAGTTCTCTTGATATCAAGAAGTTATTTACTTTCAACAGACATGCCTGCAACTTTACAAATATGTTATTCATAGAAATAAATGTTCTAAAACTGAATGACAACTCTTCACATCTTCATGGTAAATGAGTAATCATGGGATAAATGATGTCACAAAAGAAGGAATTTAAATTCCAAAGAATGCTTAGTTATTATGCGGTACAATTATTTTTCAATTCCATAGATAGTGAAAGGGGTGTGAGACAAATGATAGTGCAAATTTAAAATCTTCAAACAAACTCTTAAACTTTTAGAATATCATTACTTGGAATTTGTCTGTGAATCACTATGATCAACATTTTGTATGTTTCTTTTACTCAAGACTGCAGCACTACAACTACACACCTAAAGTACACCATTTCACTTTAAGCAAATGGACATTTACTTATTTTACTGTTTTAAGTAATATCTGGCATCTTTGACCACTACAGGAGTATATGGATAATGCAGAGAAAATGAATGCAACAATGAAGAAAATCAAGAGGCCTTCCCTTTGAATATTAAAGAAAGTATAGAATCAAGATGATGGACTTATTATTCACGAAGCTTGAAGCTAATGTCAAAACTCTGCATGTGCACTCAAAGAAAAACAACTACCCAACTAGAGAAAAAAGAAAGAAAACAGAATTATGAAAAGAAAAAAATACCCCCCCCCCCCTGCCCCCAACAGCAAACAAAGGAAAGCCAAACAAACCGATACACTTGACCCACAGCGCAATCTCTTCATTGTTTTCAGTTAATTATGCAAATGAAATATTGAAAGTCATTTAATGGATACAAAGTCAAGGAAGACCACTGTAGAAATTCAGTACTAGATCAATCCAGGCCAAATGCGGAAAGTCTGTAAGCTGTTTTATTTCAAAGGCCATTTTCGTAGGGATAGACACATACAGCACATTAAATCTACATAAGAGAATCAGCTGAACTCGAAGGGAAATCTCCCCATCTCATCCCTAAAGCAAGAAATATAAAATCTTCGTCCATAACAAACAAAATTGGAACATTACAAAGATTATGAGGACATCACTTAGGACAAAACTTGAATAAGTGAAATACTAAATATAAGACAATGAAAGAGAATGAAGAGGTGAAGGGTAGGGGGCGGACATATGCCCTCTAAGGCAAAGCGGGAAATTGTTCCAAGTATGTCCATCAAAATCATGTGGAAATGTGAATGGAACGGGATTTATTTCTCAGATATACTTTATTTTAAAACTTTTTAACTTGAGCCGAATGTTTTACTCATTACATGAACAGAAATACAATAGAAGATAAGCAAATTATCAGAAATATCCTTTAATCTTATTCCTTTTGAGTGGGTATTTTGATTGCATCAAAATGGTTCATATCCTCAAACAGGGTGGCTGCCAGAATCATACCTCAGATATCCATTTCAAATTGAGGGTGCTCATCATGACCAACTTTTGTCTCTGAAAAGGAAAAAATGTGTTGATTTAGTTCCACCTCAGCTCATTTTTGATAAACCAACAATGTCAGAAACATTGTACTTTACAATTACTAGGTAGTCCTGAAGGCCTCAAAAGGCGAAGAATTGTAAGAACAGCTTTTATAAGCATACACAAAAAACCAAAAGGAAGGGCAGAAAAAAACACAAAAAACTAAACTGGTTTCATCCCTTGAGTTTGAATTTCTATCATCACATAGATAGAACAATCTAGACTCGAAATGATTCATACTAAAATTTCATTAATTCCAGAAATTGTCATGATTGAATAAAACCATCTTTCTTTCTTTTCATCTTATGATTGGTCACCAAGTCATTGCCCCCATTTTCCAGCAAGCAACACATCAGTTAGATAAACATAAAGGAAACTGACAGTGACATGTAAGTATATCAAATTCAACTGTTTAAATTCAATAGAAAGTTTCCTTGGTTAATGATTTCAATTGGCCTTTCTCTTGAATTTAGATTAAATCTGAGTGTAAATCAAGCCGAAAGGGATACTGAGAAACAAAGACCTCAACACAGAAGTCACCGTCAAAATTCATGCTGTTGACTTGTTTCAATGCACCGGGCAGTGGACAGGTAAGCACCTGTACGGGGAGTAGATGATCCCGCCCTCCTTGAGTCTCCTGCTGCCTTTCAGGTCGGTCTTGGTGGACCAAAGGCTAAGGGAGTTAACCTTGACAGAAAATGACCTGCTGCCTTGCAGGCCGGTCTTGCTGACCAAAGGCTAAGGGAGTTAACCCTGACAGAAAATAACAACCTGTTGCCTTGCAGGCTGGTCTTGAATGACCAAAGGCTAAGGGAGTTAACAGAAAATAACAAAGCCTGGTAAGGGGCCTCAAGGTGGCAGCCCCACCATCTACCTAGGGTACAGTGGGCTACTCCCCTGCTTATCCTAAACCTAACTGATGCAGAGAAATAAATATAATATACCCGGCTTGACTTTTCAACGATGAAAATGGAAACGAACACTGACTGATTTTTGGAACATGAAATGTTAGGGCAATAAATGGAAAAGAGAATTAGTTGAAGAAATGGAAAAATTCAAAGTAGACATTTTGGCTATTACAGAAACAAAGAAAAAAGGACAAGGAATAGAAAATGTAGGACCAAATAATATTTTAATCTTCTCAGGAGTAGATGTCACAGATAGAGCTAGAGCAAGAGTAGGTCTTCTAGTACATAAAAGGCATGAAAAGCTACTAGAAAAGCTGGAAATTTATAAGCCCACGGCTATTAGAGGTAAATATTAAACCAAAACGAAGAGAAATTAAATTATTAATAGCTTATGGACCAAACGAAGACGCAGCTAAAGATGAAAAAGATACCTTCGAAAACGATTTACAAATAGCTGCAGAGAATCTTTAAACACAAACAGGAACTAATGGTTTTAGGAGATGTAAACGCTAGAGTAGGCAACAATATAGAAACATCATGAGGAGGAATACGTAAAGAAGGAGAGACAACAACTTCTCCAAATGGAGAGAGACTAATAGATTTTTGCCTAAAGAATAACATGAAAATAGCCAACACCTTTTTTCCTCTTAAAGTAAAGATATCCACAAATATACAAGAGTAAGTGAAGACAGGTGTGAAAAGTCAATCATAAACTACATAATAGTTATAATACGAAGGAGCCACAGTGGAATGAAGTCAAAGGCGAAATATGACAATAAGTGGCAACTCCACTAATAAAGACAGAACAAACACATGACGTTTCGGGTACAACCCTTCGTCAGACAACAAACGAGAAATATCTAGAATCTAGATCTAAGTACTACCGCTGGCATCACACAATGTGATGTCAGAAGAAAAACATAAAGGAGAAAGAAAGAAAGAAAAAGACAGTGATGATAAGAAACGTAGCAGAGGGGGGTGTGAAGAATGAGCGAGAGTGGAAGAGTTCAGATCTAGAATAAAATAAAAAATATGAAAATAAGTAAGTAATAAAAGGAGAAAGAAAGAAAGAGAGAGAGAGAGAGAGAGAGAGAGAGAGAGAGAGAGAGAGAGAGAGAGAAAGAGAAAAAAGACAGGGAAGAAAGTAAGAGAGAGAGGCGTGTGAGTATGGGAAACAAGAACGAAAAAAGTAGGATAAATACAAGACTAGATCTAGATCTAGATCTAGATCTAGATCTCACTGGGTCTAGAAAGAAGAAATGATAGGGAATGAATGAAAGGAAGTATCAGTCAAGGCAAAAATGTACACTGAAGGTGCGAAATGTATATAAATTACAAATGTATCGATGCAATAAGGAAAGAGAATAAACAACTTATCTGAAATTTTAAAAAATGCCAGTTAGTACTAGCTGATGCTTTCCAAGTTATCGGTCTTAAGTATTTTCTCCTTGGTGATAAAATAGTGTCTATTCCGTAATGGTAAGAAACCGTGCGCACAGTTGCTTCCGGTAAATGGTGAACGTAAGAAAAAAAGAAAAAAAGAAAAAAAAAAAAAAAGTGCAAAGATGCCTACCATTGAGTACGCTACCATAGATGGGCACACGGGGTGTGAACTGCCAGAGGATCCAACTTTGCCCGGAATAGGAAGGGGTAGGGGGGGGGGTAGGGGGGCAGGATAAGGGTAGGATAGTTTCGTGGGGGTGGGGGCGGCGGATGGTGTAGGGTAGAGGATGGTGAAGGGTCAGGGAAAGTAATAGCGTGTGCCCAACTATGGGAGAAAATTGTACAGATTGGTGTATATTTTTACGAAGGAGCCACAGTGGAGTGAAGTCAAAGGCGAAATATGACAATAAGTGACAACTCCACTAATATATTTTGAACAAACACGTGATGTTTCGGGTATAACCCTTCGTCAGACAACAAACAAGAAATATCTAGAATCTAGATCTAAGTACTGCCTCAGGCATTACACAATGTGATGTCAGAAGAAAAACTTAAAGGAGAAAGAAAGAAAGAAAAAGACAGTGATGATAAGAAACGTAGCAAGGGGGGGGGGGGGTGTGAAGAATGAGCGAGAGTGGAAGGTTTCCAGATCTAGAATGAAATTTAAAAAATATGAAAATAAGTAAGTAATAAAAGGTGAAAAGGAGATAGAGAGAAGAGAGAAATAGAGAGAGAAAGAAAGAAGAAGAGAAAAAAACAGGAACAAAGAAAGGGAGAGAGAGACGTGTGAGTATGGGAAACAAGAACGAAAAAATAGGATAAATATAAGACTAGATCTATATCTCACTAGGTCTAGAGAGAAGAACGATATTTTTGCACCTTCGGTGTAAATTTTGCCTTGACTAGTACTTCCTTTCATTCATTCTCTATCATTTCTTCTTTCTAGACATAGTGAGATATAGATCTAGTCTTATATTTATACTATTTTTTCGTTATTGTTTCCCATATTCACACGTGTGTAGTGTGTGAAATGTATATAAATCTCTCGTTCTAATGTCAATAAGGGAAGAGAGTAAACAACTATCTAAAAAAATTCTAAATGCCTTTTTTCTTGATCTATTCTTATCTATCTTTCTATCTATTTCTCTCCTTATATTTCCCACCTTCTCACCTTTTATTACTTACTTATTTTCATATTTTTTATTTCCTTCTAGATCGGAACCTTCCACTCTCGCTCATTCTTCAATCCCCCTCTGCTACGTTTCTTATCATCACTGTCTTTTCTTTCTTTCTTTCTCCTTTATGTTTTCTTCTGACATCACATTGTCTGATGCCTGACGTAGTACTTAGATCCAGATTCTAGATATTTCTCGTTTGTTGTCTGACGAAGGGTTATACTCGAAACGTCACGTGTTTGTTCTGTCTTTATTAGTGGAGTTGTCACTTGTTGTCATATTTCGCCTACATAATAGTTAGCAGCCCCCTTTTTACAGTACATTGGATGCAAGAGTAAATAGAGGAGCAGAAATATTTAGTGATCATCACCTAGTGATTGCCAAAATGAGATTACTGACTGAAGAAAACAAACACATAAGGAAAAGAAGAAAGCTACTAAATTCAAAATAGAGGAACTAAATAAACCAATAGTAAAAGATGTACCAATCTAGGATAAAAAAGATTTATCAGTGAAAAACAGGTGGATCTGAATGATGGCACAAGAGAAGAAAAGTGGCAAATATATAAAGAAACGCTCCTCAGTTGTACTGAAAGAGGTTTGTGGTAGGAAACAAATTAAAGGAGATGGGAAAAGAACAGCATGATGGAATGAGAATGTCAAAACTAAGATCAAAGAAAACAAGGATGCCTGGAAGAAATACTTGCAAACAAAGAGACCAGAGGATAGGATAAATTACGTGAATAAAACAACTATCGCTAAAGAGGAAGTTAGGAAAGCAAAACAGGAACAATGGGAAGAGTTTGGACAAAGACTTCAAGAAAGCTATCAAAGGAAATCAAAAGCTGTTCTGGGGGCGATGTAGAGCATGAGAAAGACCAAAGCATGCCCAATACGACAAATTAAGAATGCCAAAGGAGAAATAATGAAAGAAGACGGAAACATGGAGAAAGCATTTTCACCAATTACATAATCCCTCCAGAACGTATGAAACAAGGAGTAAAGATCAATTAGTAAGAGTAACAAGTAATCCAGAGGAGACAGCTGAAGATGTATATATATCAATGGAAGAAATCCAAACAGCTATAAGAAAAGTGAAATTAGGAAAAGCCCAGGAGTAGATCAAGTTTATCCAGAAATGGTTAAAAACCAAGGGAGAGAGGCAGACAAACTACTACATGCAATATGCCAACAAGCATGGAAGTCCAAACAGGTGCCAGACGACTGGAAAAAGGGAACGCTAGTAGTATTAGTACCAATACATAAGAAAGGATCAACTATGGAATGCTCAAACTATAAAGGGATATCACTACTTAGCGTTCCAGGAAAAGTATATGCCAGGATACTGGAAATGAAGACTAAGGAAAAGAGTAGAGGATCAGATTGAAGAGCATCAGAGTGGATTTAGACCAGGTCAGGAATAAGTGTACAAGACCACATATTTACAATTAGACAAATAATAGAAAAATTCCTTGAGAGAAACATTGACTTGCACCTGTGTTTTATTAACTTAGAAAAGGCATTTGACACTGTGAGGATGGACGAACTATGGCATTCCTTAAAAGAACACAATGTAGAGCAAAGTTTAATAGAAGCCATTAAAAGTTTTTACAATAAACCAACATGTGCAGTGAGAGTAGCTGGAAACTTATCTGATGTAGATATAGGAGTAAGACAGGGTTGTATCCTAAGTCCTCTTTTGTTTATCACATTTATGGATTCAGTCGCAAAGGCATCCTCAAAAATGAAGAAAATGAATGTAGGTATGTGGAAGCTCAAACCAGTAAATGTATCAATGCTTTCATTTTCCGATGATTTAGTTCTGTTTGGAAAATCAGAAAGCGACCTTCAGTCGAATATCAACATTATGAATAATGAACTAAATAAAAGAGGAATGAGAGTAAATGCAAAGAAAAACCAAAACAATGCTAGTAACTAGGGAAGCAAAAACACAAAATCTTAAATTGGGCAGGGAGAATTTAGAACAAGTTCAAAGCTACAATTACCTAGGAGTAATGATTAATTCAGAGGGAAAACTAAGAGAAGAAATCAGCCAGAGAATCAAAAAGGCAAGTGCAATATATAACCATCTAGGAAAAGGCATTTGTAGGTAAGCAAGAATTGTCAACAAAAACCAAAATGGCAGTATACAATACAGTTTATTGTCCTACTCTCCTCTATGGCAGTGAAACCTGGACCTTAGACAGTAGAGAATACAGTGAAGTACAGGCAGCTTAAATGAAATATCTAAGAAGAGTAGTAGGGAAAACTAAAAGAGACAAAATCAGAAACACAACAATAAGAGATCAAACCAAAGCAGATGGCATAAAAACTAAGATAGAAACAAATCAATTGAGATGGTTTGGGCATGTAAACAGAATGAATGACAATAGAATAGCTAAATCAGTATACAATGCTAAAGCCCAAGGTAAAATACCAAAAGGCAGACCTTGGAGAAAGTGGAAAAGAAGATATAATAGAGGCATTGAAGCATATAAATTTAACTTTTTTGAAGGAAACAGGAAATGCCAGGACAGGGCATCTGGAGAAAGATCATCTCGGGCATTTGAACCCATACACTGAAAGGTGAAATGGGAACTGATAAAGAAAGAAAGAAAGTTTCAATGCATACTTTAATTGATGAAGTAGAATTCTATAACCTTACACTATCTAGCAAGATGCACAGTTCATCTAGATACGCTTTGATAATATGCATGCTCATCTCTTAATTTGATTTGTGACATGAGCTAATTTCATCAAGAGAGTAGATTTCACTGGTAAAATCAAAGCCACTGAGCATTTGCCATGGTCTGATGAAATGCAATGTAATGTTAACACTGTTGTGTCATCTTCACCCATTGCCACAGAATGGCTGTCGGCTATCTAGGCAATAGATTCTGTCACCAGCAACAATATATCGCATCAATTTTGTCTAAACGATATGATTCATGTCAACAAAATAATCTGTCAATAGATAATCTAATGGTCAATCATAACAAAACCTTAGGTAAAGTAAAGAGCAGCATATTTTTCAGCCAATGGTCAGACTCACTAGTCATACATGGCCCACCCTTCTCATCTTATCATTAATCTGTATGTTACAAATTATAAACAAATTCCACTGTCATTCAAAAATGATTTAATACAATGCTGATAAACAGAAATTATGTAACAGATAACATCACTTACTTACATCCCATAAAATCAGGGGAAAAAAAACCAACACAAAAATGCACATACACTAGACACAGAGAAAGAGAAAATGTATAAACCAACAAAACAACACTAAACCAAATGAATCTTTCCTCCCTCTGAGAAAAAATCACACAACAAAAACAACCCCAAACAACAACTGTACAGAAACAAAACACATATATTAAATAAGGAAAATAAAAGTATGCCTGATAAGTAAATAGCCAGAATTGCTACAGTATGAAAGTAAAATCTTCTCCAGACATTGTAATTGTTTGATTATTCACATCTAGCATTTCCTGTCATCTTGAGGTTAGATAGGGCTCTTGATATTTGCCTGAACAGCTAATCTAATACTGCACTTTCTGAGGTGATTTAAAAAAAAAAAAAGTTTTTTGGGTTTTCCTTGTAGTATATATAAGAGAAACTGTCAAAAGATAGTCATCCTATATCATTGAAAAGTTTGTAGCGTTCTTGGTTGCCATGGAAATGGCGCCACCTTGCATTTTGACCCAATTTTCAATATTTATCTCCTCCATAGTTATGAATAAAATCATTCAAAACCTGTACAGATCGACTTTCATTCAATATAAAAAAAGTGACATCAGGAGTTTTTACATATTTTAAATAGCGTTTTCTAATGAATTCTTGAAAATTATATATATCGTGAATGTATAAAATACGGTATTTTTATTACAAAAATTGTTTTCTCAAAAAGTTTACAATATAAAAAAAAACTGACGCCATTCTATTAACATTGACAAGAAGAACATGTGTGCCAAATATAATAAAAAAAACAATCGGTAAATGGCGGAGGAGATAGAAATTTTAGTGTGAAAAACTACATTTCGAGAAAAATGCAAGTGAAAGAATCGAAAGAAAATAACACAAAACAAACGCTTCAGACGGATTTCCCTTGTTGTATCAGCCCCCTTACTCTTTCGACAGTCTCTGGCATTGTTACAATGTAAAAGAGGATTATAAATCTAGGTTTAGATGTGCACTGTTGTGAAAACAGACGTCCAATATAACCAGCTTTTTGTTTTTTTCTCATATCCTATACTTGTGCGTGTGTTTACATACACACTGACGCGCAACGCCTCTTACATCACACAGCGATGGGTCGATGCGACTAGCGGTGTTGGCAGAAGCCAGGTAACCTCGGCGTTGCCACATTTGGCAATTAGCTGCCAATATACGGGTTTTTACTGCCATCTTCTCAGTCAGTGTTAGGGTAATTTAAGTCAAAATTTTGACTGTTTTTACCTACCCTTGCCTGCAAAACATTTTGTAAAAAAATAAATTATACGTCTTGTACATGGACATTTTTCTGCCATAAACTTTTAGATAAATGATCGTTCTACCCGAACATGCAAAAAACAGAAAATCAACCTTTTGGTCCCAAACTCGCCAGTCCTGTTAAGCAAGGACTCACGGCCATTTGGTTGAAAGGCAGACACTTTGCGTCTGGACCATCGATTCCCTCCCAATAACATTGACGCAATAACATTGAATATCACGCTCTATCCCACAGCTGAAAATATCAACGTCAAACTCAGCAATTAAAATGTTGCTTGTCATGGGATCTTTCACAGGCACTACATAACAATATGTTCTTTGTTGATCTTGAAAAGAAATTCATGCTAGATCCTGCTAATACATATCATTGATTAGAGAGCTTTATTTCTCTTCTTTTTTGGGTACTTTTCTCTGGACAAAGTCATTTTGCACCAATGAATTGAGGTCCCTATAGAGATGAAATCCATACCAGACTGCATCAAAGTCTAGAGGTTTCATTAGAACCAAAGCATATTCAAGGATCTATATAAAGCTAGCTGCCATCAGAACACTCTAATAGAGACCAAGCTTATCCCACAATCTATATAAAACAATCTTCTATCAGGGCCATGAGGTTCCAATAAAGACAAAGCATAGCCAAGGATCTGTCAAAAGCTATCTGCCATCAAGGCCTAGAGGTTCCAATAAAGACAAAGCATAGCCAAGGATCTGTCAAAAGCTATCTTCTATCAAGACCTAGAGGTTCCAATAACGACAAATCACAGCCAAGGATCTGTCAAAGCTATCTATCATCAGGGCCTAGAGGTTCCAATAAAGACAGAGCATAGCCAAGGATCTGTTAAAATTTATCTGCCATCAGGGCCATGAGGTTCCAATAAAGACAAAGCATAGCCAAGGATCTGTTAAAGCTATCTTCCATCAAAGCCTAGAGGTTCCAATAAAGACAAAGCATAGCCAAGGATCTGTTAAAGGTATCTTCCATCAGGGCCATGAAGTTCCAAGTTCCAATAAAGAAAAAGCATAGCCTTATCCAAGGATCTGTCAAAAGCTATCTTCCATCAAGGCCTAGAGGTTCCAATAAAGACAAAGCATAGCCATGGATATGTCAAAAGCTATCTTCCATCAGGACCATGGGGTTCGAATAAAGAAGAAACAAAGCATATCCAAGGATCTGTTAAATGCTATCTTCCATCAAGGCCTAGAGGTTCCAATAAAGACAAAGCATAGCCATGGATATGTCAAAAGCTATCTGCCATCAGGGCCATGAGGTTCCAATAAAGAAGAAACAAAGCATATTCACTGATTTGTCAAAAGCTATCTGCCATCAAGGCCTTGAGGTTCAAATAAAGACAAAGCCTATCCAAGGATCTGCATAAAGCCATCTGCCATCTAGGCGATGAGGTTCCCATAGAGAAGAGACAAAGCTTATCCAAGGATCTGTTAAAAATTATCTGCCATCAAGGCCTTGAGGTTCCAATGGAGACAAAGCTTATCCAATGATCTGTATAAAGCTATCTGTCATCAAGGTCTTGAGATTCCAATAGAGACAAAGCTTATGCAAGGATCTGCCAAAATCTATCTGCCATCAAGGCCTTGGGGTTCCAATAAAGACAAAGCTTATCCCATGATCTGTCAAAAGATATCTGCCATCAAGACCTGGAGGTTTCAATAAAGACAAAAAATATTCAAGGATCTGTATAAAGCTATCTGCCATCATGGTCTTGAGGTTCCAATAGAGACAAAGCTTATCCAAGGATTTGTCAAAAGCTACCTGCCATTAAGGCCTTCAGATTTCAGTAGATACAAAGCTTATCCAAGGATCTGTATAAAGCTATCTGCCATCAAGGTCTTGAGGTTCCAACAGAGACAAAGCTTATCCAAGGATCTGTCAAAAGCTACCTGGCATCAAAGCCTTCAGGTTCCAATAGATATAAAGCTTATAAATGATCTGTATAAAGCTATCTGCTATCGAGGACTTCAGGTTCAATAGAGAGCAAGCATAGCCAAGGATTTGTCAAAAGCTACCTGCCATCAGGATCTTCAGGTTCCCATAGATACAAAGCTTATCCAATGATTTGTATAAAGCTATCTTCCATCATGGTCTTGAGGTTGCAATAGAGACAAAGCTTATCCAAGGATCCGTATAAAGTTATCTGCCATCATGACCTTGGGGTTCCAATAGAGAAGAGACAAAACATATCCAAGGATCTGTCAAATGATATCTGCTATCAAGGCATTGAGGTTTCAATAGAGACAAAGTCTGTATCAGGATCTGTATAAAGCTGTATCCCACCAGGGCTATGAGATGTCAATAGAGACAAAGCCTATATCAGGATCTGTATAAAGCTGTATTCCATCAGGACTATGAGATGTCAATAGAGACAAAGCCTATATCAGGATCTGTATAAAACTGTATTCCATCGACTATGAGATTCCAATAGAGACAAAGCCTATATCAGGATCTGTATAAAGCTGTATTCCATCAAGGCTATGAGATTCCAATAGAGACAAAGCCTCTATCAGGATCTGTATAAAGCTGGATTCCATCAAGACTATGAGATGTCAATAGAGACAAAGCCTATATCGAGATCTGTATAAAACTGTATTCCATCAGGACTATGAGATGTCAATAGAGACAAAGCCTATATCAGGATCTATATAAAGCTGTATTCTACCAGGGCTATGAGATTCCAATAGAGACAAAGCCTATATCAGGATCTGTATAAAGCTGTATTCCATCAGGGCCATGAGGTTCCAAAGAAACGAAGCCTATATCAGGTATGTATAAAGATGTATTCTACCAGAGCCATGAGGTTCCAAAAGAGACAAAGCCTATATCAGGATGTGTATAAAACTGTATTCCATCAGGGCTATGAGGTTCCAATAGAGACAAAGCCTATATCAGGATCTGTATAAAGCTGTATTCCATCAAGGCTATGAGATGCCAATAAAGACAAAGCCTAAACCAGGATCTGTATAAAGCTGTATTCTATCAGGGCTATGAGGTGTCAATAGAGACAAAGCCTCTATCAGGATATGCACAAAGCTGTGTTCCATCAGGACTATGAGATGCCAATAGAGACAAAGCCTATATCGAGATCTGTATAAAACTGTACTCCATCAGGACTATGAAATGTCAATAGAGACAAAGCCTATATCAGGATTTGTATAAAGCTGTATTCTACCAGGGCTATGAGATTCCAATAGAAACAAAGCCTATATCAGGATATGTATAAAACTGTATTCCATCAGGACTATGAGGTTCCAATAGAGACAAAGCCTCTATCAGGATATGTACAAAGCTGTATTCCATCAGGGCCATGAGGTTCCAAAAGAGACGATGCCTATATCAGGATCTGTATAAAGCTGTATTCCATCAGGGCCATGAGGTTCCAAAAGAGACAAAGCCTATATCAGGATCTGTATAAAGCTGTATTCCATCAAGGCTATGAGATTCCAATAGAGACAAAGCCTATATCAGGATATGTAAAAAGCTGTATTCCATCAGGACTATGAGATGTCAATAGAGACAAAGCCTATATCGAGATCTGTATAAAACTGTATTCCATCAGGACTATGAGATGTCAATAGAGACAAAGCCTATATCAGGATCTATAAAGCTGTATTCTACCAGGGCTATGAGATTCCAATAGAGACAAAGCCTATATCAGGATATGTATAAAGCTGTATTCCATCAAGGCCATGAGGTTCCAAAAGAAACGAAGCGTATATCAGGATATGTATAAAGATGTATTCTACCAAGGCCATGAGGTTAAAAAGAGACAAAGCCTATATCAGGATGTGTATAAAACTGTATTCCATCAGGGCTATGAGGTTTCAATAGAGACAAAGCCTATATCAGGATCTGTATAAAGCTGTATTCCATCAGGGCTATGAGGTTCCAATAGAGACAAAGCCTATATCAGGATGTGTATAAAACTGTATTCGTCAGGGCTGCGAGATGCCAATAAAGACAAAGCCTAAACCAGGATCTGTATAAAGCTGTATTCCATCAGGGCTATGAGGTGTCAATAGAGACAAAGCCTCTATCAGGATATGCACAAAGCTGTGTTCCATCAGGACTATGAGATGCCAATAGAGACAAAGCCTATATCGAGATCTGTATAAAACTGTACTCCATCAGGACTATGAAATGTCAATAGAGACAAAGCCTATATCAGGATTTGTATAAAGCTGTATTCTACCAGGGCTATGAGATTCCAATAGAGACAAAGCCTATATCAGGATATGTATAAAACTGTATTCCATCAGGACTATGAGGTTCCAAAAGAGACGATGCCTATATCAGGATCTGTATAAAGCTGTATTCCATCAGGGCCATGAGGTTCCAAAAGAGACAAAGCCTATATCAGGATCTGTATAAAGCTGTATTCCACCAGGGCTATGAGATGCCAATGGAGACAAAGCCTATATCAGGATCTGTATAAAGCTGTATTCCATCAGGGCTATGAGGTTCCAATAGAGACAAAGCCCACATCAGGATCTGTATAAAGCTGTATTCCATCAGGGCTATGAGATTCCAAGAGAGACAAAGCCTGTATCAAGATCTGCATAAAGCTGTATTCCGTCAGGAACTATGAGGTTCCAGTAGAGACAAAGCCAATATCAGGATCTGTATAAAGCTGTATTCCATCAGGGCCATGAGGTTCCAATAGAGACAAACCCTATATCAGGATATGTATAAAGCTGTATTTCATCAGGACAATGAGGTTCCAATAGAGACAAAGTTTATCTAAGGATCTGTCAAAAATTATCTGCCATCAAGGCCTTGAGGTTCCAATAGAGACCAAGCTTATCTCAGGATCTGTATAAAACTGTCTTCCATCAGGTCCCTGAGTTCCCAATAAAGATGGATCGTCACAGAGTTTATCCAAGTATCTGTGGCATTAAGCGAGGGCATTATAAACGACCTCAGTTAGGACAGAATGCTGTTCTGTTGCAGGATTTATCTACCAGCTAAACTAGAGTGACACAAAAACAAAACAAAAAATGACCCATATAAAGGGTTTATTCTGAGAAAACAGCAGTGGGTTTAGCGAAATTTGGATTTGAACTAATGATCTCACAACTTTAGTCCAACTGTCTACTACTAGATCATTGATGTCACAAGTTCGAGGAAATTCAGGGTAAGTGCTTGCAAGCCCAAATCTATCGGGCTGTGTGTCTAAGTTAAATTAAATGAACAGAAGAGCTTTAAATTCTTTTAAAGATTTTGTTCCTCATTTGACTTACCCTCCTTGATAGTCTCCTTCTGTCCATTTTCCTTATTGACTACTTGCCCATCACGATTTTCAAAATCTGTTATGCCAGGTATTTTAACCATGTTCTTAGGTGGGGACTTTGCTAGAGGAGAATTTCGAAGCAAGAGCAACTGAGATCTGTCATAAACAATGCGCGTACCTGCAAATAAAAACATACATATATCGAACTATAAGTTTCAAAATGTCATCAATGAGCATCTTAAAACATAAGATTCATAAAATTTTGAACATTATAGAAGATTGCACAAGATAAACATAGTCTTGGACTGAATCTACAGCCAATTCTTTCAGACCTGAGTTTCAAAACAGAAGTTGTTTTATTTTTGGTCCATGGGAGATCTTTGGTTGGGGGTCAGGGGACTTTGTCGCCATTGACTGAAACTGAAATTTTGCCTTTAAAAAATGCAACCCACAAAAAAAACAACAATCCAATTTGACCAACCCATTGTCGCTATAATCAGTATTAATAGGAAAAAAAACCCAGGAGTCACCCATGTTGTCCAAGTCGTCAAAAGGGTACATTTTTTTTGCCCCAAAAAAAACCAAACTGAAATGCCTGAAATGGGGCTCGAACCCAGTCACAGTGCAATGCCTTTTAACTTGGCCATCATCAGTATTAATATCATTAAAGTAATATTTATAGCAAATTTAAGTGAGGGGCTTGGCTAGATTCTGCACCAATTTCTGTCAGCCTATTTACTAGCCAGCTCTTCTTTTCCTTCAAAATATTTTGTTGTCATAATCTAACAAACGTCCCATTGATGTTTGTGACACCTGAATCACATGTGAACATGTTCAAATCAGGGATATCCAAAAAAAATGTACGGGTAACTGGAAGCTTGTTTGTTTCTATGAAGTAAGCCTGTCCACCATGGCGGTGATCTAAGGGTTTGTAGCTGACTAATATTACATACTGTCCAGGCAGAACATAAAGCACTTAAAGAAATCAAAAGCTTTAAAGTAAATATTAATAAAAAAAAAGTCAATGTGTTAAAAAGTGATACATATTTAGTACTCTAGGTTTGTCAATACACTCCAATTTCTTTCAAAAGCAAAAATAGTTTTAAATCATTATTCCAAAAGAGTTTGTAGATGCTTCCCTCGGAATAAAATTTATTTCCTGTATCGATCCAGATCAGAGCACTCTATTAAAACATGTTTAATAGTAAAAAAGGCAATCACAGGAGTGACAGAAAGGCTGGTCATCATGGGTCAAGAGGAAACCCTGTGTGATCCACGAATAACCAATATGTAAGCGACTTAACATGCTCTCTTTTCTATTGCTTACTTTTACATTTGGCCTTTCTGTCATATTTGGACCACTTCATGAAGCTTGTTATTAATTTCTTGATCCCACTCCTCCTGCCAAGTTTTGTTAATACAATTATTTACTTAAAGTTACAAATCTTCATAATCAAGTGAGGCACCAGGGCTGACATCTTTGGAGCGTGCCTCTTTTGCTAACGTATCAACACTTTCATTTCCATTAATGCCAACATGCCCCGGTATCCAGACAAACGTGATGTGTTTTCCAACAAGGTCTTTTAAAAAGCGCGTCTAATTAGTATTATTACTTGATTTTTAGTATCTTCAGTTCTCAGACCTGAAGGGCAGACAATCCGTCCAGAAAGTAACATTCTTACAACTCCTTGACAGCTTTTTAAAGTCATTAAAGCTAAAAAAGAATAGCGTGCAATTCAGTATTGAAAATAGAAATATTATCTTTCAGGCGTACATTAGGACCAACCCAGATGATCCGGATAATAAATGGCAACACTTACCGTTTCACTCTCTTTGAGCCATCTGTGTAAACATGAACACTGTAGGCAGAGGTTTTTAGGGTAGTGACTTTAATTTCAAATAACAATTCATTGACAGTTTTAGCGCCGGTGATGTAAAGATGGTTCACCGGTTTTACCTACAGGCTCTTTAAGGGTGAAGTTGGAAGGCGTCAAAGATGACACCTAAACATTTGGCCTCCTTAGACGCTTTGAGAGGTGTTTTGTTTAAATAAAGACTGGGTTCAGCATGTACATTTTCTTTGGTTATATAAGTTGACACATACAGTTTTTGATATGGAGAATTAAAAACCATTATCATTTACCCATTTTTGAACCTTGTTGATACATAGTTGCATTGATCTTTCAAGGTGTGGTAAATGTTTGCCTTCAATATAGATAAAAAATCATCTACAAAGAGATGCTTGTACATTGGTAGGCAGTGCCTTTATGATATTATTTATTTTTATGTTAAATAACACTGGAGAAAGAATGCTATCTTGTAGCCATTTTCCTATGAAAAATCTTCAGAAAATGTAGACCCTAATTGAGCCTTGAAATGTTGTTTTGACAGGAATTCAGAAACAAAAATAGGGAGACAACCACGAAAGTTGAGGTTGAAAGGACAGTAAGAATGTCATGTTTCCAGGTTGCGTCATAAGCCTTTTCCAGGTAAAAAAAGACAGCAAGGATCTGTCTTTTCAAGCAAAAACCTCCGAATAAAGCTTACCAGACGGATAAGATGATCATTAGTATTGTTGTTTTTGCAAAAACATTGGCTTTCAGAAAGACAACTTTCTCTCCAAGACCCAAAGAAGGCGATTTTTCATCATTCTTTCCATGGTTTGCAAAGGCAATTAGTTCAAGCTATTGGGATACAGAGATATTGGTTAGGTTTTGGACCATAAATGCATTGCTCTTCAGAGTGTCTACCCTTACCACAGCGGGGGCAAGGAGCCTCCGATGACATTTCATCTTTCTATGGTCCAACCAATGACAGTTAAAGCACCTCATCAGGTTCGGGACAAAAGGTTTGACACCTAAAACCAAATACTCAATGGTGAGGACTGTTATTGGTTTGGGTACATCTAAGGTCAAAACTCGTATGAGTTTTAATCTCCTTACCTCCCTTGCGGATGATTATTCGTCTTGTATGGGTAACCCCATCAGTTCACTCACCAGCTCCTCCTCGGTGCATTCATCAGGTCCACGGGATTTGTGACACCCTTGAACTATTGAGGCTCAGGTTAGGCTCAACATCCACAGGATATCACCAAAATGCTCCACGCAGAACAGCTTTGACAACTCATCTTTTGATGCGACTTCCAATCAAAAAGTCACCAGAACGAAGTTAGCTGGCGCTTTTTAGGCTTGCTGATCACACCACTAGATCTCGAGCAGGCTATCTTGATGACACTGAGTGATGCCACTGGTCAAGCTTCATTTGACCACCAGAAAGTATGGCCAGCAAGGATGTACATTTGGGGTATCCCAAATGCTCTCTACCTCATCGCACATAATCTTGCACTTGCGTTTGCCGTGGGCTAAAGGCACACCTGCTCCTCAGCTTGGTGCTTGCTAGGAAAGTTTGGAGTGGAGAAAGATTTTGTTTCAATATCCATAAAAAGTTTTTTGTTGTTCCTACCTAACCTCAGTAGCATCCTGCACCTACTGTGGGCCGAACAAGGGGACAAGCTCACCTGCCAGGACATACTCTAAGGTTATATCCTTGGTCAAGAGGAAGCGAGCATCCCCACCCCTTAGGGGTAAGGTGCTCCCTCCCCTCGACCAGATTGACCCAAAGACACCACATCAATGTGATATCCCAACCGATTGACGAGTGTAGGTCCACCGCCCGCAAAAGCCAGGGCCAAAGAGGCATATCGGTTAGACACCCCAGCAGGGTGCTTCACCTCAACCTCCAGTATCCCCTTTTCCTGCCTTAATGGTCGCAGCTCTTGGGAAACAAGGCGCCCACTAAAGGAAGTTAAGTCCCAAAAATAGGGACAGCAAAAGCAGAAGAAGAAGAGACAGACATGACGATAGAGCAAGAAAGGGTGGATGGATAGAAGACAAAAGTAAGAGAGAATGGAGATGTAAACCTGCGTCACAAAAGAGCTTGTAATGCATAGACGACAACCTGTCTTGTTGCCATTCACAACCCGCAGCAGCCACAGCATCCATAGTCGGCTTCTACGATACGCATGGATGGAGAGACAGCAGGGTACCTATTCTGCTCCTCTCCTCTATTGGAGAGGTCCCGGGTTCCCACGGGGGTAACTGGAAGCACTGTAAAGCATGTACAGAACTGTGAATCAAAAAGTTATAAATTTTAACTATATAGCTTGTAAATCTATCTTGATTGATCTTTGCAGAATATTTAAGTTTGTAGCTGCATCAATCGTCCCAACAGTGACATGACAAAAAAATAAAACAGTAAAAACTACTTCAAATTTTCTCTAAATAACACTACGTGTATATTTAGATGAACAATACATTTACAATTTCAAAGAAAGCCATAGATCACTAATCAAACAACTAGAATGCTTATTTATATCTTCAGTTTTCAAAGCACAAGTGTATTATTCCTGTTAAACATGAACTCTGGAAGATTTCTGTCATCCCAAATTCACTAGAGAGAGAACAATGAGATAGCATTCTCTCCTTTCTTAAATTACTTTTGCTAAGAATGTCAGCTTTAGTGGATGTGTGACTATGAAAATTGTATTGAAGAAGTAACATGATAATATATTTTCTTTGTTCTAACACATATTATTTTCAACAGTAGTGGAATGTTTGATAGAGCGTTCAAAATGAGAGACTGGGAGCAAGGAGGGTTAAATATCTTTCATAAAATTCGAGAAATAGTCAGTATCACGAGCATCAATAATATATAATTGGTAGAGTTTATACACAAAGTATTTTTAATGTTTTAGAGTACTTTTTACATTGGCTAAATTAAGGGGCAACAACAAGATGACAGACATGTCAAAAGTGAAAGAAGAAGTATGACCGATCAGTGATACCTGGTAGTAATAATAATAATGATAATAATAATAATAATATTAATAATGATAAGAGAGAGAGAGAGAGAGAGAGAGAGAGAGAGAGAGAGAGAGAGAGAGAGAGAGAGAGAGAGAGAGAGAGAGAGAGAGAGAGAGAGAGAGAGAGCAAGAGACACAGAGAGGAGGAAGGGGAGAGAGAGAGAGAGGAAAACGGCGGGAGAGAAGGAGAGAGAGAAATAGATACCTCAGTGACTTCATTTAGTGAAACTGAACTAATCCAACGCTATTATTATATAGTCAATGCCTACCAGGAATAAAAATAAGAAAGCCTGCTTTGGTATTCTCAAAGAGTCGACCAGTGTTGACATGATAACTTTGTATACCATTACCAAAACTTACTATAAAATAAGCATAAGTTGTCACTTATTGTCATATTTCGCCTATAAAATAAGAAACGGTTGCTTGGATTAAAGGCTGGTAGTGGTAGATTTTGTTTTACTGGATCCACCTTGATGTTAACAAACTTCCTAGTGTTTATGTATGCCTGTGAACCTTGTAACCTTAACATTGGGACTTGAGAAGAGCATCAGTGCTATGGAAATCTAGATCTTCGGAAGGATGGCATCATGATAGCGAAGAAAACAAATACTGAACATACTCAAAATGTTGGTCTGAAACAGACAGAGCTCCTGAAAACGGTCTAGAAAAGAAAATAGTGTGTCACAGCTACATCAGTGAAGATGATACCCTCCAGAAAACAATACTAGAAATAAAAGTTTAAGGAAAACGATGTTGCAGACGTAAAACGACAGACTCTGAAGTGGTGGAAAAAGTTCATTGTCGGGGTCTTAAATGCCTTTATTTTTCAAGGCCAATTCATCCAAGAAATTGAGACAACTGCATCTTCAGGAAAAACCTCTCAAAGCAGCTGATCAGTCATAACATGCGCATTGAACTGCAGCCAAGATCAGGGGCCAAGCTAAACAATCCACAACGTGACTGTGTTGTCTGCTCTGAGCCTGGAAAACAGATAGAAGCATTCCAGATATGAAAGTTCCTGTTGCAACGTATCCTCGTGCTTTAAGGATCTACCATACCAGTAGGGATTTGAACTCTTTGTTTGCTTACTTTGACATAAGTTGAAAAGTTTTGGTGGAACTCTGGTCCAAAGTATAATACGAACCAGATAACATTTTAGAGTTATCTCCCCTTAACCAGAGATCCCTCAACTGACTGTATATTTTGCACAGTGAAATCACCCGATCTCATGTTGTTTTTGTCCCAATGTTTACCGGAGAAAGATGGAATCTGATAATTTTCTGGAGGAAAATGATTCAAACTATTCAATGTGAACCCATATTTGATGGCGACAGTGATAATGAAGCGATCGTGTCCTTTCCGACTGACCCAGCTTGAAAAATGAGGTATGGTAGAGACGGGGGTGATGCCAATGAAACTTTTGCTATAGGATGGGATCTGAATTACCTTGAAAGGCCAGAAACCAGTAATTCATGTGAGTGACTGTTAGATTTTGCAACAAATTGGAGTGAAGAATATAGCTCTGGATTCTGATGATAGGCCTGAACCAATGACAGTGATTTTCCCGATCTTGAGCTAACCCGTCCGTAGACCGATGAGGAGAGAGTATAGAGTTTAAACAAGGATTTGTAATAGTATTTATGATTCTTTTGAAGTGACTAGTCATCATTATGACGAATATATGAGAGAGAGAAACACTATTCGTCATTAGTATCGGATGTATTGCCGATTACGGATGACAAATTAAGTATCGATTTGGTACCTGGGCACGCTCTTGTTGCAAGCGCATCATTTCATTGTTCCCAGCCTCATTCATTAATTGATTGGGGAGCTGACTACTTCACCAGTGACAATGTCCATCAACCTTGCAGCATGGTGCACTTTTGAGTCTGACAACTATCTTTTACGGGAAATCTAGATATTAGCTCTAGATCTTAGATTAAATCTAGATCTGAGTGAGAGACACACACACACACACACATATCTTCAGATCAAATCACACATGCCACATAGAACTAGACCTAAAGTTTAAAGAAGGGAGGGAGACACCTTTACACACACATGACTGAGAGAGAGACAGACAGACAAACAGACACAGAGAGATAAGTACACAACCAAGAAAGATAAAAGCAGATAGATACACACACAAGAAAGAGAGAGACGACAGGGCCACAAAAGATAGAAGGAGAGAGACACACATACACATACTGTATATATTAATTCATGCAAGTCACATTTAGATCTAATGGTGAATCGTTCCCATCCACGATATTCATCTGTAATTTGTCACATCCAGGGGGAAATTAGTGAAAATGTCATTTGACAAAAAATCTTCATTAGATCTACCATACATCTAGATGTTTAAATTCATATATTAGTCATTATAAAAATACAAAGCCTATTCCTCTACTTTAAGTGATTTTTTTATTATTTTGAGTTGAGGTTTTTGCTTTTAGTATGTACATGAGTAACTGTCAAAATACAGTCATCCAATATCAGTGCAAAGTTTGTAGCAACCTTGGTTGCCATAGAAAAGGCCGTCATCTTGGATTTTGACACAATTTTCTCCCTCAAAATCCGTGCAGATCGTCTTTTCTATTCAATATCTAAAGAGTGACGTCGGTTTTTAAAATATTTTAGATAGCTTTTTTTAATGGATTTTTGAAAATACTATAGATCTAGATCTATATCATAAATGTACAAAAACGGCATTTTAAAATTTTTTTAAACAATTCTCAAATAGTTTACAATACATAAAAAAAAAACACCATCATTCTATTAACATTGACCAGAGGAACCTGTGTGCCAAATATAATACAAATCGTTTGGTAAATGGGGAGGAGAATTTTAATGTGAAAAAACTATATTTAAAAAAAAAATGCAAGTAAAATAAATCAAAAGAAAATAACACAAAAATAACACTTCAAACGGGTTTTCCTTGTTGTGGCAGCCCCTTACTCTTTCGAAAGGCTCTGGCATTGTTACTAATGTAAAAAGGATTACCGGGCAGTAGACACGTAAGCACCTGTACGGGATTAGATGATCCCGCTCTCCACGATCTCCTACTGCCTTGCAGGCAGGTCTTGGCCGACCAAAAGCTAAGGGAGTTAACCCTATCAGAAAACAACCTGCTGCCTTGCAGGCCGGTCTTGGTTGACCAAAGGCTATGGGAGTTAACCCTGACAGAAAATAACAACCTGCTGCCTTGCAGGCTGGTCTTGAATGACTAAAGGCTAAGGGAGTTAACCCTGACAGAAACTAACAAGGCCTGGTAGGAGGCCTCAAGGTGGCAGCCCCACCATCTACCTAGGGTACAGTGGGCTAATCCCCTGCTTATCCAAAAACAAACAGATTCAGAGAAATAAATACAATATAACCGGCTTGATCTTTCGAAGACGAACTTGAAAACGAATACGGATTGTGATTTTTGGAACATGGAATGTTAGGGCAATAAATTGAAAAGAGTTAGAATTAGTTGAAGAAATGGAACATTCAAAGAAGATATTTTGGCCATTACAGAAAAAAAGACAAGGAATAGAAAATGTAGAACCGAATCATATTTTAATCTTTTCAGGAATAGATGTCAAAGAAAGAGCTAGAGCAGTAGGCCTCCTAGTGTATAAAAGGCATGAAAAGCTACTAGAAAGTTGGAAATTTATAAGCCCACAACTATTAGAGGTAAATATTAAACCAAAACGAAGAGAAATTAAATAATTAATAGCTTACAGACCAAACGAAGACACAACTAAAGAAGAAAAAGATATCTTCGAAAACGACCCACAAATAGCTGCAGAGAATCTTAAACCCAAACAGGAATAAAAGCTAGAGTAGGCAACAATGTAGAAATATCAGGAAGAGTAATAGGTAAAAGAAGGAGAGACAAAAACTTCTCAAAATGGGGAGAGACTAACAGATTTTTGCCTAAAGAATAACATGAAAATAGCCAACACCTTTTTTCCTTATAAAGATATTCACAAATATACAAGAGTAAATGAAGACAGGTGTGAAAAGTCAGTGACAGACTACATAATAGTTAGCAGTTCCTTTTTTTTACAGTACATTGGATGCAAGAGTTAACAGAGGAGCAGAAATATTTAGTGATCATCACTTAGTGATTGCCAAAATGAGATTACTGCCTGAAGAAAAAAAACAGAAAAGGAAAAGAAGAAAGCTACTAAACTCAAAAAAAGAGGAACTAAATAAACCAGTAGTAAAACAGGTATACCAATCCAGGATAAAAAGATCTATTAGTGAAAGGTAGATGGATCTGAATAATAGCACAATAGAAGAAAAGTGACAGATGCATAAAGAAACACTCCTCAGTTGTACTGAAGGAAAAGAACAGCATGGTGGAATGAGAATGTCAAGACTAAGATAAAAAAGAAGGTTGCTTGGAAGAAATACTTGCAAACAAAGAGACCAGAGGATACGATAGATTACGTGAATAAAAGAACTATCGCCAAAGAGGAAGTTAGGAAAGAGACTTCAAGAAAGCTATCAAGGAAATCAAAAGCTGTTCTGGGGGCAATGAAGAGCATCCAGAAGAGACAGCTGAAGATGTAGATATATCAATGGAAGAACTCCAAACAGCTATAAGAAAAGTGAAATAAGGAAAAAAACCCAGAAGCAGATCAAGTTTATCCAGAAATGATTAAAAACCAAGGGAGAGAGGCAAACAAACAATAACATGCAATATGCCAACAAACATGGAAGTCCAAACAGGTACCAGACAACTAGAAAAGGGAATGGCAGTACCAATACATATGGAATGCTCAAACTATAGATGGAAAAGTATATGCCGGGATACTGGAAATGAGACTAAGGAAAAGAATAGAAGATCAGATTGACTTGCACCTGTGTTTTATTGACTTAGAAAAGGCATTTAACACTGTGAGGAGGGACGAACTATGGCATTCCTTAAAAGAACACAAAGTAGAGCAAAAATTAATAGAATCCATTAAAAGTTTTTACAATATAAACCAACATGTGCAGTGAGAGTAGCTGGAAACATATCTGCAGAATTTGATGTAGATATAGGAGTAAGACAGGGTTGTATCCTAAGTCCTCTTTTGTTTATCACATTTATAGATTCAGTCGCAAAGGCATCCTCAAAAATGAAGAAAATGAAAATGAATGTAGGTATGTGGAATCTCAAACCAGTAAATATATGAATGCTTTCATTTGATGATGATGTAGTTCTGTTTGCAAAATCAGAAAGTGACCTTCAGTTGAATATCAACATTATGAACAATGAACTAAATAAAAGAGGAATGAGAGTAAATGCAAAGAAAACCAAAACAACGCTAGTAACTAGGGAAGCTAAAACACAAAATCTTAAATTGGGCAGGGAGAATTTAGAACAAGTTCAAAGCTACAATTACCGAGGAGTAATGATAAATTCAAAGGGAAAACTAAGAGAAAAAATCACCCAGAGAATCAAAAAGGCAAGTGCAATATATAACCATCTAGGAAAAGCATTTGTAGGTAAGCAAGAATTGTCAACAAAAACCAAAATGGCAGTATACAATACAGTTTATTGTCCTACTCTCCTCTATGGCAGTGAAACCTGGACCTTAGACAGTAGAGAATACAGTGGAGTACAGGCAGCCGAAATGAAATATCTAAGAAGAGTAGTAGGGAAAACTAAAAGAGACAAAATCAGAAACACAACAATAAGAGATCAAACCAAAGCAGATAGCATAAAAACTAAGATAGAAATGAATTAACTGAGATGGTTTGGGCATGTAAACAGAATGAATGACAATAGAATAGCTAAATCAGTATACAGTGCTAAAACCCAAGGTAAAAGATCAAAAGGCAGGCCTCAGAGAAAGTCGGAAGAAGATATAAAAGGCATTGAAGGATAGAAATTTTACTTTTTGAAGGAAACAGAAAATGCCAGGACAGGGCATCCTGGAGAAAGATCATCTCAGGAAACTGAACCCATACACCGAAAGGTAGAATGGGAAATGATAAAGAAAGAAAGTAAAGAGGATTATAAATCTAGGTTTAGATCTGCACTGTTGGGAAAACAGACGTCAAAATGATCAGTTTTTTTTTTTTCCCTCTATATCCTAATGTGTGTGTGTTTACATACACACTGATACGCAATGCCTCTTACATCACACAGCGATAGGCCGAAGTGACCAGAGGTGTCGGCAGAAAACACGCCACCTCGGTGTTGCCACATTTGGCGATTAACCATTAATATACTGGTTTTTACTGCCATTTTCTCAGTCAGTGTTAGGGTAATTTACGTCAAAATTTTGATTGTTTTTACCTACCCTCGCCTACAAAATATTTTGTAAATAAAAAATTATACGTCATATGGACATTTTTCTGCCATAAACGATCATTCTACCCGATATGCAAAGAACAGAAGATCAACCTTTGGAACCTAAACTCGCCAGTCCAGGTGGCCCCCTTAAGTAATAGTATTTATTTTGGTATATATCTAAATATTGGCTGTACTGTTACTTATAGAGTGTGATTATTATTTATTACCCCCTAGAATCTTATTTCTTATATCTAGAAGTCTAGATCTAGTCTTATATAGGTTTAGATCCACATCTAGATATTTTTAATAATCTATATATATATATATATATATATATATATATATATATATATATATATATATATATATATATATGTATGTAAATCTAGATCTATATATATTTTTTAAACAGATCTAGATATTAATATTGTAATATAATATAATATAGAAATCTAAGTCAAGGTTTGTGTAAACAAAATAAAACTTTTTCTCACTGAAGGAATTCAAAAGATAACCTTCAACTAAATTGTATGCGTTCAATGATTCAAAGCTCGAATGCCACTGAACGAGGTAAACAATACTTTTATCAATCCAACATGCAATCAACAATTACAATACACACCCCCAGGAGTTGTCGAAAACAGTGTTCCTCCAGGCGTGGTGCTGTAATTGCTTGGCAGCTGCGAACTATCATTCAATACAATACGCCTTACTGCAGGAATATCTCTTCCCTTCGGTGATTGATTGTCGTGGGACATGATTTTTGAACTAATAAAGTGTATCTTTTGTTGCACTTATAATTGTTGACATTTGCAAATCAGCTCTCTTTCCACAGGTTCCAGCTCGTGTTCTACTTTTCTTGGGGGCAATCAAGGCAATGTGACAGTGACCTCAGAATGAACCAAAACAATGAACAGATAACTCTTGTAGATTAACTCTTTTTGCTGTGGTCCAACCAAACCAAGTATCCATCAACTTCCATAAACGTGCAAACTTTGGTTCAACCAGAAATCCTCTATGTGTGGGTTATCTCATTCAACCAAAGACCATAGTTTGGTTCAACCAACAAAACAATAAACTGTCTGAGTGTGGCTGATGTTGGATTCAACTTCAAACAAACAAAAAATAATATCGTTGTTGATGTCTTTTTTTTACCCCATACTTTTCTTTCATACTTTCTTACTTTGCTCGCCTTCTGATTGTTTGAAGCTTGTGCAAACATGTGTGCCGTTTAGTTTTGTTGTTTGTTTGTTTTGATAACGCGTAGACCTATAAAAGTAAAAGATAGAGATTTTAAAAAAGTTAGAAGGTGTGTAACGTTGTTGGTCGGCTATTGATATTTCTCTTATTTCATACCATTCCCCAAACGATGCATTTTAGTATTATTTTGCATTGTTTATCGTTCTTTTTCCTTTGGTTATTTTAGGGCAAGCATATATATGTTTTGTTTCTTTTCTTTATTTCGCCATTCATTTTCATTTTAAATATATATTCATTCTTTGTTTCATTCACTCTTTCTTTCCACAACAAAACTAATGACAACCCCTGACAAAACGTTGGAACGTTAGCTACGTCCAAGTTCACGAATGAGTTCGAATCACATAATTATGTGGTTCGAATACAACTTAAGAACTCGCTCGCATTCACCCGTTCAAACTTCAGAAATTTAGATTGCTGAAGTCTGACTTTCTTGTGTTGCCATAGAATCTAACTAATAATTGAGATGCATATATGTCTCTTGTAAATACAGATGTTGTATCTCCCTTTTTGATCTAGATCTATTTAATATTAGATGAAGATATTTGTTTTTTAATAAGTTGGGAAAAAAGGTGTGTTTCCCTTTAGATCGACTTCTTTTGGAGGATCTCTTTGACTCTGTTGGTCCATCTTTTCTTTGGTGTTTCTCCTACCTTGAGCTTGAGACTATTAAACTTCACGTTGTAGGCCTTTGAAGTTGGTTGTTGTAGTCACATTCTCATGACGTCCAAATCATTTGACTTGTTTATCCATATACTACATGCTTGATTCTAGGCCCACCTGTTGTCTTATATCTTTATCTCTTTAATTGTCTCTTCTTAGTGATGTTTAGCGTCTTTCTGAGACATTTCATTTCGCATGCTGTGATCTTACTTTGTTGTGCTTTGTTGAGGGTCTGGGTTCGGCACTGATAGCAAAGAGTGAAAATGAAAATTGATCTGATGATTTGTTTCTTTGTCTCCGTTAGGATGTTTTCATGGGAAATGATGGATGCTAGTTGGTAGGTGACCGCATCTGTCTTCTTTGCTCGGGTTTCAATTTCTCTGTCCGTTTGCCCATTTGGTGTAAATATGCTTCCAATGTATTGAGAGTTCTTGAACTTGTTTAACTTAAACATTAACTTTAAGTTGTGTGTTGTTGACCTGGATATTAAGTGGTGTTTGGTTTTTGGAGATCATTATTATTTCTGTCTTAGATGCACTTATTTTCATTCAAAATAGTTTTCACAGGCTTTGTTCAGTTTGGTGGTGTATTCTTGAAGGCTTGGTTTTGGTGTATTAGGTTCTGGTCCTCTGCAAAAAGTAATTCATCAAATCGTTTTGGGTTTTCATTTTGCTTGTGTTATCTTATCCATTATGCTATGAACAGTAAAGGTGAAAGAACACAGCCTTGTCTGACTCCTAATGTCATTTTGAACCAATCAGTGTTTGTAAATCAACATATATGACTAGATTTATTTAGAAATACGTAATAAAATTGTGGGAAAATAGTTGATTTGGTATCTTCGACATCCCGTGCGTGTCATTTCACGACCTATTCTTGCCACTGCTACTGCTACTGCTAGTCGGGAGAGCAAAACGCTAGATCTACTTATTCTTAAAAGTGCTTGCATATTCACCTTTTCGCACTTGATAAATCTAGATTGCTCAAGACCGATTATCTTGTGTTGCCATAGAATATAATTAATAATTGAGATTTTTAGCACTCTTGCAAATAAACATGTTGTATCTCCCTGTGTCTAGATCTATTCATATTAGGTTCTAGTTCTGGATCTGAGGGGCGACCATCTCCTACCAGACGCGTCCCCAGGTTGCGGATAGGGTAACAGCCTCTAGATAATACATAGACTAGAGGTCAGCTGCGAATGCTGAATAAGCAGTCGCGGACAAAACTACAGTGAGGACGGAGTGGGGCTGCAGAGTGGGAACTCAGCCCTTAGAAAATGCTCTAGATGTCCTGTGAGGTGGCTAACAGTAACAGGCAAACCGAGGCGCCTTTATAACCCCCTCTCTTTGCTAGCATTCGAACCCAGGACCTCATGATCTCCAGTCACACAGCCAACGACTCGGCCACCGCCACCACATATATATCATTATTAGATGATTCTCGAAACAAAGAAGTTTCGCTTCTTTAGTTCAAGCCTAGGAAATCTCAGTACAGTATAGGTAGTCCCAGGTTCAAGCCCAAAAATGGTATACCAAGAGCAGGGAACAGTGTTAAAGTAATAGTAATAGTACTAATACTAATACAGTGCTAGGCCTGTAGTGACATGCGACCTTGAAAAAAATCAATATTATTAATTTTATATTCATGTAGTAGAAAAAGACGGCCATGTAGTGTAGTTCTCAGAAAAGCGTATTGAGGGCTGGAGAGAGATAGTGTTCTGGCAAGTGATGAACAGCATGGGCTTTCTCCTAGGCCCCCACAGTGTATTATTATGGTGTAGGCCTCGGCTTTCTCTGATTCAATATTATGTCCCTTTGATCGGTGATTCAATAATCCGGAAATATGATCGGAACAGATGTGTTCGGATCATCGAGACGCAACTGTTATTGTAATTTAGTGCCAGAAAGAAAAATAATGAGTTACATTTAGATCTAGAGTGAATCTAATCTATGTTCCGTAGATGGGCACATTATTTCAATTTCACTAGTGAGCGAAATTCAATGTTAAGCGAACATAACAACAGATGTCAAACCATCTTTAGTTTAAAGCTGTGTTGGTATTATTCCCAACTGCGTTTGGAATTTTAAAATGTAGTATTCCCAACATAGTTGCCGGGTTAGGATTACGAAAAATTAGTATTCCCATTCCAACACGTCACCTGGATAGGCGAGTCTGGGACCAAAATGTTGACTTTCTGTTCTTTACATATTCGGGTAGAACGATCATTTATCTACAAGCCATGTGGCAAAA
The DNA here is from genome assembly GCA_037039925.1 of Doris montereyensis. Taxonomy (NCBI): domain Eukaryota; kingdom Metazoa; phylum Mollusca; class Gastropoda; order Nudibranchia; family Dorididae; genus Doris; species Doris montereyensis. The sequence continues at coordinate 48,657 of JAXRKP010001788.1, forward strand.
TAATGTCCATATGACGTATATATTTTGTTTACAAAATATTTTGTAGGTACGGGTAGGTAACAACAGTCAAAATTTTGACGTAAATTACCCTAACACACTGACTGAGAAGATTGGCGCTGAAAACCCATCTAGCGGTACGGCTAATCGCCACTGTGACAACATAGTTCGTTTGCTTGGCTTTCGAGGACACATCACGTCGCTTTGGGACATAAGACATAAGAGGTGATGAAAAACAAACTACATGACATGTATGTCATCATATATACATGTACATTGTTGTTACTGAGTTGTATAAATGTTAAGAGAGCTCAGTGCTGCAAACCTATCAGAAACTGGAAGACAAACAAACATTGCAAAATCACGCAAGAGAAGACACCAGATATTTGAACACCCTCAAATATATATGTGAAAAGCAATGACTAACGCTGTTGACGACTGATACTATTGTTACATAAATCTTCTGTATTGTCACAGTCTGAGTTATGTCCTTGTTGATGTCGTTGGTCTCTCTCTCTCTCTCTCTCTCTCTCTCTCTTTCTCTCTCTCTCTCTCTCTCTCTCTCTCTCCTCGTTCCTCGTTCCATCGTGTTCACCTGTAGATGACAGTGACACAATAAATGTTGTAACATTTTTCATTCCTTGGTATTACGTGTGTATGCACAGGCCCTCCGTTGTGTGGTTAGCGCTCAGTACATGGTGACAATGGTGGGATTAAGCATTTTCATCCCATCGTACTAGTATTGAAAGTCATCGGTTTGTGCTCTTCTTGGGCTGATATACAATCTTTCTTTCTTTCTTTATCAACTCCCATTCTACCTTCCGGTGCATGGGTTTTAGATGCCCGAAATGATCTTTCTTCAGGATGCCCTGTCCTGACAGTTTCTGCTTCCTTACGTGAAAGTTAAATTTCTTTGCGTTAATGCCTCTTTTAATAAAAAAAAATTCGACTTTCTCTGAGGTCTGCCTTTTAGTTTTTTAATTTGAGTTTTAACACTGTATACTCATTTAGCTATTCTATAATATTGTCATTCATTCTGTTTACATGCCCAAACCATCTCAGTTGATTCATTTCTTCTATCTTAGTTTTTATGCTATCTGTTTTGGTTTGATCTCTTATTGTTGTGTTTCTGATTTTGTCTCTTTTAGTTTTCCATACTACTCTTCTTAGATATTTCATTTCGGCTGCCTGCACTCTACTGTATTCCCTAGTGTCTAAGGTCCAGGTTTCACTGCCATAGAGGAGAGTAGGACAATAAACTGTGCTGTATACTGCCATTTTGGTTTTTGTTGACAATTCTTGTTTACCTACAAATGCCTTTCCTATATGATATGGTTATATACTGCACTTGCCTTTTTGATTCTCTGGGTGATTTCTTCTCTTAGCTTTCCCTCTGAGTTAATCATTACTCCTAAGTAATTGTTGCTTTGAACTTGTTCTAAATTCTCCCTGCCTAATTAAAAATTTTGTGTTTTTTTTAGCTTCCCTAGTTAGTAGCAATGTTTTAGATTTCTTTGCTTTTACTCTCATTCCTCTTTTAATATTTAATTCATTATTCATTATGTTGATATTTGACTGGATATACCTTTCTGGTTGTCCAGACAGTACTAAATCATCATCAAATGAAAGCATTGATACATTTACTGGTTTGAGCTTCCACATACCTACGTTCATTTTCTTCATTTTTGAGGATGCCTTTGCGACTGAATCCATAAAAATGTGATAAACAAAAGAGGACTTAGGATACAACCCTGTCTTACTCCTATATCTACATTAAATTCTTCAGATACATTTCCAGTTACTCTCACTGCACATGTTGGTTTATTGTAAAAACTTTCTAATGGCTTCTATTAAATTTTGCTCTACGTTATGTTCTTTTAAGGAATGCCATAGTTCGTCCCTCCTCACAGTGTCAAATGCCTTTTCTAAGTTAATAAAACACAGGTGCAAGTCAATGTTTCTCTCAAGGAATTTTTCTATTACTTGTCTAATTGTAAATATGTGATCTTGTACACTTCTTCCTGGTCTAAATCCACTCTGGTGTTCTTCAATCTGATCCTCTACTCTTTTCCTTAGTCTCATTTCCAGAATCCTGACATGCACCTTTCCTGATACGCTAAGTAGTGATATCCTTTTATAGTTTGAGCATTCCATAGTTGATCCTTTATTGTGTACTATACTATATATATGGTACTACCGGTCACTTTTTCCAGTCGTCTGGCACCTGTTTGGACTTCCATGCTTGTTGAAATATTGCATGTAGTTCCTAATTTCACTTTTCTTATAGCTGTTTGAAGTTCTTTCATTGAGAGATCTACATCTTCAGCTGTCTCATCTCCATTACTTGTTACTCTTAATAATTGAATTGTACTCTTTGTTTCATATGTTCTGGAGGGATTATGTAATTGTTGAAAATACTTTCTCCACGTTTCTAGGATTTCGCTGTCTCTTTTCATTATTTCTCCTTTGGCGTTCTAAATTTATCATATTGAGCATGCTTTGGTCTTTCTCATGCTCTTCATTGCTCCCCCGTAACAGCTTTTGATTTCCTTTATAGCTTTCTTGGAGTCTTTGTCCAAACTCTTCCCATTGTTCCTGTTTTGCTTTCCTAACTTCCTCTTTGGCGAAAGTCCTTTTACTCACGTAATCTATCCTTTTCTTTGATCTTAGTCTTGACATTCTCATTCCATCATGCTGTTCTTTTCCCATCTCCTTTAATTTGTTTCTTACCACAGACTTCTTCAGTACAACTGAGGAGTGTTTCTTTATATATTTGCCACTTTTCTTCTATTGTGCTTTCCTTCAGATCCATCTACCTTTAACTGATAGATCATTTTATCCTGAATTGGTACATTGTTTTACTATTGGTGTATTTAGTTCTTCTTTTTTGAGTTTAGTAGCTTTCTTCTCTTTCCTTTTCTGTTTGTTATCTTCAGTTAATAATCTCATTTTGGCTATCACTAGGTGATGATCACTAAATATTTCAGCTCCTCTGCTTACTCTAGCATCCATTGTACTGTAAAAAGGAGCTGCTAACTATTATGTAGTCTATGATTGGAGAGAGAGAGAGAGAGAGAGAGAGAGAGAGAGAGAGAGAGAGAGAGAGAGAGAGAGAGAGAGAGAGAGAGAGAGAGAGAGAGAGAGAGAGGAGGGATGGAAGAAAACACACTCAGAGAAGAAAGAGAGAGAGGATCGAAGAAAACACACACAGAGAGATAGAGAGAGAGGATGGAAGAAAACACAATCAGAGAAGAAAGAGAGAGAGGATGGAAGAAAAAACACACAGAGAAGAAAGAGAGAGAGGATGGAAGAAAACACACTCAGAGAAGAAAGAGAGAGAGGATGGAAGAAAACACACACACAGAGATAGATAGATAGATAGAGAGAGAGAGAGAGAGAGAGAGAGAGAGAGAGAGAGAGAGAGAGAGAGAGAGAGGAGAGGGAGAGAGAGAGAGAGGCGAGGGGGAGGGAGGGAGAATGGAAGAAAACACACACAGAGAAAGAGAGATGATTGAAGAAAACACACGGAAATTGACAGTATTAGATTAGTATAAGAAAGAGTAAGAGAGAGAGAGAGGTGATGGAAGAAAACACACGGGGATGGGGGGGAGGAGAGAGAGAGAGAGAGAGAGAGAGAGAGAGAGAGAGGGGTGAGGAAAAAACCGGCTGAAAATAAGATCCGATAACTGCGAGAATCTCGTCTCTAGATCTCGTCTCTAGGCGAGATCCGGTGGCCGGGGTGAAAATAATCACTCCGATAGGAAATATCTATTGGTATTTATAGTTTTATGTAAAACTTATCTTTTAGACGTTGTTCGATCCTCTGACACCATGTTATTTTGTTAGATTATATAGATTGAGGACGTGAACGCATGGATTGGATTCAACATATTTATTCCATGACCAACTGCCTGGGATCATGGTAATGTGGTAAAGACGAGGCGAGCTTACTAACAGGCATCTACGTTTTTTGCCAAATTGGGGTCTAAAATTTGCCAAAAAAAACCCCAAAATTTGTCGAAAAATTTGCCAAAAGGGCCCACATTTGTCAAAAAATTTGCTGGACAGAATTAAGCATCCCAGCAAATATAAACATGCCAATGTGGAAAAATAAATAAAAAAGACAATTTATAGTTAAAAGAAGCAGCCTTTATTAATTCCACACTTTAAGGCAATAATACTAATAATAAAATTAAATTTCTATAGCGCCTTTCCTTAACTACTCAAAAAAAGAGGCATCACTAAACTTATTGTAGTAAAGGAAAACTAGCCCTTTGATGTTGTCTTCCGTGAGTCTCCGCCTTCTAGAAGACAAAACAAGATTGTACAAAGAAAAACTTTGCTCAGCATCAGCTGAAGAGCATGTTGAGAAGGCGTACCGGGACGCCAGTGCAGCGAGAGCAGGAACATGATCTGCCGCAGACTTCCACAAAAAGGTCAGATCAATGTTCCCAGTAACGGACTTTCTCACTGCACTGGGCCCCAGTTTCTCAACATATCTCCTCAACTCATGCTGGGGAAGAGATCAATAAAGTCCGGAATAGCGGTGTATTGAGAGATGTCACAAGACATAAACGGAATGTTCTTCGGGTTGAAAATCCTAATCTCTTTTAAAAAATTGACACCAGGCTGCCCTTCCTTCGACATGTATTTCAGCAGCTTAGCATGTGTGGCCTGATAGGCTGAGGAAAACCGCTGTCTGGCTTCTTCTTTGTCGTTCCTTGATAAATTTTGAGGGAAGAACTCCTCTGTTTCCGCCATGCTCACTCCTGAGTCTGTGTACTGAAACTCCAGTTCTTCCAGTGCATCCCAAACCTATGAAGGGGTAGGAGAAAGGAAGGGAAATAGGAACATAAAAAGGTTACAAAGGAAATATGTGCGCACCATACCTGAAAATGTAAGATAATAAACAGGATACAAATGAATAGGAAAGAAGGAAATATCAGTAGTGAATATTGTGCCAGGCATGTTAGGCCCAAAATTTAAATGTAAATCTTTAAAATGTAATAAAAATAAAATATTAACAGAGTGTGGACCGTTCAAAGAGTAAAACTGGAGAGGTTTGTGGGGAGTGACATAAAAGGGAAATTTACAGATACCTCATAAATATAAAACCAACAGTGAAATGTAAAAAAAAAAAAAGTTACCTTAATAGCAAGAGCTTTCTGGTTTTGAAAAAAGTCAGTCAGCTCAATGAAGGGAGCACTCTTTGCTACAATGAAGGCCATGTCAGCTTTGAGTCTCTGAGCAGCGGCTTGATCTCTCATTACATTCAACAAGATCTGAAGCGACTCTGGACCCTGTCCTCTGGAATGAAGTTCTTCCTCCTCCAAAAAGTGCTTATAGAGGTGCAGCTTGGCATTGTGGTATTTCACGGTCTCATACCAGCAATTCCACCTGGTTAGAAAGATAAAATGAAATTATATAAAACACCATGCATGAATCAATTCAATTCAATTGAAATCACTTTCTTCATCTCAAAAGGGAAATTATTGCACAGACGAGTAAAAATAATAAAAGTACATACATACATAAATATATTTTATCATGACACAATATTATACACATAAATACACATTCTAATCCACACATATAAAAATATTATAAAGATAAATCACCAAAATCCAAAACATCTCTAAAATCACACAAATAATAGAAATTGAGTTATAATGACCAAGTAGTCAAGAGATTATAATTATGATTATAATTATTATTAAGGCATCATAGGCCTACTGTTCTGAAATTTATTAATTTTTTGTTTTACATGACTGATACAAAATAACAAAACTTTAACAAAGGGATGAAAAAAAGACGAATATGTGGTGCTTTATGTATAACGGCATCGTATATAACAAAAGATCGGTTTAACGAGACTACAGTTAAATTGTATTTCAAATCCCCGTTTTTATTTTCATATTATTTCTCAATTGGAAAAGAATGTTTTAACCTACCGAGTGCCCACAGGATTAGGTGCCATTTTGGGGTTGTCTGATCCTTCCATTCTCTTCAGATGGCGAAGGAACCTGCCCTTTCTTGCAGTAGCATGCCAGAACATGGCATTAAATGATAGAACAAACTTGTCAACTTGGCCAAAAGGTTTCCTGAATGATTCCCCCAGTAGGTTCAGGATGTGCGACATGCACGTAATGTGGGTCGATTTGGGGAATAAGCCACGCAAAACATCAGTGTATGCCTGGAGATGAAAAAATAAAAATCAAGATGCTTGAATGAAAATCCCTTTATTTGATAAAAATGTGTTCACATTTTGTTTGAGATTAAGAAACAGAAAACTGAGCGCTTTAAGCATATATATGCTAAGGCAACAAAAGCATTAAGCCAACCTAGTATTACCAGCAGTGAGCCATTAGCGCTAATTGGAATCCACATTCCCCCCAGCCCCCCCTCCCGGCTATACAGTGCTTTTACTTTTACATAATTATTATTGTTCTTACTAACTGCATGACAGATTCAATGGTTAATGTTACTGAACATAATAATAATAATAATAATAATAATAATAAAATAATAACAATAATAATATATCTTTATTGTCCAAAACATGGCAATTTGTCATTTGTTATACCCAATGAGAGAAAAAGAAAAATTTTTTTTTAATATTTAAAAAAAATAAAAATTCACGCAGGCTCTGCATAGCCATAAATGAGACAGGCAACAACAAAAATTTATTGAGCAGGGGTGCCTCCAGGCCAAAACCGCTTTCAATTTCTGATGGGCAAAAAAAAAATAATTGAGCAGGGGTTCCTCCCAGACTGAGTCAATTTCTGATATTGATAGATACACCCACAGAAGAAAAAATTTGAGCAGGGGTTCCCCAGGCCGAAGCCGTTTTTAATTTCTGATACTGATAGGCACACCCAAAGGGAAAAAATTGAGCAGGGGTTACCCAGGCCCAAAATAAGTATAAAGGCCCACATGAATGACAATAGTGACATGCCACATACTATCTAGAACCTAAATTAAACTACAAGATTCTAGATTAGATCTAGATCTAGGGAAGATTAAAGAATTCCGGGTCACTCGTATTATTGCGCGAGCCAGATTAGGGTAGGGTAGGGTTAGGTGTAGGGGTAGGGTTTGGGGTAGGGTTAGGGGGTAGCACAAAAAATAGTTCCTGCTAAATTCCATTAAAAGTGCGTTTGAAATTGTTTTTCATCCCAATTTCACTACTATACATTAAAACAAATTAGATTTACGATAAATAGTTCATTTCACTGTGTTAAAGTTAAACTCCTAAATTTCATGAGGTTGAGACTACGAAAAAGTAGTCCCAATCTGCTGACCCGTATTTCTTCAATCTTACCTAGATCTAAGCTCTAAGTCTAAGTCTAAGCTCACCTGATGATGAGACAGTTGAAGAAAGATTACTATCCAGTGTCTTCTGCTGCTTGACTGGACCACTGCTGCTGGTGTCGGCCATTCGCTTTTGTGAGTTCTTGTGCTTCATGGTTGAAGCGTGGATGTCCACAGATGACTTCCTTTTGTGCTCAAGCACAATGTTACACGAAGTGCAAAACAGGAGCTGACCACTGACATGTGTCCAACTCTTAAACTCATTGTGCCTTTCCCTGGCTGTTGTGTACCTGCCATTCTTTGGATCTTTTTTACGAGGAAACGATCCATGACCAAAATAACAATGACAACTTCAGTGTAATCCACTTATATCGACAGCCTATTTATCGACATTTTGATTTTGATATATCGACATATTTTCCAATTCCGGAATTTTTCCTTCAATATCTTTACTTAATAATTTCTCTTACATCGATCTTGTTTTTCAGCCCACTCCGCTATATCGACATGCTTCCTGGTGAAGCCCACCAACGAAAAAAAGGGGGGAGGGGTGTCACGCTAGGCCGAACGGTCAACACCGTGAACACAATTAGTCCGAACAAACCCCAGGACATCAGACTGTCTATTAATTAATATATTATTATCTCTCTATGCACAAAGAAGACGCGCGTCTCGCGCAGTAGGGCCTAACGTCTTCACTACCCCCCCCTTTACCGTTGTCGGCAGGTGTGCTGCGGTCGGTTTCTTCGCCTCTCCCTTTTCCTCAGCACAACAGACAGACTTTGCTACGAATGCGCGTGTGTAGCCCCTCCCCCAATCACTTGCATATACCTTCCCATCTCACAACCTCTCTATCACAACCATATGTCTATTGCTGTCCTTTTCCTTTTTTTTTTTTGATTGAATGGAAATAAAGGCATATAATTATAATACTAGCGTTCCAGACTATAAAATTTTAATTTCAAAAATCTGTTTCTTTTATGTAAAACAGATAGTACTTCCCCAGACCATGAATAACAGTTTTTAAATGATCAAAATCGGTTGATAAATATAAAAGTGATGAATTTTACTAATATTAATATTTTTCCACTTAATATTTTTACGCTTTGATTCAAAATTTGAAATTATGCCAATTTTACGAGGCTCTAGAATCCATAAAAATGGTATGAGCTTAAATACTTTACATGCATCCGTCAGCCATACACATAGAAAAAAATACATTGTGCGACACATGATTTTGGTCAAAATTGTCAAAAAATGGCATTTTTGGGAGTACATAAACATGCCATAAATCATAGAAAGACCGTATAACTTCCCTTAAATGCAGATATGGTGCCAGACAGTTAGCCCAATTTTTTTCAGAGACATAGAAGAAATATTTTCTGAATTATTATTATACCACCAAACCGGGCAAAAAGCATAATTTGGGCTCGGGAAGATATTTTGGCAAAAATCAGGTTTTCATCATAAAAACCTTAAATGGTAAGATACATCAATGAAATTTTGCATATTTATGCTTTGAGAGTCAAGACATACAATTCTGGTGTTTTAATTATGATAGGAACTAAATAAACAAAGTTGTGGGCAAAAATTAATAATTTACGCGGAAAAATATTTTGGCAAAAATCGGGGGTTTTCATCATTAAAATCTTAAATGGTAAGATACATCAATGAAACTTTGCATACTTATGCTTTGAGGGTCAAGAAATACATTTATGGTGTTATAATTATGATAGGAACTAAATCAACAGAGTTGTTGGGAAAAAATAGTAATTTACGCTTGGGAAAATATTTTGACAAAAATCAGGTTTTTCATCATAAAAATCTTAAACGCAAAGATACATCATGATCAATAAAACTTTGCATACTTATACTTATGCTTTGAGGGTCAAGAAATACAATTCTGGTGGGTTTAATCATAATAGGAACTAAATATACAGAGTTGCGGGCAAAAAATTAATAACTACGCTCGTGAAAATATTTTGGCAAAAATCAGGTTTTTCATTATAAAAATGTTAAATGGTAAGATAAATCAATGAAACTTTGCCCTCTTAGTACTTGTGTTTCTAAAAAAGAAAACATTAAATAATAATTATAAGAGTAAGAGCTAATAGGTCAACTGTTTGTCGCCTGCCTTATCTTTGTGTTGTGAAACTCAGCTGAAACCTGTGAGATCAGTTGTTGCAGACGATGCAGACGATATGGCAGCTTTGGGTATGGTATATCCCAGGGACGACGGCTCATAGTAGTAATAATAGAAATGTCTCTCAAAGTCGACCCCGCAGCCGGATACACGACGCAAAATGAAAAGAAAGAATAAGGAATATATTAAATTTAGACAAAATTACACAAGCTCGAGGAACTCACAATTACATCATGTATATATAACAAAATTAAAATCATTCAATATTATCAATCAACAACTACATGTATACAGTGTATTGATGGTCCTGTTACTTTTAAGCTTTTTTCATCCAAAAATATTTTCCTGTATCTTATCTGATTTCTTAAACTTTCTGCGGTTCCATTTTTCCTTAAGTTATCCAAATCTTCTCTAGTCTTACACAATCCACCATCTGAAATAATTGCATCTAAAATGTCAGCTTTTTTTCTCCTATCTTTTAAATCTTTCTTACTTACATCTTTCTCTTATTCTCCTGCATTTTGTGTTTTACTTTCTCACGAACCTGGGCTTCACAATGTTTACTTTGTAACACTAATTTTCTGAATTCTTTTTGGCTGCCTCTAAAATTGTATTTTGCTCTTTTTCACGCAAACTACAAAACCAACAGTCTTATTATGCTTCCACATATTGATAGTGGACCTTAAGTGTAAATTAGCTCTTCTACGCTTATGCATGTCATATCTAATTCCAAATCACCAAACAATCGTTCTCCAGTCAAATTTATCAACAATCGAAGCAACAAATGGGTCATATTATGTATCTTAATATTTAAAAGAAAATAGAGGAAATACTTACCACACATTTCAAGAAGATCCATATCCATTTTTGAATGAGAAAAGAAGTTTATCTAGATCTAAAATCGGAATGAAGTAGAGCGGGAGAGTGGTGTTGTTCTGGTGCTGATCGCTAGGCAGTCAGTTTCAAAGTGAAAGTGAAAGTACTGAAATCTCGAGAACGGGCGTAAAGGGGAAGGCACTACCTTTGCTTTCATAGATGGCGCGACGCGTTGATTCAACCAATCATAGTAATTTTTGGACATGATGATAACCGGAAGAGGACACTGTATTCGAGTATATAAATTTCTTAATCATTTTCAATCGGCAAAGATCGGATTTTCCCGACTCTAAATAGGTCAACTTTCCGCGCAGTTTAAAGCTATTTAGAGAAAGTGGTCGCTATGCACATCGTAGTAAAAGTTGGACTTTTAGATAAGACCTCATAGTTTCGAATGATTTTGTCGTTGAATTTAAGTAGAAAAAAGGTTGAATTTTAATATGGTGACCATGAAGTTGCCTTTTTTCCCCAGGAAAACCCTTTTTTTCGCGATTTAAATTTTAAAAATCATTTTTCGCTAACTTATAGTAAAAATAGAAAGACGATATTTATACCATTGGAAAGAGTGACATTTTTTTTCTACCGGATGGTGCTACATTTGACAAATAGCTTTAGGAGGAGGGGACCTGTTGGGAATATGAAAAAGTGAGGTTCCTCAAACCATGAATTTTCTTGCGTGTTTTGCCGTAAAAACACATTTTTTCAAAACGTTACAAAACATAACAAATATTAACACACACAAACGAAAATATGACGAAATGAAAGAAGAAAGAAAACTCGTTTAAATGAGATCAGTCTCATCATTGTACTTGTAGGTTTAATACTTTTTATTTTCTGAATCAGTGAAGTTCGCCAAATTTGACGATTTCAGTGCTCGTTCACCCGTTTTGAGGCGGGTTTGGAGTACCTAATGACACTAATTAGTCGTTTCCAAGTGTAAACATGATAAAAATAGTGTTCGTTGAGTCTAATCAAACTGAGGTAAAAACCCGAGCACCTTACTTTCAAATCCGTAAATGGCATGAAATAGTAAGAAACTACACACAACATCATTATCAATTTCATAAATAACTGTAAAAATTGTATTTAAATTGATGATAAACAACTTAATAAGATACACAGATTAACATGCACAATAATGAGCGGGAGCCACCATGACCAAACGTCGGGTCAAAGGTCGACTCACACCAACCGCGGCAAACTTGAGTTTGTCTGACTCTACTCTCTCAATCATGAAAGACTGCTTTGCCACATTACTGACACTGACACCAGTTCCAATACTACTTCTGCCCATACAAATACAAGTTGCTATTAAAAATATGTGCATTTCAATTTCTATTCTTATTTGTACACCATGCATGTTTGGGACAGGGAAGCAAGAATTTAAATTTCAAGCTCAAAGGAGGGGAAAATATGATGATATAGATAAGTGATTTCTGAAGTTGAATGAAGATTAAGTAGGCCCACATTTTGTTTAATTTCTTTCAATAGCTTCTGCAATATAATGCTCTAAATCGATATATATATACAAGTAAAGCATGTTGCTAAATTTGTTTATTTTATATTATTTGTTTTTCTTATGACAACCAGTTGTTCTGACCGTCATTTTCTGTTTATGTAATTGCATATTTGCATAATTTATCAAAACATATTAGTTAACTCAATCCCACCTACAGCACCCGTAGTCGCCCGTTCGCCTACCTAGATCGCTCATAGTCGCCCGGTGACGTAGCACTTTCGCTTTCGTTATTTCAAACCTTTATAAATACCGGATGTTGAGTATAAACTCATCTGTACATTATTTCTTCTTATTATTATTAATAATATTATAATTACATTATTATGAACTCTACGAAATGTACGAACTACTACTATTATATTGTTTTTTAATAAACAAGGGAAAGCACTCTGTACTTCCTGTTCATCCCTTACAGGTCAACCGAAACCGAAACGAATGTTGTTTCTGTTACTACTTCCAATCTTCAATTATTCATATATATATATATATATCATCTCCTCGCCATTTCCACTTATTGTAACAGGTTATGGGCCCAGGTACCTTGAAGCCACTTATTTAAATCCATTATTTCGTATTAAAACGAAAGAAATCATATCCAAGTGCCTGAAGTGAAAATCAAAATAAAATGTCAGCATACAGAACACCAATCTTCTCAGGTGAGGAACGATCCTACGAACTGTGGGAAGTAAAATTTCTCGGCTTAATGAGAATCAAGAACATATCTGTCTTCACTGATGCCACACCAAGCAGTGATGACAATGCAAATGCCTTCGCGGAGCTTATTCAATGTCTAGATGATTGTTCGCTTTCTCTAGTCATCAATGACGCAAGAGACAAGGGAAAAGAAGCGCTCAGTATATTACGGTCACACTACAGACCTAAAGGGAAAGCTAGAATAATCACCCTATATAATGAGCTGACTTCACTTTCCCTGAAACCAAGTGAAACGATTACGGACTACATAATAAGAGCAGAGACAGCCGCCAACGCCCTGAGACAAACAACTGAGACAGTCAGCGATTCTCTTCTCATTGCAATGGTTCTAAAAGGATTGCCCAGCTCTTTTCAATTGTTTATAACGGTCACAACTCAGCGAGAAACGCCCCAAACGTTCAGCGAGTTCAAAGAAAGCCTGAGAAACCAGGAAGAAAACGTGAACAAAACACAAAATCAAAGCTCAACTGTAATGACATTCCGTCAAAAACAAGACAACAGATGGTGTTCCTTCTGTAAAAGTAAAACTCATTCAACTGATAAATGTTTCAAAAAGCCATCAACATCATCGAATTCCGTCTCGAAAACGCAACCTTATTGCACTAAGTGCAAATCTTCATCACACAGCACCAGCTCGTGTAGACGCTTCTGTGATTTCCACAAAAGTGATACTCACTGGACTAGCCAATGCAGAGACCGGGAAAACCATCATGCCAAGCAAGCTAGAAACATTGAGACTGATAATAACGATGATCATACTTTCGCGTTCATTGTAGATTCACATAAGCAAGGAACCGTCAACAATTTCCAAATTTCATCAACAAAACTACTTGTTGACAGTGGTGCTTCATCACATATCATCACCGATAAAGCATTATTCAAATCTTTCGACGAAAATTTCAAGGAAGAAAATCACATAATTGAATTAGCAGATGGTGAGAAAAGCTACAATGCCGTTGAAGGAAAAGGGAATGCAATTGTTATAGTTCATGACACAAATAATCAGCCACATGAACTTCTTCTCAAAAACGCTTTGTTTGTCCCAAAATTCAAACAAAACATTCTTTCCGTATCCGCCGCAACAAGTAATGGCGCAACGATCAACTTTCGGGAAGACAGTGGACACATCTTATTCAAAGGACATTCTTTCAATCTTCAAAAATCTCAGAATCTATATTACGTTTACACGTTAGAAAGTTCTGCTCAAAATAAGAAATTTTTGGAATGGCACAAAATTCTTGGACACTGCAATGCAGATGATATTCGTTCATTGGCAGCAAAAGGTGACATTCAAATTTCCGACCCATCTACTGAACTAAATTGTCAGACTTGTATTCGTGGGAAGATGACAAACAATCGCAACAGAAATCCTGACGCAAAATCAACTAGACCACTAGACAAAGTACATCTGGACCTAGCAGGCCCAGTGGACCCAGCAGCGAGAGAAGGTTTTCGCTACGCATTAGTCTGTGTCGATGATTACTCTGGATTATCGTGTGTTTATTTCATTAAGAACAAGAGCGACACTCCTCGGGCATTCAATAAATACCTCGCAGATGTCTCACCATTCGGGCAGGTGAAATCCATTCGAACTGATGGCGGAGGAGAATTTATCTCGGAACAATTTCAGAACATTGTAGTTTATAATAGAATTAGACACGAGAAAAGTTGCCCTGCTAGTCCTCACCAGAATGGGACTGCAGAAAGACAATGGCGGACTTTGTTCGAAATGTCAAGGTGTTTACTGATAGACTCAAACTTCCCAAAACAATGTGGTGTTACGCATTAATGACCTCTGCGATATATTCGCAATAGATGTTTTAATAAAAGACTCAAAAACTCCCTACGAAGCCCTCACTGGCAAAATTCCAGATTTCAACAGAATGCACAAATTCGGCCAAACATGTTTTGCGCTTGTACAAAACCCAAAAAAGCTGGATGACAGGGCAGAGAAGGAATTTTTTGTCGGTCACGATAAAGAAAGTCCAGCATATCTTATCTATTTCCCTGAATCTAATTCAGTGAAAAGGGTAAGATGCGTAAAATTTCTTGATTCTATGTCATGTGGAAATCTGAAACCAAATGAATCAAATTTTGATGAAAATGAAATGATTTTTGTTGATAAATCTCCTAGTGGTAAACCATTCCACAATTTGATGACCCCTCCTTATGAAAATATCAATGTCAATAATGAAGAATCTTTCAATGATTTCGAACCAGATCTTGCCACAAATAAGCACAAAGCTAAAGGCAAAAATCAAACTGTTTCCAAAGGGAACAGCTCTCACTGTGACATACATACATGCCATGTGATGATAATGCACATGAAGAGACTGGTTATCAATCTGAAAATGAAACAATGACTAGTGCTGAGACTAAATCAAAATCTAAAGAACATGATGTAAAACCTAAAAGAGCACAAAAGAAACCTAAACATCTAAATGATTATTACTTAGATGTAGATGATACGGATAATTTATTTACCGTTACTCATTATTGTTACAATGCAAGCTATGATGTTCCTAAGACTTATTCAGAAGCAATGAATTATCACAACAAAGAAAAATGGAATGAAGCTATGGAAAGGGAAATGAGTGCCCTAATTGAAAATGACACGTATGACATTGTTCCTTTACCGAAAGAAAGAGAGTGCGTGGGGGAAAATGGGTGTATGCAATAAAATCAGACCAATTTGGAGATGAAACCTTCAAAGCTAGATATGTTGCTAAGGGATACTCCCAAGTTGAAGGTATTGATTACAATGAAACTTTCTCTCCAACAACCAAAATGAGTTCAATCAGACTCTTTACACAGCTAGCAATACAGCATAACTATAAGATCCACCAAATGGATGCCGAAGACCGCAAAAGCGTAACTGGGTACTGTTTCAAAATTACTGATGCAGGTCCAATGATTTCTTGGAAATCAAGAAAGCAGCCCACCGTGGCCTTGTCAACTTGTGAAGCAGAGTACATGTCTCTTGTCTCTGCTGCACAGGAGGGAAAATATCTTGTTTCTTTATTGAATGAAATAACGCAGTCTGATTACATAAATTTTCAATTGTTTTGTGATAATCAGGGTGCTATTGCCTTATCAAAACCCAACAAATCACCAAAGATCAAAACATATTGACATAAAGTTTCATTTTATTAGAGATGAGGTCATGCAGAATAATATGATGATTGATTATGTACCATCTGAAAACAATATTGCAGATATGTTTACAAAAGCAGTCACTAGAATGAAACTGCAATATTTTTTGACTTATGTAATGGGTTAAGTTAGATAATGATTTGACAATATGAACTGTATGAAATGATTTCTATGCAGCTTTTTTTTTGTATTCAGTACTGTAACTGATGATATTGATATGGTAAAGACAAAAATGTCTTCTGCTTTTCTTTATTGCATTTTTTGTTTTGCAATTCTTTTTTCTTAAATGAAAAACTTTTCTTACAAGATTTTAAAATTATTAATTAAAACTATGTTTATAATTATTTTGACTTATTTTGACTATAAATAATTCCTACTACATTAGGAACACAATAAATGAACATTCATTTTCATTTAGGTCTATCTACTAAGCCTTTTTGAGTCATGTAAGCTGAGTTTATGGGGGGATGTTGAGTATAAACTCATCTGTACATTATTTCTTCTTCTTATTATTAATAATATTATAATTACATTATTATGAACTCTACGAAATGTACGAACTACTACTATTATATTGTTTTTTAATAAACAAGGGAAAGCACTCTGTACTTCCTGTTCATCCTTACAGGTCAACCGAAACAATGTTGTTTCTGTTACTACTTCCAATCTTCAATTATTCATATATATATCATCTCCTCGCCATTTCCACTTATTGTAACAAGTAGGCCCACATTTTGTTTAATTTCTTTCAATAGCTTCTGCAATATAATGCTCTAAATCGATATATATACAAGTAAAGCATGTTGCTAAATTTGTTTATTTTATATTATTTGTTTTTCTTATGACAACCAGTTGTTCTGACCGTCATTTTCTGTTTATGTAATTGCATATTTGCATAATTTATCAAAACATATTAGTTAAATAAAGATTGCATACAATACATGCATTTATATATCATTAAATAGTTCTTGAAATAAGCTTTAATTTGGTATACAAGACAAGTATGTTGCTAAATGAGATGATTTTATAAGATTTTTTTCTTATGACTACTGGTTGTTCTGACCGTCATTTTCTATCAAAACATATTAGTTTAATGAAGATTGCATACATTCATTTATATATCATTAAATAGCTCTTGAAAAAAGCTTTAATTTTGATATACAAGACAAGTATGTAGCTAAATTTGATGATTTTATAAGATTTCTTTGTCTCATGACATTTGGTTGTTCGGACAGTCATTTTCTGCTTATGTAATTACATAATTTATCAAAACTTATTAGTTTAATGAAGATAACATACATTCATTTGTATATCACCAAATTGCTCTTGAAATAAGCTTTAATTTGATATATAAGACAAGCCTGTAGCTCAATTGGTTTATTTTTATGATTTTTTATTTCTATTGGATCCTGTAGACTCTGATCATTTCCGAGAATTTTCTTCCAATGTGGTATTTCAGGCTTCGGACTACTCTTTCGAGTCTCATAATGGTCTCAATTCAAACCTCATGTCCTTGAAAAAATCAGACTATGTCTCTATGTTTAAATGAAGCAGCAAAACTGATTTTGACAATGTAGTGTCACTGTTTTCTTTTCTATGTAACCTTGAAAATGGGACTTGAGCAGGATTTGATGCATTTGTATTGAATTTTTAACTGAATTGTTGTAATTTTTGTCAATTTTGAAGCTCTGTAAGTTCTAAGATTAGTTTTAAAATGATGTAAAACTGCTTGATGAAACAATGTGTGTGCTCCTATGTAAGAAAATGTGTTTCTTTCATGTTTTTGTTTTTTTGTTTTTCAATTTAAGACCTCACAAAGTTGACCTTTTGTGGTATGGCGCGATTGTGAACGAATTTTTCTAAGTCAATAAAACTTTAAAAATTCATAACTTTCTTGTTTTTTGATGGATTTTGATAATTCTTTTTTTTGTTTTTCCTGTCTCTGTGAGAAGTACAAGATTATGTCAATAACATATATGCATGATAACTTTTAATTTTTCACTTGTGGTACCTAATATAATAGTATTAATAGTACTAAGTTCAAATAGTCCAGGCCACAGTCAATAAATCCAAGAATGAATAAATATAATATCTAATATCCCCCACCTCATCAAAGTGAATAACCCTAGGCCTTTCTGCGTTGTTTAGATCATCCAACGTGTCGTCCATTCAAGATTATGATGTAGATCTACTTCTCCTTCACCACTCCTCGTCCTCCTCATCATCTTCGTCGTTCTCAACTACGAGATCGGCATCAATGTCCGGTGGATCTACATTATCTTTATCTTCTTCATCTAAATTCAAAGTTAAAGGATTATAATCGTGACCGTGTAGGTCTCCGTTACATTACGGAACAAATTCAACAGGTCGTCCATTGTAAAAGCGAGGTCGATTTTGGTAGAAAAAATTGCGTGTAAATTCAAGCGAGGATAGCCGCAATAAAGCAATGTAGAAACGAAAGGAAAAGCCCTAAAAATACCCGGATATGGCACCTACAACGGAAGTCTCGTGAAATTATAATTGAACGAGATTTCCGGTATTTATAAAGGTTTGAAATAACGAAAGCGAAAGTGCTACGTCACCGGGCGACTATGGGGCGATCTAGGTAGGCGCACGGCTCTAGCGAATGGGCGACTACGGGTGCTGTAGGTGGGATTGAGTTAAATATTTCTATTCCTAGTTTCTTCATGCGATTTTT
The DNA here is from genome assembly GCA_037039925.1 of Doris montereyensis. Classification (NCBI taxonomy): domain Eukaryota; kingdom Metazoa; phylum Mollusca; class Gastropoda; order Nudibranchia; family Dorididae; genus Doris; species Doris montereyensis. The sequence continues at coordinate 67,068 of JAXRKP010001788.1, forward strand.
GGATTTCATCCAACAGAGAAATGAGTTCTTTATCGTCAAGCATGTCATTCCTTCCCAGCTCACGTAAATTATTTCTTATGTCATCAGAGAAAGGCTGATTTGAAATGTAACATTTCTTCAAATATTCACTGAATGTTTCTTCAAAGTTTATCAAAGAATTGTTTCCCTTGTAAGAAAGAACCTTTGCAGGATTAAAGTTACGCACATTTGGTAAAAAGTTGTATGAATATATGTGCCTGATCTGACTTGAAACAAGAGAAAATCATTTCAGCAAGCGAAGCCTCCTTTTCCTTGCCTGATTTCATAGGCTCTTTGATTTGTGTGCCATCTTTGGCAATCTGTTCTGGCTGTCTACTAATATCTTCTAGGGAAGGAACAGGCTTGTCCACTTGAGTGTTGTCATTTACACATCTCTTTACTTGAGTGTCGTGGAAGTTCATGGTCTCCTGCATTACTACAAGATTGTTGGCCTTCTTCTGGTGGACGATTGTCTCGTTGTCCATTAAGGCGTCCACCATTCTGAGAATCTGAACGAGGGGTTGCTGCCAAGGGGTCCTTGTGGAGCTCATAGTTTTCATGCTCTTTCGATGGTGATGACACAGTAGGCCGTTCAACAGGAGAAAGAAATGATGTGCTCTCAGCTTCTGAATTACGAGACTGCTGACAACTTTTACATCTTTTTCTCTTACGTAATAAGAAAAATGCAACAAAAAAAACTACTATTATAACTGATATTACTATTACTATTATTATAACAATTACGTTGTTGGTGTCAATGTCATTGTTACTGCTACTTGAATTGTCAGAGGAAGGTGTTGTATTTGCTATATTTACACTATCACTAGTACCATTAAGACTAGAGGTAGCGGTTGGAGTTGTGGAAATTTTGGGGGGCAATGATGTCTTTGGTCGACACTCAAGATTGGATTTTGAACTGCTATATTGATATTCTTTATATCCGTCTGCACACACCCATATATTATCACGCTTGAAAGTGCCAGATTGTTTTAATACCCAGTGGTTGCCTGGTGGCATTTCAGTATGAGGAATGCAGGTTGTCTCAGTGTGCTCACCTTGTGACCGGTATGTTCTGAAAACAAGGAATAAGACAGTAGATATGTTACATGTATCTAGAAAAAATATCATGCACTGATCTAAAATAAATGAAACAAAAAGTAAAATACATGGGGGGGGGGGGGGAGAAAAAAATTACAGACATTAGACATAAGTAATATATAGTATATTACTTCTGTCCCCCAACCAGCAAAGTAAAAAAAAATTTTTTTACATCCCCCGCCAGTACACCCCTACGAGAAATTTTTTTCCCCCATACTCCAACACCCAGTAAAGAAAAAAAATGTTCATACTCTAACACCCCTACCAGTACCCACCCTCAAGAAAAAAAAAATTCATACCCCTACGAGAAGACGTAAAAATGATTCTGAGGAAAGTGAAGATTTAGGTTATTTGTTTTATTACTCTTAAAAATGGAAGGAAAAATATGCAATGCATGTTGTGAATTTAAATTATATAATTCGTTTAGGAAAGAGAAAACATGACCTGACAGGCATAGAGGTCAATGTAAAGATTGTGAACGACCAATGAAAAAAATACATTATCAAAATAATAAAGAAAAATATAAGCAAGAATTTCAAGAGTTTATGATAAGAAATCCTAATTATTTTAAGGAATACCGAAAACTGATGAAAAAAATATTATAATGGGACACCTAATCAAAAACCCTTTCTATTAAAATGGCCAGTGAAAAATCTAAAGTTAATAAAAGTTATATTAAAGAGATTAAGAGAGAAAGAGTGGAATTAATATTGATGGATATTTTAATACATGTACTATTAAAAACAATGTTAAGCAGTTAGTATTAAGTTTTCCTAATGTAAAATTTAATCTATTAATAAAAACAATATATTCTAAACCAAGAGTTTTAGAAGAAAAAATAGAGAGATTTTATAATAATGGTTATAAAACTTCGTTCTCAATATGAATTTGAGGAAGTATATGATTCTATTAAAGAAAAGTATAAAGTTTGGGTAGAAGAACATCAAGGAAAGGAATCTGGATTAATATTTAATGAAATTGAAATAGAAAATACAGAAGTAAAAGTCGTTAGAGTAAAGAATTTAAATGGATCTTCTTATTTTGATCTCGGTGTAAAATTTAATAGTCTTCTTAATATTCAAAATAATGATAACTTGTGTTTTGCTTATAGTGTAATTGCAGGTATATTAGATAAACAATTCAAAACATTAAAATTAGAAAATCCAAGTAAAAAGATTAAGGAAATAGTTGAAGATATGCAAAAGCTTTTATTTTAAGGATGAGTAAGAATCCTGATAGAGTGTCAATCTATAAACCACTTTTAGAATATCTTAGCATGAAAAATATTGAATATCCAGTTAGTATTAGTATAGATTCAATTAAAAGATTTGAAAAACAAAATGAATCTATAAGTATTAATGTTTTTGGAATTGAAGGAGAAATTAAAAATGCTAAAGTAACCAATTTAGATACAACGTTGCAAGAGAGAACATTACGTGACATTTATCCAATGTATATAAGTAAATTTAAAGATAGAGAGTATACTATAGATTTATTATATGTTACTCAAGATGAGGAGAAAGAATTAATATTCGATACCACGAAACATTATTGTCTAATTAGAGATTTAGATGCTTATATTAGTTGTAATGGAAATAAAAGATATCATTGTAGAAATTGTATTACTGCTTCATATACAACTACTTCTGCTTTGGAAAAACATTTGCTAATTGTATTTCAAATAAACCTATGAAAATTAATATGCCACCTGAAGGAAGTAAATGTAAATTTGGAAATCATCATTATAAATTAAGATTACCATTTGTTGGATATGCAGACTTTGAATCAATAAATATTAAATTAAATTATATGGATAGCGATCTTCGAAAATAAATAAATTAAGAGTAAAAAGTAAATCACATAATGTTAATTCCAAGATAAGAAATATGATAATCAATAAAATCATGAAAGATGAAGATATATATCTAAAAAAGAATCTACAAGAATTTACCATGATTATATAAATAATGTGATTACTGATAAAAAAAACAAAAAACATATTTAGATGAAATTAAAGAAAAATATATTGAAAAGTATTTTTAATAAATTAATAGATGATATTTTTGATAAATGGATTGAAGATGGAAAAAATATAGAAGTATCTGATTATGAAATAAGAAAATATTATGAAAGAAAACCTATTAATAAGAAACAAATTAGTGATAACTTACTTAATAAGATAAAAAGAGAACTAATTAAATTATCTTTTAAGACACTTCTGATTAACATGACTAATACAGTGGAACACGTTTAAACTGAAAACGGTTAAACTTAAACCAAAAAGATCGATAAATCAAAAGGATTTGGAATCCCCGATCTTTTCTAATCTTTGTCTTTGTTAAATAATTAGCGATAAACCGAAATGGCCCTACCGCTAAACCGAAATAAAAATTCACTGAGTTGCGGTCCAAAAAGTCAACCTACATCTTTGCCGTGGTAGTTAAAGACATCCAAGAAGGCTACAATTACTAGGCTATACACTATACATGTGTACAATCACACGCAAGAGAGAAGTGGGGGGGGGGAGATGGGTGGCGTGAGGCTACGGTCAATGGCTGCTGCACAGTGCGCGAGAGACAAATTATCCGCGTGGCACCGATCAGTGACTCATAGATTCTGGTTCACTGCACTGTCACTGATTACGGCCACATGCGACGGCATTCCATCACGAATGTGTAAGCGGTGTGTATGCGAGTGTACACCGTGCATGTTGACGATTGTAATTTCTTCCTTTCCACAATCGAATCTTCAGCCACGCGGATGCTTCTTGCTTTGCTCTTCGGTAGCACTACAACCTGTGACTATAAATTCCATCCATAATTACGAAAATCATGTCGAAAAAGAAAGCACAATGCGTATACCCTGCAATTTAAGTAACAGTTGATTAAAGAGGTCGAAGCGGGGGAACAGAGTAAAAGTGAGATATGCCGGAAACTTGGAATTCTAATTCTGTTTGTTTTTCTGAAATAAAATTGAAAAAAACAAAAAAAACAACTAAACATAAATGAAGACAAGCGTGCATCATCATAGGGTCCACGGCAGGCCACGCCGTGTGCATGACGTCAAGGGAGACAACTCTAGAAATGTTTTATACATTATTACTTCCCTTTACCGAACATCATTTCCGAGGGACTAGCGCTAAACCGAAAAGACCTCTAAACCGAAATACATTGACCGGTCCCGTCACTTTCGGTTTAAACGTGTTCCACTGTATTATATAATATTCTTAATGTTGCTGTTATTATTGTTGTTATTGCTACTATCATTATTCTACTGTCCATTTCATCAAATTGCTGTGATCTATACTGTATACACATAATGATATATTGTACTACTTTTTTATAGTTACTTACTTTTTCAATATTTTTTAATTTGTGTTTGTACATAGATCTAATTAATATTTCCTCAGCGCCTTAGGGTAGACCCACACCTGCGTCGGGCCCGATGGTCAGACCGGACATATTTCCGTGGGAAAAAAATGCAACCCGGCTCATTAGTAGTGTCAGGTAACAAAAAACGACGATTCGCCCACACCGAAACCCGACGTCCCCGGAGCCGACTTTTTAGGAATGAATGTGTTCATTCCACGCCGTCTGTCGGGCGAAAGGGAGACAATTTTATAGGTTTTTCCTATACAAATTATTTTCCTTTTCCCGCCACGTCTATTAATAGCATTTTTGCAAATCTCAAGCGGTGGACTGGAGGATGCATTTCTCAGAACTTGGTCTGTTGACAATGGATGACGAAGCATTGATTCTTTGCGTATACCATCGATCGTCTATTAACAACAAGAAATACCCGCTTCATCACAACAGAGACCACATTCAGCAGTGGGAAGCTGTTGCTCAAGATATGAAATGTGAAGATCAGTAGATGTAGGCCTAAATTCATAACACTGTTAATTTTTACCCTTTTAATCTCACTGTCGTTGGCGCTGTTGATGTTGTTGTTGTTGATTTGTTGTGGTTGTTGCCGCTGCTGCTGTTGCTGCTGATGATAAGGATGATGATGAATTGCTAAGATTGTGGTGGAGCTACATGTCGTATGATGATTATGAATATGATAATGTACCAATAAGAGACAATAGATCAAGTGATTTTGACGTGCAGTGTACATGTACTTTATTTTTAAAAAGTATTTTAATGTTACAGTTACATGTCTTTCTTTTACACTTCACCCACCCCTCTTTCGTCTTCAATGTCTTATTTCTTCTCCGTCCTTCCGACTTTCTTTCCTTTCTTCATCCTTTCCATCTTTCATAATCCTACTCTGTGGTGGCCACAAGAGTTGAATCGTGTCATCATCATCAACTGTGCCCATTTCTTTTATTCTATCCGGTTCCCTGTTCTGAATATAGTTGTTGCTTTCACAATGTCAGTAGCAAAATCCACCTGGACTTCAATTGGTTTTCTTAAAATCCTCCACATGCTGGACTAGACATCAAAAGCACACTTGATTTGCTTTCTTGCCCTAGAAAGCCGGTAGTTGAAAATGATTCGGGCAGATATCTAGCAATTCATGGAATGAACTTGGTTTCATGCGGAAATATTTTATGAATTGTTCACTGTCTTGGATGAGTTGTGGATATAAGTGGTGAAACTCACCAAGAGATGTCCGCTTTTGTTGTATGAGATGGACCCAAAATCGTCTTGATGAGCTATTGTGCCTTCGTATCCTTCTTCTTAGCCACAGTAACAACAACAATTTTCTTCTCCTGCTAGACGCCATTTTTTCTACAAATGCCTGTTGTCTGACCGTCAGATTCCGCTGGCGGTATGGGTGGCACAGCCGGCAAAAAAAACTTCGGGTCTGGTTGTGTGCTTTATAAATGTTTTATTACATTACATCACATGACATAGTGAACAAATGTCGGAGTAGGTTGTCTGTTGAATGTCTATTCATAATATAAGATTATATCATGTCATCAGGGATATAAATAGGCCTATGCCGAGGCGAGCTAGTAACAGTTTCATAGGGCCTATTGGTAAACTCTTGATTCATCATTCAAAATTTCAAACATTTCTTTGAAGTTTGCTGTGAAGAATGACAAGTATCATTAACTTTCTTGGAGTAGTTATTTAACAGAATGTTAACAAAACTAACCAGGCATGATTTGAACATTTTTTTGATTTGAACATTGACATTTAGAACAGGTAGAGAAAATTTCATTTAGATTTTCCTCTGCCCAATACATTTCATTTAGTCTGATCAATGTCTGAGTTTGATTTGACAGGGACAAAAAACTTTTCTCCATAAAGCCAATAGCTACATTCATGATTGAAACAGCAATCTGAAATATATATTATGCGTAAAGAATGGGAGATGGGTAGATGAGATCACCACGATTGATATTTTCAAAATAATCCAAAAATTCTTTTACAATAGAAATTTCAAGGGGCTTATGTTTGTCACCAATCAGTTCACAATATTTAGAATTAGAACAGTTTGCTTGTGACATTTTCTTCTTGGCTACATAACCAGCAACATATATTACAACACTCAATGAGTCATCCTTCACCTCAATTCTTTCAAAAGGAAAATCATTTGTAAATATTTTATCCTTTTCAAGCAAAGTCTCTGAACTAAATTTTTGGAGAAAGTCTTTGATAGTAAGAGGAATAGTTCCTTTTGAAAGTGAGTGAATTTTTAACAGTTCTTTAACAGTAAGCTTTTTTTCATTCTGAACAACTTCTTCCTTCAACTGAAATCAAAGTATTTCCCCCAGACTGTTGTCGATACTGACCGAATCGACCTTCCAAATTGTCAGTTTGAAATTTACCAGACAAAACAAACTTAAAATTCAATGACTGCAAAAGATATGGTATGAGAAGGACAAAACAATCCAAAATGTGGGTCAAAGCTAAAAATGTGTCTTGAGACAAAAGCCTCTTTAGAAGTTTTATTTTTCTCTTGCCACAATCTAACTTAATCTAAGCCATGCAGACATTTCAGACAGCCAAGAGAGTCTTGAATCATCACATGAAAACAATGGGGTTGCAGAAGGTTTTCTTTTGTTTCTTCCATAGTAGGGGTAATGAACATTAACTATTTCCCACCAATGGCTGACAATTTCTAAAAAATGGACAGTGCCTTCCCAAGAAATAAATTCAGTGTGGTTTAGAAGGCCAACAGTTTTCAAAGCTGCAATGTTGGTGTCATGAAAAACTTTTAAAGCTAAACTGACTTTCTGTCGGTCTAAGGAATTGGGAAAAAGAGCTTTCCATGACAAAACAAGTGCTTCCTTGAGAAGATTGCCTTTCTCAAGCCTATACAAAGCTTTCAAATTAGAAAATGAAGCACGAAATGTGACATCTTCATTCACCCACTTAGGATAAGATAAAGTCTGTGAAGAATTTTTTACATTCAACCAGTTGTTTCTAATAGACAATAAAAAGGTGAACTGAGTCAAAAAGAAGAAAAGATTTTATAATTCTGATTCACAGGATTATTAATAAACAACTTTGAATCTGTGCCTTCTGTTAGAAGGGAAAACATTTTCCTATTAATTCTATTGTTGTCTGAAATTATACTAACTTTATTAAAGCCAGCTTCACAGACATTTTCTACAACACTTTTAGTAATTTCTAAAAGATATGCAGATGTCATCTTATTGACAGGAAACATTCCAACAACTTTTTTTATCTGACATCAAAGATGAAATCATGAAACACTGAACAGAATTAGCCAAACTATCCGAATCATTGGATGCCTGTCCAATGAGATGTCCACCTCTGTATGATAATTTTGCCTTTACATGAATTTCATCAATTAAAAGATTGACAGCAAAAATCTTTATCATCCAAATATTTCATTTCATTTAACAAAAATGTTTTGCCTAGTATCCATCTTTTATAGTAATAGAACTTGTGCTACTAGGCAAAATCAAAAATGTGTGCCTTAATTTTTTATATGCTGATAAGGAATTGAAAAAAATACAAAAGGAAGCAATAATACAATTTGTTGAAAATCTGCGCTTACAAGGAGTGGTACAGGTCAATTTCAACTGTTCAATCAAAAAATCAAACATAACAACTTCATTGCTTTCTTCATCCACATTTTTCCTCACCAATTCCAGAAAATATATGGCTTTATTAAACAGAGACTCGTCATCTGGTAATATTTGTCCAGAAACATAGCGGCTTAGAATGTTTTTTTGTAGCTGGTTCCATCTAGTCAGTTTTTTCTTAGGTAAAATCCAATTAAGTTGTCCTTCACATAGTTTTACATGTTTTAACCACACATCCGTTGAAAAGTCGCAATTTATTTTTACACTGAAACAAATTTCAGGTCCACTAAGTTCATTTAAATCCACAACATACAAAATTACACAGTTGTCTTCCACAACACAGTTTATTTTTCTGTTGCACTTCCAGCTTTGAATATTGGTCTGTAAATTGTCTTTTAAAGAAAACACAATAAATTTACAACAACAAGAAGTAGTTTCATATAATTTACAATTAGTTTCACAGTATTCTGATATCATACCAAATAAAAACATTAATTATGAACCTAGTGAAACTGCTAAAGAAGATTTTATAGAAACTTGTTTATACTATAATGATAAAATTAAATGGGGTTATTATCATATAAAAAGCAATTAGAAAAAGAAGAAAAAGTAATCGAACATAATCATTTATCTGGGGAATTTAGAGGCATTGGATGTTGCTCTTGTAATGCAAAAGAAGCAAGAGATGGAAAACAATTTCCAATATTTTTTCATAATGGAAGTGGACATGATTTCCATTTTCTAACAGAAGAATTATTAAAACATGAAACAGAATATACGAAAGTAGTGTCTTAGCAAAAGATTCTGAAACTTATATTTCAATAACATTTGGAGACAGATATTTTAAATTAGTATAATTTAAAGATAGTTGTAGATTTTTACTTAGTAGTATGAAGCTTGTAAAATAATTAAACAAGAGCTTTTAAAATATACTGAAAAACTTTATAATAAAGAAAAGAATCCTTTTAATAAAAGAGATGAGAATACTTAGAAGAAAAAGAGGTAAATTATTAGATGATTTAAGAGAAGTGAATTATGATGTGGATCATAAATATATTGATTCATTATACATGTATATATAAAACATTTCTCTGATCAATTATTTGAAGATTTAAAATATCATGATTATAATAAAACTGAAGCTAAATGGGAAAGAAGTTTTAAAGGAATATTTCCATATGATTACTTTGATTCTTTAAAAAAATTAAATTAAAAATATTTACCTTCTAAAAAAGATTTCTTTTCTGTATTATATCAAAAAGATATTTCAGATCTTGAGTATAAACATGGAGAAAAGATATTCAATAGATATTGTAAAACATTTGGAGGACTATTTAATGTTATATCAGAAACTAGATGTTCTAATATTAGCAAATGTATTTGAAAACTTTAGAAATATTTGTTTAAAACATTATGAAATAGATCCAGCATATTGTTATTCAGCACCAGGTTTATCATGGAATGCAGGATTAAAATATACTGGAATTGAATTAGATTTATTACATGATGAAGACATGAAGTTAATGTTTGAAAAAGGTATAAGAGGAGGATTTTCTGGAGTAGTAGGAAAACGTTTTGTTAAAGCAAATAAATACACTGATCATAAACATCAAGGTGAATCTAATTATTTATGGTCTACAGATCAGATGCAAATAATTTATATGGATGTGGTATGTCTGAAAAACTTCCTTGTAAAGACTTTCAATGGGTTCCTGATATAGAAGAAAATCAAGAGATTCAATATTATTTAGATCAATGTAATGAAGATATTGGAAGAATGATTTTCAAAGTTGACTTGGAATATGATTCACTAACAAAATTTAAATTAAGAAAATTTCCACCTATGCCTTTGTCAAGGAAACGTAATGAAAATGAAATATCAGATTATTCAAAAGAGTTCTTAAAACAACATAATGATAAGTTAGGGAGGTTGAAAAGTTAATATTAGATCTTAATAATAAAAAAGAATATATTGTACATCATGATATTTTAAAATATTATATCTCTCTCGGGATAAAAGTAACAAGAATTCATAGTATAATATCATTTAATCATAAAACTTGGTTAAAAGATTATATTGATTTTAATACTCAAATGAGAGCAAAAGCAACAAATGATTTTTAAAAAGAGTTTTGGAAATTAATGAATAATTCATTCTATGGTAAAACAATGGAGAATATTTTGAATAGATGTATGGTAGAATTAATTAATAAACCAGAAGATCTTAAAAGACTAGCATCAAAAGATAACTTTAAAGATGTATAGATTTCAATGACGATTTTAAAGCAGTATTATTAAATTATAAATCCATGTACTTTAATAAACCTATTCATTTAGGAATGTGTGTTTTAGATTATTCAAAATTAGTAATGTATAAATTTTATTATGATGTAATTGAAAAGTATTTTCCTGATAATGAAATTTTATACAGTGATACTGATAGTATGGTATTAAATATTTTTACAGAAGATTTATATGAAGATTTTGAAAAAATAAAATATCATTTAGATACTTCTAACTATGCTAAAGAACATCCATTATATTCAAATGATAATAAAAAAGTAATATGAAAGTTTAAAGATGAATTAGGAGGTAATATAATGTCTAAATTTATTGGAATAAGAAGTAAAATGTATGGTTATGAATATTTAGAAAATGAATCTGAGATTACATTTAAGTGTGTAGCAAAAGGAGTTAATAAAACAACGAAAAAAGAATTAACTTCTCAATCATATGAAACTTGTTTAAAAGATAAAAAAGTAATTAATAAAACGATGTTTGATATAGTTAATAAAAAACATAAAATATATTTAAATGAAATGATCAAAGTTGGATTATCTCCATTTGATGATAAAAGATATATTTGTGAAGATGGAATAACAACACTTCCATATGGAATGGATGATTTATATTTCTATTGAATAACAGTCAGTTTACTTCCATCTGAACTAAATGTTATAATTTTATCTGTTATGATAATAGCATTAGCTTCAAAATTTACTGGTGTTTCATTAAATGTCATTTTAAGTGTAATATCAGTAACTCCTCCTTTAATTTCATCACTTTGATTACTAACATCAACAACATAGATTGGATAGATATTTTTATAATCGAATGGAGTCATATTAACACTATCGTTATTTCCAAAACATTTTTTATTAAGACTAATAGCTTCTTTAAACATTCTACAAAAGCAATTCTTATCAAAGTCTAAATCATAATCAATTGCTGGATATCTTCTCAAATCTAAATTAACATAAATGTTTCTTAGGTTAGCATGATTAAATTTAGCATTATTGAATTCATCTATTTTATCGTTTTTAACTTCTTGAAATGCTAAAATAATAAATCTTGGTTTATCTGGTAATGTAGAAGTTGATAATCTCCAACTCCAATTATGTCCTGGTGGTACTGTTTGTTTTTCAGATGAAAATCGTTTATAATTAATTTGATAGTTTATTTTATTTTTTACATCACTTAATAATTTAGTTTCTGTTGTTAAGTTAGGTTTAACATGAGGAATATACCATGAAAACTTATCGAGTTTAATTATACCACCCTCGGTTAAATCATCACCAACGATAGAAGATTTTCCAGATGAGTCGGTTCCTTCTTTTTGTGCTTTTCTAATAATTGCTTGCTAATCATTTGATTTTCTATTTAAAACTAATTCATGCATAAAACTAAAACCATATAGATCTCTAATACTTTATAACTTTTACAAAATCCAAAAATATGTTTTAATGGAATAGCAAAACTAAAAGATCCATTAGGTGTTGAGTTTTGAATAATGTGTTTTTGAAGAACATGAAATGAATCTTTTGTTTTGAAACCTGTGGATCCATCACGATACCATAACTGGTTTAATCCTTCAGTTTTTTTCAACTTCATAATTGTTGTTGTTTCACCAGGATTAATAATATTTTCAATTGGACTACCACTTAGACTATATTTTATTGATGAAAATAAATACATCAATCCATTGTTTATCATAGTTTTTTTATCTATTTCCTTAAAAGTAGATTCAACGCCTCCTTTTTTACGAACTAGTTGACCACTAAACTCTAAATAACTTTCTGAAATATCTAAATATAAATCTTGATGATTAACTTTAAATTTATATTCTGTATTGTATCTATTCAAGTCTATTTGCTCAGGTTGGTATTCATGATATTCATATTCTTTTATTGACTTATCAACAATAAATTCCTCTGTCAGATTTAGTTTATCCATTTTATAAGTAAAGAATTTCATCATCAGAAATATCTTCTCTTGAAAAAGCTATTCTATTGATAATATAAGCATCTTTATAAATCTTTATCTTATCTAGATTTATATCTGGGGCTAATTTAATGTTTACATTATCTGGATATGATTTTATTTTGAATTTAGTTTTGTCCTTCCTTATAATTATAAAAAATCTGTGGGTTTGTCTAAATTTTCAATTGTAACATTTAAACCCTCAATCATAGTTTTTTCATCACTCGTGTTACCTAATAAAAAAACCTTTAATAAGAAATACAGAGTTGTTTAGGGGATTTTAATAAATTTTGATCGTTTTCAAATTTAGGTTTAAATTCTAAAGCAGTACGATTATTTTGTTTTTTATTTGCTCCAATATAATATTATCCATGGTGTTTTACAAGTATTTTAGTTCCTTTATATGTATTTTTTTTTATTGGTACTAAGTTTCCAAATGTTATACCAGAATTATAAATTCTATGTATTTCAACTGAATTACCATCACAACTAACGGTGTTATTTTTAACTTCAATATTTATATCCCAATTTGGTTTTTTAATTAATTTCCATTTATTGTTTACAAACATAATATAGTATGGAATTTTTGGTTTAATTTTTTCTCTATCAAATAGATTTAGATCTTTTGGAATTTCAACTAATTTTCTTCTATAAATACCATCAGTCTGCAGTTGTAATCCATAGATAGAATTTCTTTTACCATCTCTATTAAAACCTTCTACATTTTCTAAATCGTCTAGATTTATTTGACTCTCATGAAAGGGATGAACAACTTGACTATCATCATTCGTATACCCAAATTTGTTTACGCTTTCCATTTTCAAGACAATAAATTTAGTATAATATTATCAAACTTATTTCCATCATTTAGTTTTTACAAAATGTATAAACATAGATGACCACAAATAACACCCGATTTTTGTATTTGATAAATATCGTATTCTAACGGTTCTTTCAAATAATTTATTATTTCAACAGGTGGAGGTAATCCATATGAATCAAAATACATATCTTTAAAATAACACACCCAATGTGTTCCATTCGAATCTTCAGAATCGGCTAAGTTAATAATTCCACATTCATTCTTTCTTGGTTTATTTGGTAACTCATCTCTGAAGAAAACACCTCTAGTCTAAAGTTTTTAATTTTAATTTTTTAACAGCGTCGATTAAGTCATAATTTGATGAACATTAGGTAAAATAATATTTTCTACTGATATTTTATCATTCATTTATTTACTCTTAAAAATGGAAAACATCTATTGTTTAAGATGTAAAAAGAAAACTGATACAAAAAAATATAAAAGAGAAAATAACAGAAAATAACAGATTAATGATACAAGGATTATGTGTTATTTGTAATACTAAGATATCTAAATTTATTTCCATGCAGAAAGGAAAAGGAATAATTAACGATGCAATTAATAATTTACCATTTGAAATGCATTATCCTTCATATTCTTTTTTGGACCCGGAACTAATTTGAAAAAACGTTTAAATCCAGACAACACACCTAAAGAAAAATACAAACCTATAAACAAAATTGATGAGACAGCCATGAAACATGATATATGTTACGACAAATATAAAGATACAAAAACAAGAAATAAAATTTGTGATGAAGATATGTTAAAAAGTTTAAAAACAATAAAAACAAACTCAATTAAAGATTGGATTGCGAAATCGGTTGCGCGTAATCTCATTGGTGCGAAGCGAACTCTGGGACTTGGCCAATTAAAATGAGTACAATAAAAGATTGGATTGAAATTAACGCAGGAAAATTATTATCTAGTGACTTAGCAAATGAACTACACAAACCAATAATGAAGAAATTTACGAAGAGGAAAGTCGTTGCATTTAATATAGATGGTATCTGGACTGTAGATTTAATAGATATGAGTAAGTTTTCAAAAAGTAACAAACATATAAAATATCTATTAGTTGTTATAGATGTTTTTAGTAAATATATTTGGGTAAAAACATTAAAAACAAAAAGTGGATTAGAAGTAACTAATGCTTTTATAACAATTATCAAATCAGGTAGAAAACCAGAAAAAATATGGGTGGATAATGGAAAAGAGTTTTATAACAAAATTTTCAAAGATCTACTAAGTAGAGAGGGTATTGAAATATACTCAACGAATAATGAAAATAAATCTTGCATAGTAGAACGAGTGAACTGTACATTAAAAGAAAGAATATCTAAATATTTCACTGCTTATAATACAAACAAATATTATAATGTATTAGATCAAATTGTAAATGAGTACAACAACACCGTTCACAACACGATCAAGATGACTCCAATAGAAGGTAATAAAAAGAAAATGAATCAGAGATTTATAAAAAAGTTTTTATGGATGAAACATGTGAAAAGAAACCTAAGTTTAAAGCAGGAGATATAGTAAGGATTACAAGATATAAAAAAACATTTTGAAAAAAGGTTACACTTCAAATTGGACACGTGATTTATTTATCATTGATAAAGTTTTACAAACTAACCCTATCACGTATAAAATTAAAGATTTAAAAGGTGAAGATATAGAGGGTTCTTTTTATGAGAATGAATTGCAAAAATCTATATTTAAAAAATGGATATAAATAAATTTGTAAATGATATCTTAAACGATTGTATTCCTAAGAATAAATTAAAATAAATATTTCATAATCATATTGAAGAGTATGGATTAAATCCAGAAGATTTTATGTATCAAGAAAGAGAAAAAGAAGTAAAGCCAAATAAAAATAAAATTCAAATAGAAGAATTAAAAGAAGATTATTTACTGAATATAAAAAAAAATAGACTTTATATATAAGAAGAATTAAATTTGATTGATAAATGTGATCTTATTGTAGAGAAATTTAATCATGATGGTAAAACAATATAAAATATAATATTATTATTTTGGTAAATATCTTAAGGAATACAAGGAATATGTATTAGGTAATGAAGAAAATGTAACTGGTAAAGATTATATTGATTATGTTTCAGAAAGATATAAAATGAAACAGTCTACAATTTATAGATATATAAAATTTGGAAAACTTTGTGAATCTATTAAAGAATTAATAACTTTGGATTGTGATTTAGGATATGATGAAATAATGCAAAATATTCCTGAAATAATTAAACAGTGTAATGAATAATTTTCTAGGTTGCCTAGAATGATTTTACTTCTTTAAAAATGTCTGACATTGAAGAACTTAAAAATTTATTTTCCTCTTATATTATAAAATTATAATGATTATAATTATTTTGTTTATTATTATTTTAACATATTTATATGAAGAAACATCGAGTTATTGAAAATGTAGAAGAAGCTATGCAATGAATTTAGAAACTAAAGAAGTTGAGAGTGAAATAATTGATAGTTTAAAAGTAAAAATACTCACATTATGTTAATCTATGGAGCAAGTGGTAGTGGAAAAACATCTTTTGTAAAAAGATATTTAGAAAAGAATAATATAACAAATTATAAAGTATTATGTTTAGATAAAGATGAATGGGATGAAAATCATATAATAAAGATATTAACAATTAAAAGATCATACAATAATCCTTGATGATCAAGCTAATATGAAGTTAGATAACTTTGTTTCTGGTATTATTTCAAAAGGTAGACCATTTTAATATTCAATTAATATTTTTAGTACATCTAGCAACTGATTTAAATCCTAAATCAAGAAATAATGAAAAAGAAATCATCTTTATAACAACTAATAATCCTAATAAATTCTTTCATGATTTAAAAGAAAAGTTTATGTTGTCTTATAATCTATCTAATTTTAAACATATTGATTATGGAATTATTAGATATAACTTAAATAAAGATACTTTTATTGTTTATGATAAGAATTAAAAAAAATGATAGTGTTAGTAATAGGTTATCTACTAAAAGATTTGATTTAGTAATTTTATTAACAGATTAGAATTTACAGATTTAGAAAAAGAGGGAGATAAAACATTATCTAGAAAGTCTAGTTGATATTAATGTTACTGATGAAAATGTTTTTATTTTACTTGAACTATTATTTAATACAAAAAGGATATAAAATAAATTTAAGCAAATTAAAATATATTTTAAGTGAATATTATAATGAGAATAAGTCTTTCCAAACAAAAATATTATACCTTTAGCAAAAACAATTAGAGATGGTTATAATCAAATTTGTAAAGTAATTGTCGGTTTGAATTATTTTTTGGATTATTTTAACATATATGAAACCGATAAAATGGATATAGAAGAAAAATAAAAATATTGTCAATCAAGTAAAACAGGTAAACAAGAAATGAAAAATTAAAAAAAATATGTTTTGAATGTTATAATAAGAAGTTAAAATATTGTGAAAAATGTAACCAATCTTTTATAGGATATGATAAACATATGAAATTACATAAAGTAGAAGAAGAAACAGGAAATATATTAACAGATCTTATTGCTGTTTTTACTAATCCAGGATCACAAGAATGTAGATATTGTAATAAGATGGTTGATGAAACGAATTATTATTTTAGTATAAACAAGTGTAAAGATTGTCATCGTGAATACAAACATCAAAAAATAAATTGTGATATGTAACAAAGAAATAAAACGTTCAACATTTTATAAACATACCTGTAATTCAATTTAATGAAAGTAGTTTTTTCATATAACATTCTTTCACTTTTATCTAAACTGTATAATGTTTCTTGTACAAACATGTGAAATAAAAAACACATGATACTGTAATAATGATAAAACATAGAATATAGAACAAGATCGAAATTAAAACCATTTTTTACTAGATTCTTTGATGAACTCTTCTATTGGTATTGGTGCATGTTAATCTATTTTATTTCTACTTTTAATTGTTCCTCCCTCAATTCTATTCTTTAATGTGATTTTTTATTTATTACTAATACCATTACCACTAATTTTTTAAATAATCTTTTTTTTGTACCAGTACTTCTTCAACAATAGCTTTTTTAGCTAACGTTTTAGCTACATCTTGAGCAACTTCTTTAACTGCTTGGGAAGTAACAGCAGAGATAACTGAATCTAGCAATCCACTTTTACTTTTTGTTTATCAGTTTTTAAATAGTAGTACATTTTTTTAAAAGAAAAAATAAATTATGAAAATATAAGCATACAGTTTTGTAATTGTGTTTTGTTAACAATCTTTACCGTATAATGTTTTTAAAATCATCTCTAGTTCTTTATCAACCAGTATTACCTGCTTCTTTACTGGCTATCAATAAATCCATTCTATCAATCAAATCATCTGGATTACAAGGAATTATTATCTTCACCAAGATATGGTTTAATGATATTCTTATACTTTTTCCCAGTTTTTCCTTTTTGATACTACCTGTTAATTCTAGAATTTAATATAATTATTCATATCATTATCATCATATTCTTTTGGATCTGCCTTAGTTAATAATTCCCATAGTCCTTTAGTTCCTTTAATTATTATATCTTTAGGGGGATTATAATATCGTTATTCTTAACAATTATTTCTTTATCATTGATTACACATTTTCCATTTATCCTTTTTATACTGAAAAACACATGTGTCTCTAGGAGGGACGAACTATGGCATTTCTTAAAAGAACACAATGTAGAGCAAAATTTAATAGAAGCTATTAAAAGTTTTTACAATAAACCAACATGTGCAGTGAGAGTAGCAGGAAAATGTATCTGAATAATTTGATGTAGATATAGGAGTAAGACAGGATTGTATCCTAAGTCCTTTTTTGTTTATCACATTTATGGATTCAGTCGCAAAGGCATTCTCAAAAATGAAGAAAATGAATGTAGGTATGTGGAAGCTCAAACCAGTAAATGTATCAATGCTTTCATTTGCCAATGATTTAGTTCTGTTTAGAAAAACAGAAAGTGACCTTCAGTCGAATATCAACATTATAAACAATGAACTAAAAAAAGAGGAATGAGAGTAAATGCAAAGAAAACCAAATCAATGCTAATAACTAGGGAAGCTAAAACACAAAATCTTAAGTTGGGCAGGAGTATCTAGAACAAGTTCAAAGCTACAATTACCTAGGAGTAATGATTAACTCAGAGGGAAAACTAAGAGAAGAAATCAGCCAGAGAACCAAAAGGCCAAGTGCAATAAATAACCATCTAGGAAAGGCATTTGTAGGTAAGCAAGAATTGTCAACAAAAACCGAAATGGCAGTATACAATACAGTTTATTGTCCTACTCTCCTCTATGGCAGTGAATCCTGGACTTTAGACAGTAGAAAATACAGTAGAGTACAGGTTGTTGAAATGAAATTCTAAGAAGAGTAGTAGGGAAAACTAAAAGAGACAAAATCAGAAACACAACAATAAGAGATCAAACCAAAGCAGATGGCATAAAAACTAAGATAGAAACAAATCAATTGAGATGATTTGGGCATGTAAACATAATGAATGACAACAGAATAGCTAAATCAGTATACAGAAAAAAGTCAAGGTAAAAGACCAAAAGGCAGGCCTCAGAGAAAGTGGGAAGAAGATTTTAAAAGAGGCATTGAAGCACAGAAATTTAACTTTTTTTGGAAGGAACAGAAAATGTCAGGACAGGGCATCCTGGAGAAAATCATCTGAATCCATACCATACACCGAAAGGTAGAATGGGAACTGATAAAGAAAGAAAGAAAACATTGAGAGAAAGAGAGAAAGAGAGAGAGAGAGAGAGAGAGAGAGAGAGAGAGAGAGTTGAGAGAGAGAGAGAGAGAGAGAGAGAGAGAGAAGAGAGAGAGAGAGAAAGAGAGAGAGAGAGAGAGAGAGAGAGAGAGAGAGAGAGAGCGAGAGAGAGAGAGAAAATGGTATCATTCATATTCATACTAATGACTCATTCATAGCCAGTACCACACACAGTCTCGAGGTCACATCTCTTGCTTTGACTGTGTGGGTTTTGCTTCCACTTCCCATTGAGTGAGTGTTGCATCGATGCAAGGCTGACTATAGTGGAGTCAGAACCAAAAAACACCTCGATTGTGTGCATTGTGGTAAAAGCATGAAACTCACACAAGTGAAACTGAAAGAGCTTTTGAAAGACGAACACAATGTGATATAGAACCAAAGGCATGAAAGGAGGTAGCATTTTAAAGTGTTTCATCTTTGATACAAAGTTATCATTCTCTCCCTCATGTTCAAAGCCGTAAGAAAAATGTCAAAAGGCTTTGGAATATTCTGCGAGTTTTGTGGGACACATGGATTGGGTGTTGACAGAGTGACCTTATTGAAATTATATAAAGCATTGGTCGGGTCCAAGTTGGACTATGGCTCTGTTGTTTATGGATCCGCCCCAAACAATTTCACCCGTAAAGAGCCTTTATGTAGAATCCGGTGCACCATCTTTACATCACCGATGCCTAAAACTGTCAATGAACTACTATTTAAAATTAAAGTTACTACCCCAAACCCTTCCCACAAAACGTATTTGGAGCTTCCCAAGCTTGTGATATTTGAGACACCCAAAACTACCCCACCTTTCGGTATTTGAATTCTCCCCATATATGACAGGGAAACATAAATTACCGGGATATAAATAATAGCAAGTTTCGAATTCCCCACCATGGACCAAAACCCATATAAATTTAGATTTTTCATTGTCCAAATTTTCAAAGGACAAAATGGGCCCGCCAGATTAAACAGAAATTTTTTGCAGATGGGGATACTCTCCCAGACACTGACAGTGTTCATATTTACACAGATGGCTCCAGAAAAGAGTGAAAAGGTAAGTGATGCCATTTTATTATTTTATGTTGTGCCTCGACAGTCAGTATTATAAGTCAGCTACCAAACCCTGAGATCACTGATGGTGGACAGGGTTACTTCAAAGAAACAAACAAACAAAAGCAAAGCCATAGGAACACGGAACACGAGGGTCTCTAATATTTCTATTTTTAAACCCAATCAACCACATTTAATGACTACAGAGGGTACAACGTGATACAACTATATAATGTATCTATAACATACTCTATGGAACATTACCATATATGACACTCACAAGCATCAGTTACAGTAAATTACTAACACTAGTAACACAGTACAATTCACAATGAACAGTGAACATTACTAAGGTTTAGGGTTGTGTCCCTTTCCTAAAAGGGAAGTAACTAGACAAGCATAGATCTAGATTGACCATGAATAGATCTAGCATTTATAGTAAGTTACTATGATAGTTGATATCCATAACAAGAACAATTCCTCTGGGACAGAATTCTTTCTATGAAAATTATACTGTGTAATTGGAACTGTCGTCGCTAATTGAAGTTATGTGAACGCAAAAAAATGATCACTGTTTCAAATTGAGTCCGTAATATTTTAGGGTGTTAAATTTAAACGGCGTGTGTGATCATTAGAAATTATACTATTCACACTTAATATGTTTGATGACACAGGTAGCTATATATTGCATAAACATGTGAATAAGACAACTTATAAAAAGTCTATCACATCAGATGATCGACAACGATGAATGGCAATGGCATGCTAATTGCTGGATTTAGATGGAAATTGTTATGAATTGAACATGATCACCTCAGTATACTTTTGTACTGTTTAAATACATTTCCTGAAAGACCCACTTACATATAGTATACATGTATATGCATTGATGATTTATGTGCATGTTATACAAATGTATTATATTGTGCGTTTACTACTGTATCAATTGTCATTTTTGAGACACACCCAGGGGGAAATTGATATGCAACCGCCTATAATTTAAATGTAATACTGCATAGAGAATATGTCAACATATCTGTACCATTTATCATAGTCATACACATGAGTGATATACTATAAGATCATTCCTAAATGGAAAGCCGCTCATTGGAACGATTTCTTTGGAACGATGCTGTTTCAAATTAAGTGGTTTGAACTGTGTAGTTTTTTATTGACTGACCTGGAAATTCATTTTGATCATGACTTTCTATACGGTTTCATATTGGAAAAAGCCAAATGTTTGGGAGCAGTCAATGGAGTGGTATAGCTAACCGGACACTCCCTGTCCTTTTCAATGCTGTTTCACATGTTGATAGCATTTTGCTCAAGGTCTTATCTGATCTAGGACACGTGTGCTAAATTAAAAAACATTTTGTATACACTTCTTTCAAACCAATTGAGCATGAACTTGCTGGCATGGAAATGAAGGCATGACTCCAATTATTGATAAAATATGTGAGGTCTCCTACTTTCAGACCAGTGAACGACAGACTAAGCGCATTATCTCGCTCATCCTAAATAAGTCTTGATTATATCCACTTTTATACAGCTTGTGAGATAAGACAGAGTAAAAGATATCAAATGTGCATAGGAAAGGGGACTATATTTTTTTATTTGCAGTGGTAGCATCATCATCATTACCGTCATCATCAGCAGCAGAAGTAGTATAAGTAGTATAAGTAGTAATGTTATGAACAGAAAAATGTCAGTTTGTCAATACATCCACTATGTTCAACTTTACTCCTTTTCGCACTTCTACACATTTGGCACCATGGCACTTTTCACCAGCATAACAGAAGGTAAGGCATGAATCCTCTAGAACTAAGGGACTTCAAAGTACTGTCTGGTGAAAAATAAGAACTCTTAAAAATCAAGCTTCCACTGAAATTCGGATCAATTCACAAAATATATTTGCATGAATGCAAGATATAATATCACATACACACACACACAATAATATAATATATATAGTGGTCTCCACCTAACTGTTTTAGTAACTTAGAATCCGTGTTTTGCATGTAACAGATCCATCCATTTTGGGCCAGCAAAGCACTTGCAACCATTTAACCCAACATCGGCCAAAGTATTTAATAAAGTGAAAGATTTGTTTGTTTGTTACTTTAAAGTAGCCCTGTCCACCGTAGTGGTGATCTCTGGGTTCAGAGTCGACTATTGTTTCTGATAATCCTGATAGAACATAAAATAAAGCACTTTAAAAAATCAAAAGCTTCAGTAAATATTTGTAAATATCATAATAATAGAGTTAATGTGACAAAAGGTGATAAGTATTTAGTACTCTAGATTTGTCGATACACTGCAATTTTTTTTAGAAATGCAAAAAGAGTTTCCAGATCATTATTCCAAAAGAGTTTTAAATGTTTCCTTCTGAATAAATAATATTTATTGTGATATCGATCAGATCAGAGCACTCTATTAAAACATGTTAAATAGTAAAATACAATCACAGGTTTGATAGAAAGGCTGATCATCATGGATCAACAGAAACCTGCGTGAGCCACTTGGATGACCAATATGTAGACGGCTTAACGCGTTTTTTCTTTTCTATTTCTTACTTTACATTTGACCTTTCTGTCATTTTTGGGATCACTTCATGAAGCTTGTTATTAACTTCTTGGTCCCACTTCTCCTACCAAGTTCTGTTAATATAATGATTTACTAAACGCCTAAGTCTGCATACCAAGAAAGCACCAGGGATTTTTTGTTTTACTTGTTTGTTTCTTTGAAGTAACCTTGTCCACCATGGAGTGTGATCTCAGGGTTCGAGCGTATTATCACTTAATATTACTATTACTAACGACTGTCCAGGCAAAACAAAAAGCACTTTACAAAAAATCAAAAGCTTCCGTGAAATATTTGTAAATATCAATAATATAGTCAATGTGTTCAAAATTGATATAATGTATTTTAGTACTCTAGATCTGCCAATACTCCCATTCCTTTTTAAAAAGCAAAAATGCTTTTAGATCATTATTCCGAATGAGTTTGTAGATGCTTCCCTCGGAATAATATTTATTTAATTTATTTCGTATATCGATCAGATCAGAGCACTCTATTAAAACATGTTTAGTAGTTAAATGCAATCACAGGGTGACAGGAAAGGCTGGTCATGAGTCAACAGGGAAACCCTGTGTGACGTGAGACATGAACGACCAATATGCAAGTGACTTAACACGCTCTCTCCTTTTCTATTTCTTACCTTTACATTTGGTCTTTCTGTCATTTTTGGGACCCCTCTTCAATAGCTTGTTATTAACTTTTGGTCCCACTCCTCCTGCCAAATTTTGTTAATATTTATATAATATAATTATTTACTAAAAAGTTTTGAATCTGTTTAATCAAGTAAGGCACCAGAGCTGAGATCTGTGGAGCATGCCTCCTTTTGCTAATTTGTCAGTACTTTCATTTCCATCGATGCCAACTTGCCCTGGTATCCAGACAAATGTAATGTGTTTTCCAACAAGGTCTTTAAAACGCATCTAATTAGTATTATTACTACTTGATTTTAGTATCAGCAGTTCTCAGACCCTGAAAGGCAGACAGGCTATCCGGGTCCAGAAAGTAATTTTTTATAACTCAACAGCTATTTTAAATCATCCAAAAACTAAAAGAATCACGTGCAATTCAGCATTGAAATAGAAATATTATCTTTCAGACGCACATTCTTCGAAGATTCCGGATGATCATGATAATAAATGTCAGCACTGACATTTTCAATCTCTTTCGAGTCACCTGTGTAAAAATGAACACTGTCACTGTCAGGAAAATTATCCTCATCTGTAAAAATGTTTTAGGCGTCGGTGATGTAAAGATGGTTCACCGTTTTACATATAGGCTGTTTGGGGGGTGGATCCATAAACAACAGAGCCTAGTCCAGCTTGGACCAGACCAATGCTTTTATATAATTTCAATAGGGTCACTCTGTCAGCACCCCAATCCGTTTGGACACTAACTCTCAGAATATTCAGAGCCTTTTAACATTTTTTTCTTGGGCTTTGAATAGGGCAAGAATGATACTTTGTAGATCCTAACTTAACCTGAAATGCCGTTTTGACAGGAACTCCAGAAACAAAATAAGCAGAGACGGATCACTTAAAGTTGGAGGTTGAAACGGGTCAGTAAGAATGCCATGTTTCCAGGCTCTAATCATAAGCCTTTTCCAGGTAAAAAAAAAATAGACTAGTGTTGTCTCCTGGTCAAAGCTTTCCTAGATTTCGATAGATGATCATTACTACTAGTAGACCTACAGATTTTTTTTTTGCAAAAACCAAATTGGACCCGGAAAGAAGATTTTTTTTCTCTCCAAGACACAAAGAAAGGCGGTTATTCACCATTCCTTCCATGGTTTTGCAACAGCAACTCAGTTAAAGCTGGGTCTATAACTATAACTAGATCTCAGTCTCAGTTAGGTTTTGGAACAGTGACCACAAATGCCCTTTTCCAGGATGAGGAATTCGCATGTAGTCCAGATTTTATTGAATAATTTTAAAATGGTGGAAAGACAAGAGAGTTGGGAAGGTTAGTAAGTAATTGATAGTGAATACAGTCAGGTCCTGCAGCTGATTATTTAATTTTGCTAAAGACGCCCAAAGCCCTTTCAGAAAAAAAAAGTTTATTTATAGGGTTCTATATTGTCTGTAAAAGTTTAGGTCTTTTTTTCTTTTCATCATCATTGCCTTTTCACCCTATACCAGGGCAGCCACGAACAACAGACTTCCACTTATTCCTATCTGGGAAACTCTTGATGTCCCTCCATAAAAGACCTCTTTGGAGTCATCCTCCACTAGCCTTCTAGGAGTTAATAGGCGAAATATGACAACAAGTGACAACTCCACTAATAAAGACGGAACAAACATGGACGTTGGGTATAACCCTTTGTCAGACAACAAACGAGAAATATCTAGAATCTAGATCTAAGTACTACCTCAGGCATCACACAATGTGATGTCAGAAGAAAAACAGAAAGGAGAAAGGAAGAAAGAAAAAGACAGTGATGATAAGAAACGTAGTAGACGAAGATGTGAAGAATGAGCGAGAATGGAAGGTTCAGATCTAGAATGAAATAAAAATATGAAAGTAAGTAAGTAATAAAAGGTGAGAAGGAGATAGAGATAGAGAGAGAGAGAGGAGAGGAGAGAGAGGAGAGAGAGAGAGAGAGAGAGAGAGAGAGAGAGAGAGAGAGAGAGAGAGAGAGAGAGAGAGAGAGTTCAGAGAGAGAGAGAGAGAGAGAGAGAGAGAAAAAGGAAGAAAAAAGGCAGGGAAGAAAGAAAGGGAGAGAGAGACGTGTGAGTATAATGGGAAACAAGAATGAAAAAATAGGATAACTATAAGACTAGATCTATATGTCACTGGGTCTAGAAAGAAGAAATGATAGAGAATGAATAAAAGGAAGTATCAATCAAGGCAAAAATTTACACTGAAGGTGCGAAATGTATATAAATTACAAAGCCACTCAAGGGCATGTCTTGAAATACTTCTCTGAGGTTTTCTGATGGAGAGAAGAGCAATTCCTCTGTAATTACATGTATTGCAGTTGCTAAGATCCCATTTCTTTGAAAGTTTTACGAGATGTCCTTTATTCCAGTCTATTTGGAACTTCTCTTCATTCTACACTTTTTCAAACAATCCATGTAAAATATTGACTGTTGTAAGTATGTCTGTCTTCAGTGCCTCTGGTGGAATAGAATATGGGCCTGCTGTTTAAAGTGTTTTGTTTAAATGTAGTTTACTTATAGCCTGTGCAATATCTGCTTATGTTGGTGGTCCACAACTGATAGAGAGATCCCTTCTTGCAGGCATGACGTCTGGCGGGTTTTCCGGGGGTGGTCTGTTTAGTAGAAGTTCAATATGTTGCACCCATCGTCTTTTCTGTGCGTCCTTGTCAAAAATGGGATTGCCACATATCTCTTCACTGGCTGTTACCAGCCTTTACCTGCAACAGTTTTGCTGTTTGGTAAATATAATATCCTTGTATGTCCACTGTGCAAGCTTTTTCCTGCTTCATACAAGGTTCGCACGTTCCACGATGTAATCCGGAGAGAATTCT
>JAXRKP010001789.1:0-67500 GCA_037039925.1 Doris montereyensis
CCCCCCAAACAGCTTTTGATTTCCTTTATAGCTTTCTTGAAGTCTTTGTCCAAATTATTCCCACTGTTCTTGTTTTGCTTTCCTAACTTCATCTTTGTAAGGAGTAGACGGAGAAAAATCGTGGCCACCATGGATCCCCATGGTGGCAAGGATTGTTTCCGGTCAATTCTTGCATTTATCTCGTGTTTGTTCCTGTCACTATGGGGCTTTCATATTATCTTATGTCATTACCTTCACTTTCGACATGCCCTTTGCCACATTGCTTATCCGCTTTATTTTACTCACGTAATCTATCCCATCCTCTGCTCTCTTTGTTTGCAAGTATTTCTTCCAGGCATCCTTCTTTTCTTTGATATTAGTCTTGACTTTCTCATTCCACCATGCTGTTCTTTTCCTATCTCCTTTAATTTGTTTCCTACCACAGACCTCTTCAGTACCGTACAACTGAATAGTGTCTTTTTTATACATTTGCCATTTAATTTTTTCTTCTATTGTGCTTTCCTTCAGATCCATCTGCCTTTCACTTCACTGACAAATCTTTTATCCTAGATTGGCATATCTTTTTCATTATTGGTTTATTTAGTTCCTCTATTTTGAGTTTAGTAGTTTTCTTCTCTTTCCTTTTCTGTTTGTTTTCTTCAGTCAGTAATCTCATTTTGCAATCACTAGGTGATGGTCACTAAATATTTCAGCTCCTTTGTTTACTCTTGCTGCATCCGTTGTTATATTGTAAAAAAGGGAGCTGCTAACTATTATGTAGTTTATCATCGACTTTTCACGTTTGTCTTCATTTACTCTTGTATATTTGTGGATATCTTTAAGAGGAAAAAATGTGTTAACTGTTTATATATTATTCTTTAGGCAAAAATGTATTATTAGTCTCTCACCATTTGGAGAGGTTGTTGTCTCTCCTTCTTTACCTATTACTCCTCCTGATGTTTCTACATTGTTGCCTACTCTAGCGTTTAAATATAATCCTAAAACAACTACCGGTAGTTCCTGTTCGGGTTTGAGATTCTCTGCAGCTATTTGCAAATCGCTTTCGAAGATACCTTTTTCTTCTTCGGTGGCATCTTTGTTTAGTCCATAAGCGATTAATAATTTAATTTCTCTTCCTTTTGGTTTAATATTTATCTCTATTAGCCGTGGGTTTATACATTTCCAACCTTCTAGTAGCTTTTCTTGCCTTTTATGCATTAGGAGTAGGAGGCCTACTCCTGCTCTAGCTCTATCTTTGACATCTGCTCCTGAGAAGATTAAAATTAAAAGTATGATTTGGTCCTACATTTTCTATTCCTTGTCCTTTTTCTTTGTTGCTGTAATTGTAATAGCCAAAATGTCAACTTTGAATTTTGAGTTCAGTAGCTTTCTTTCTTTCCTTTTATGTTTGTTCTCTTCAGTCAGTAATCTCCTTTTGGCAATCTCCTTTTGGTGAAATATAAATATTTCTGCTCCTCTGTTTACTCTTGCGTCCATTGTACTGTAAAAAGGGAGCTGCTAACTAATATTACATAGTCTATGATTGAGTTTTCCATGTCTTCATTTACTCTTGTATATTTGTGGTAGATATATCTTTATGAGGAAAAATGTGTGGGCTGTTCTCATGTCATTATTTAGGCAATAATCTATTACTCTCCATTTAGATTTAGAGAAGTTGTTGTCTCTCCTTATTTACCTATTACTCCTGATGTTTGTACATTGTTGCCTACTTTAGCGTTTAAATCGCCTAGAATAATTAGTTCCTGTTTGGGTTTGAGATTCTCTGCAGCTATTTGTAAATCGTTTTCAAAGATATATTTTTCTTCTTTGATGGCATCTTCGTTTGGTCCATAGGCCATTATAATTAATATAATGTAATAATTTAATTTTTCTTCCTTTTGCTAGGGCGGGATCGCCTAATCCCGTACATGTGCTTACCTGTCCACTGTCTGGATTAAATCTACCTGCTCTTACTTATTCAGGTGGAAGGTTTTTATTCATCCAAAGACAACCCAACTAGATCTACCTGTTCTTACTTATTCAGGTGGAAGGTTTTTATTCATCCAAAGACAACCCCACTAGATCTACCTGTTCTTACTATTCAGGTGGAAGGTTTTTATTCATCCAAATACAACCCCACTAGATCTATCTGTTCTTACTATTCAGGTGGAAGGTTTTTATTCATCCAAAGACAACCCCACTAGATCTACCTGTTTTTACTATTCAGGTGGAAGGTTTTATTCATCCAAAGACAACCCACTAAATCTATTTGTTCTTACTATTCGGGTGGAAGGTTTTATTCATCCAAATACAACCCCACTAAATCTACCTGTTCTTACTTATTCAGATGGAAGATTTTTATTCATCCAAAGACAACCCCACTAGATCTACTTGTTCTTACTTATTCAGGTGGAATGGGTTTTTATTCATCCAAAGACAACCCCACTAGATCTATCTGTTCTTACTTATTCAGATGGAAGATTTTTATTCATCCAAAGACAACCCCACTAAATCTACCTGTTCTTTCTTATTCAGGTGGAAGATTTTTATTCATCCAAAGACAACCCCACTAGATCTACTTGTTCTTACTTATTCAGGTGGAATGGGGTTTTTATTCATCCAAAGACAACCCTACTAGATCTACCTATTCTTACATATTCAGTTGAAAGGGTTTTTATTCATCCAAAGACAACAACCCCACTAGATCTACCTGCTCTTATTCAGGTGAAAGGTTTTTATTCATCCAAAGTCAACCCCACTAGATCTACCTGTTCTTATTCAGGTGAAAGGTTTTTATTCATCAACAGACAACCCCACTACATCTACCGGCTCTTATTCAGGTGAAAGGTTTTTATTCATCCAACGACGACCTCACTAAATGTACCTGCTCTTATTCAGGTGAAAGTTTTTTATTCATCCAAAACAACCCCACTAAATGTACCTGCTCTTATTCAGGTGAAAGGTTTTATTCATCCAAAGAAAACCCCGCTAGATCTACCTGTTCTTATTCAGATGGAAGGGTTTTTATTCATCCAAAGACAACCCCACTAAATCTACGTGCTCTTATTCAGGTGGATTTTTTTTTCATCCACAGAAGACCCCACTAGATCTACCTGTTCTTACTATTCAGGTGAAAGGTTTTTATTCATCCAAAGACAAGCCCACTAGATCTATCTGTTCTTACTATTCAGGTGAAAGGTTTCTATTCATCCAAAGACAACCCCTAGATCTACCTGTTCTTACTATTCAGGTGAAAGGTTTCTATTCATCCAAAGACAACTCCCTAGATCTACCTGTCCTTACTATTCAGGTGAAAGGTTTCTATTCATCCAAAGACAACCCCCCTAGATCTACCTGTTCTTACTATTCAGGTGAAAGGTTTCTATTCATCCAAAGACAACCTCACTAGATCTACCTGTTCTTACTATTCAGGTGAAAGGTTTCTATTCATCCAAAGACAACCCCTAGATCTACCTGTTCTTACTATTAAGGTGAAAGGTTTTTATTCATCCAAAGACAACCCCCTAGATCTACCTGTTCTTACTATTCAGGTGAAAGGTTTCTATTTCTATTCATCCAAAGACAACCCCACTAGATCTACCTGTTCTTACTATTCAGGTGAAAGGTTTCTATTCATCCAAAGACAACCCCCCTAGATCTACCTGTTCTTTCTATTTAGGTGAAAGGTTTTTATTCATCCAAAGACAACCAACTAGATCTACCGGCTCTTATTCAGGTGAACGATTTCTGTTCATCCAAAGACAACCCCATTAGACTAGATCTACCTGTTTTTTTCTTATTCAGGTGAAAGGTTTTTATTCATCCAAAGACAACCCCTAGATCTACCTGTTCTTATTCAGGTGAAAGGTTTTTATTCATCCAAAGACAACCCCACTAGATCTACCTGTTCTTACATATTCAGATGGAAGGTTTTTATTCATCCAAATACAACCCCACTATATCTACTTGTTCTTATTCAGATGGAAGGGTTTTTATTCATCCAAAGACAACCCCACTAGATCTACATTACATGTTCTTACTTATTCAGGTGAAAGATTTTTATTCATCCAAGGACAACCACACTAGATCTGCCTGCTCTTATTCAGGTAAAAGGTTTTTTTATTCATCCAAAGACAACCACACTAGATCTGCCTGCTCTTATTCAGATGGAAGGGTTTTTATTCATCCAAAGACAACCACACTAGATATCTAGATCTGCCTGCTCTTATTCAGATGGAAGGGTTTTTTATTCATCCAAAGACAACCCCAATAGATCTACCTGTTCTTACATATTCAGGTGAAAGGTTTTTACTCACCCAAAGACAACCCCACTAGATCTACCTGTTCTTACTTATTCGGGTGAAAGGTTTTTATTCATCCAAAGACAACCCCACTAGATCTACCTGTTCTTACTTATTCAGGTGGAATGGTTTTTTTATTCATCCAGAGTGAGTGCATCTTGAAGCGATTTTTTTTTGCTTTTGAGTTAGGGTTTTTGACTTAAGTATGAGTAACTGTCAAATAATAGTCATCCTATATCATTGAAAACGTTTTTAGCGTCCTTGAATGCCAAGGAAACGGCCGCCATCTTGGGTTTTGATCCAATTTTCAAAATCTATTTCCTGTTATCAATAAAATCACTCAAAACCTGTGCAGATCGGGGTTTTTTATTCAACATCTAAAGAGTGACGTCGTTTTTTTTAAAAGATACCGGCATTTTGAATAGTTTTTCTTTAATGAATTTTTTGAATTTAATCGTTTATAATGGCATTTTTATTACAAAATATTATTTTCTCAAAATTTTACAAGATCTCAAAAAAAGAAAACCCAACGTCTTTCTATTACCATTTACGAGAGGAACCCGTGGGCCAAATATTATATAGATCTAGATCTAAGTCTTTAAAATTTGGGATTACAATGCGCCAAATTAAACATCGTTCCACTTTTAACAGTAAAGATAGCAATGATCAAAAACTAAAAGTGTTTCAAAAAAGGTGCATCAGTTCAAAGACCAATTCGTCACCTGAGTACAACAACCCTGTATGTAACCAACAATTTTTCGAAAAACGTTACTTGCATTCTTCTGTGAAATTTAACATGGCACATTTTGTGCCAAAATCTTAGACCCGTAGCTCAATACAACATTCGCACTTTTGACTTATAACGGACATTTTAAGATGAACAACACTGTTTGGGTGGTTAACGGCTTGTGCTCTATAGTTTCCAGTGACACAATCCTGCGTCTACACTTACACACTTACTTACACTACTTCCTGGCAACATTTAGCACCAGTTAGGATTTCATATGTAGCGTTTTATCCAAACTACAAAAAAAACAAGATAACGGATCAATGTGTCAAGACATTTACGGCAAGCACAGCAATCATAGATGTGTAACTGAATTGGTGGTAAATGAAATCAGGCAGCACATTCGATATTTTGCAACTCTACAGAGAAAGTACAAATAGAAAAGACCTAGAGCGTGGCCTTAAAATTAACATAATGTTCAAACTTTAAGCTGAAAATGCATGTCAGAGTATAACCAGCCTGCGAAACTTTGGAATTACAGAGACATTATTTTACAATGAGTTCACTACCCCATGACGAAAAAATGTGGCTTTTTCAAACAAAACTCAACATGCAGCAGAAGAAATACTGGTGCAACAAAAATAATGTTTGAATAAAGCAAACACATGGAATAAAAGGCATGACCATTCAAAATAAATCAACCGTTTCGGCTGCATGCTTTGACAAATACAACTCCCTCATGGTCCAAGAAAACTATCAGTTCTGTGCACACCCTAACGTTGTATGATTTGGGGACATCGGGTATGTTCAGTTACATATGGCCAGACAATTTCTCAGCCAGTCAGATCGTTTTTTTGTTTTTTCTACTTCGTGAAAATACGGCCCAAACAAGGAAGGCGGGAAATATATTTAACACATTAACATCCAACAATTGTGCCTGCCAAAATCAGAACAGGTTTATGGCTACACTACAATGCTTTGGTATTTCATCAACACCACACATGTCTTTAAGTCAGTAGAGCACTCTTTTAGAATATATTTTTTCATGAAATGCTCATTGTTTATTCATTAAATTTTTGTTCCACATCAACTTCCATATATCAGATCCAATAACTTAATAAGCCCCTATTTCATTTGGCTACAGTAAAACGGGTACTTTCCAATGCTTTTGTTTAATTTTACAGCGATTAGTTCATAATCATAAATATATTATTTTCTGTTCTAAGATCCATATACATGTACTTGCATCCATCTTCAAACTTGTTATAACTATGCTCCACTGCCAAAAGAGTGAAAATATGTCAACTTGAGCGTATCATTGTGTTCCTTTAAGTAAATACATTTTATTTTCATGAGTTGAATACTAAATAATAAATTGCATGTCTTATGTTGATGATTTATCTGTTTAATAAAACATTAGCAGATATTCCATGTTTTAATAATGCTGTTGAAATTCATTATCCCGTAACAACGCCATTAAATTCGGTGCACATTCCTGTAACCCACATTCTTTTAGAGCCAAATTCGCTTGCACAACCCTGGAGTAACAAACATTTACAGTGTTGTGCACATGCCTGTTACTGCATTTTATCATAATTTTTGAAGTGATTTCGTCATTAATTAACATCTATATGACATAGGGCCTTATTGGACAGGCATAATATATTCTAGTTCCAGGTTTCATGTCATTTCATCGAAAAAACCTTGAATTGACGCAATATTTTTTCGTCTACTGTAAAATTTGGTTCATGTGGGTTACAGTTACAGGGTTGTTGTACTCAGGCGGTGAGTGGGAAAGCTAACGATTGATGACAACAATAAGCGCGCGAGAGAGAGAGGAGAGGGAGAGAGAAGAGAGAAGAGAGAGAGAGAGAGAGAGAGAGAGAGAGAGAGAGAGAGAGAGAGAGAGAGAGAGAGAGAGAGAGAGAGAGAGAGAGAGAGAGGAGAGAGAGAGAGGGGGGAAGAGAGAGAGAGAGAGAGAGAGAGAGAGAGAGAGAGAGAGAGAGAGAGAGAGAGAGAGAGAGAGAGAGAGAGAGAGAGAGAGAGAGAGACAGACAGACAGACAGACAGACAGACAGACAGACTGACTGACAGAGACAGTCGGGCAGACAGACAGAGACAAAGAGTATATACAATATGTTACACAGCACTCATGTGGGACTCCTTAAGGTAAAATAAGATAAAACTTTATTGTCCTAAAAAGCGACATATATATATATATATATATATATATATATATATATATATATATATATATATATATATATATATATATATATATATATATATATAAAATAACATATCGTTTTGATGCTGTAAAACATTCAATTTCAATACAATATATGATATCCAGCACCTTCTTACTAAACATAAATTATTCCTCACTCACATTTAAGCATTACGTGATTAAGATATGTATAACAAAAAGATAACATTTTTCTAATATTAGTAATACTATAATAGATTATGTAAACATAATCATTGTAACAATATTTCAAAAGAGCGGTGATGATCTTGATAATGATGCTGGTGATGATCTTGATAATGATGCTGGTGATGGTAGTGATAACAATTTTATAGATGATGGCAAGAATGATCTCTTTATATCTTTTTTTTTTAAATGGGGTATGGACATCTTTAGAGTGGTAAAAAATAAAAAGGGTTGGACATCTTTAGAGTGGTACTCACATTGAAATAAATGGGGTTGGACATCTTTAGAGTGGTACTCACATTGAAATAAATGGGGTTGGACATCTTTAGAGCGGTACTCACATTGAAATAAATGGGGTCAGACATCTTTAGAGTGGTACTCACATTGAAATAAATGGGGTTGGACATCTTTAGAGTGGTACTCACATTGAAATAAATGGGGTCAGACATCTTTAGAGTGGTACTCACATTGAAATAAATGGGGTTGGACATCTTTAGAGTGGTACTCACATTAAAATAAATGGGGTTGGACATCTTTAGAGTACTCACATTGAAATAAATGGGTTGGACATCTTCAGAGTGGTACTCATCATTAAAATAAATGGGGTCAGACATCATTAAAATAAAGTCAGAGCGGTACTCACATTGAAATAAATGGGGTTGGACATCTTTAGAGTGTACTCACATTGAAATAAATGAAATCAAAGGGTTTAGTTATTACATGTACGAAAAAAAGTACTACATGTAATAGTAATAATAATAATAATAATAATAATAAATGGCACTTTATCCGCTTTATCCCGTAAGAAAAACCCAGGCTCAACGTTTTACAATGGCAGCAGAACAACTTAATAATAATATTAATAATAATAATAATAATAATAATAATAATAATATTAATAATAATAATAATAATAAAACATGTACATAGTAGGATAAAACATAGTCATAATCAAATGCCTTACTCACAGGGCAAAAAGATGGAACTTTAGTCCTGCCGTAAGAGCCATTAGTGAACTAGCACACCTGTATATATATAAATATAACTATTAATGATTAGCAATAATATGAGTTTAATTTGATGCATCCTATATATCCAATATCAACATCTACTGCCGTTCTTAATCACATGATAGTGATGCCATTTTAAAGTAACTACTCTCTTCAAACAGTAAAAAAGGAGGTAATATTGTACATTACATTTGTAATATTTTATATATGTGGAGATGAATGTTTGAACCTTTTTATTTTTTCCTGCTCAGCTCCATGGAATATGGAAACAGTCTTGTTATTGACTTCTCCTATCTTGAATAAAAAAGACTGAAAACCCATGAATAATTGCCTTGTAATGTGGAATGATTATTATGTATTATTGTGATTACACAGTGTAATTTATGTCTTTCCAGACCCCATACTTGCTTAGCTATATGAAACGATACGGATATCGAGGAACAACAAATTTACATGTTTGTCAAAAATGAAATTTTTAGGATTTCTTTTCAAACTAAATCTATGAACATCTTGACAACTTCCGGGACTTTTATTTCTTACAATCATTTGTTTATGTCATATTCATATTCAGAATCATAGTCAAGAACTCAGAAAGATCTTTAATTTGATGCCAGTTCATGTAGGCCCATCTTACAAAACCAACCACAAATAATATTTTTATGACTTTTAAAAATTCAAAATTTTAGACTTGTGACACCTTGTTCCAAAACACTGATCTTAGTTTTTTGAGGTACTCTCTATGTGCTTACCATTTCCAAACGAAGAAATTGAGACTTCTTAAAAATCTTAGGCTACCAAGGCTCCTAACAAACCTGATATTTTCACTGTTTTTAAAATAATTTTAAAAATGTAGCTTGCTAACTTCAAAATCCCGTAACTTTCTTTAAAATCATCGTATCAAGATGATTTTGTTATCATTGTAGTCATAATAAAAAGTTTTTCCAAATGGCGTATTACATGACATACACGTGTACAAGGAGAAAAATGTAAACATCACACTAGGTAAAGGACAAAATTGATAAAATAAGACATTATAGTTATAGGCTGTCTTAATGACAAATAAGTACAAAACTATAGGCCTATGTCAATTAAAATGATGCAAAAAGTTTGGATATAAAAACTATATTCCATTGCAGCACAACCAAAATTCAAACAGAAGTAGTAATAAGTTTGTTTTGATAGGTTTTCAATTATTTTGGGACAGATTTCAATTTTCTAATCTCAATTGGCAAACAACTGCATGTATAATTAGGTTATGTGCGATTCAAAGCAATGCAACAGTTTGGATTTGAAAACATAATTTAACCCAGCTTAGCCGAAATTTAATGAAAAGTACATGTAGTAATAGTATGTTTTGATAACTTTTTCTAAATTCTTCATTAACCTCAATTGCCATTCCAAATAATCCAAACTTTCAAGCCGTAATGTTTGAATGAGCAGTCTCCATAGGACTCAATTTTTTTTTACTTGGGATAGTCAAAGTAATTTATCACCTCTGGATCTCAAACAAAGTAGCTTTGCTGATGGTTTTAACATTTCTAAAAGGTAAGGAGGAGCTAGATTATTTCTAAAGACATTAATTTAAAAACCATCAGGGCAACTTCATGGTCAATTTGTGACTTAACAGGTAGCCAATGTTGGGATTCCAAAAGTGGGGTAATGTGGTCTGTTTTCATTTTCCAACAAATTACTCTTGCAGCTTAGTTTTCACGCTCACGTTTATTTAAATGGTTTTAAGGAAGACCAACTGGTAGAGCATTTCAATAATACAAGAAGTACAATGTAGGATTCCAAAAGTAGGGTAATGTGGTCTGTTTTCTTTTTTCCACAAATTACTCTTGCAGCTCAGTTTTGAACTCGCTGACATTTATCTAAATGTGGAAGACCAAACGGTAGTAGACCATTTCAATAGTATAAATTTGATATGACTTAAGAGCCTGGCTTCCAATGACTCTTTCTTGTATGTTTTTATCGCAGCTGAACCGACACTTTGATGGGTTGTGCTGGCACTAAAAGGCCGCTGAAGTCCTCCAGCTCCAGTACTTTTGGTGATGCTTCCTGGATGGTCACTTTGCGCAGAACCTGAACCAAAGCTAACTTCAGTTCCATCAAGGCAAGACGTTGGCCTATGCAATGTCTTGGACCAAAACCAAATGGCAAGAAAGAAACATCATTGAGGCTAGACTGGCTTACATTATCAAAAACGTTCAGGCTTAAACACGTCAGGATCCGTAAAATTTGCTGGATCTCTTCCAATATTATAAATAGGTATGCAAATACCGGCTTTTGCTGGCAAAGTAAAATCACCCAAGGTACAATCTCTGACCGTCTGCCGAGTCAATATATGGAGTGGTGGATACATTCTCAGAGTCTCAGAGATTACGGCTGACATATATTTCAAATTTTGGAGCTGTTCATATGTCGGATCTTCCACATTCCCAACAACTTGTTGAATTTCTTCCTGAACCTTTTCTTGAATTGTTTTGTTATTGGCAAGCTCATAAGCAATGTATTGGAGAGTATTAGAGGTGGTTTCATAGCCAGCAATAATAAATAACATACACTGACCAGCCACCTCTTGCGAAGATAATTTTCTTTCTGAATCTGATATCTCGCTATCCTCTTCAGCTTCAGCATTTAATAACAGTTGAACAAAATCTGATGTTTTGTCATTCCCAGATTCACGTTTTGCTGAGAAATCAAAGAATGAATGCTTTTCTCAAAGTAATGACAATTTTCAGAATTAAAATATCCAATGCCAAAAAGTTGATACAATGGTACTATTGGTGGAAAGATGCCCGCTATAACAATTTTCAACATATTTAGTCCTTTAATGGACACAAGACCTTTGGCATGTTTAATGAATGGTAAGTCAAAATTCTTCTGTGAACTGATGTCCAGACCAAAGGCCAAGCCGGCAATAACGTCAAGAGTAAAGGCTCCAAAGAAATCTTTTTGCATCAATGGAATTCTTCTCCCTGCGTTTTTTTCTGAAATTGTCTGACAAGTCGTGGGCAGATTTATTGATGTGATGAAAAAGCTGCTTCAATTTGGCAGTGGTAAAGGTGGGATTCATGATACGACGAATACGCTGCCAATCCAAGCCATATTGAAAAAAGACACCATACTTTATAGTCCCATTTTCAATCTTACCGTCACCAACAAGATATCTGTCACTGAAGTTATGGAATTGTTTTACAAAGACTTCCTTTAATAATTCTAGGTCAGTTACCACAAGAACAGGTTGGCGCATTAGATAAATACCAAATACTTTGCCATACTGCTTTTTCCAAGCATTCACACAAAATCGACTTCCAATCTTTGGATCATACATTTCCCTTACATTCCCAAAAAAGGGGGAAGGGGTTGGTCCATCAATGCCATACTTCTTCCAGACAGAGTAAGGATAGACACTGTATCTGTAATGATAAATGTTAAATCTTTTATAAAAGCGTTGAGTGCTAGAGTGTTTGTCATAATGTCATGCCATTACAGTACAGTTAACCCCCCCAAAAACATGTTTTCATTAGCTTTATTTTTCCTCTCACCCTTGGTACTTCTCTTCATATTCATGTTGTTATTTTTAATTATGAAAATAACAATAATAATAATAATAATACATCTCTCTCTCTCTAATCTCTCTCTCTCTCTCTCTCTCTCTCTCTCTCTCTCTCTCTCTCTCTCTCTCTCTCTCTCTCTATATATATATATATATATATATATATATATATATATATATATATATATATATATATATATTATATAATATAAATTATGAATTGGTTGATCTTTGTTCATATAGGTTCTCTTGATAGGCCACTAACAGTAACCATATTTTGCATGTAGGCTTTTAATCATCCCCAGATCGTTTTTGTTTGAGAAAATGTTCTGTCAAAAGTGACATTGAATTGATGTAAACTTTATTGTTTCCCCTTTTTGTGAGTATAATTTTCATTCAGCTAGCCCACCGTTTTGAACAGGTTATACTGGGTAATTAAAATTTGAAATAGTACTTTTACACCTACCCGTATAATCTCAGAATTGAATACTAACCCGATCTAATAATGCTACTTGATTCAACCCGGGGCCCAATATGCTTGTAATAATAATAATAATAATAATAATATTCACAATAAAATCTAGTACAAAATTTATAAAGAAAAAAATAGCATTCAAGATGATGACATTAAACTTATTACGCGGACAGCATCAAAAATCCTGGAAACTTTGTGTTCTCCTCTTTTCTTTTTCATTTCTATTTGGATAGGGGGGGGGGCATGCTATTACAGTGGGTACCAGGCATAACAGCAAACCGGTTGTAACAGGACCATTGATATCTCACCTTTTTTTCTCTTTTTAGCTTTTATAAAATACACCGCTTTTAACAGGGACTGGGAAGGCAAAAACCGCTTTTACATTAACAAGACTCTCTCAACTGAAAAGTACACCAAATAAACCCTAGTTTTCAGTTTTTCAATAGGTTCTCACATAATCAGAGGAGACCCCTTAACCAAACCCCCCCCCCCCCCTCTTCACTAAGCTTTCATGTAATCAGGGGCGAAGCTCCCCTGAATCCCTCTGATTTTTACTTCATCCCTAAATAATATCTGGCAATGATATTCCTGAGTGGCCAACCATGCCTTGTGTCACTGGGATATCAATTGTTAAGGAGTACTGAATTTTGGTCACGCTAGCAACATTTAAATTGTACGTCCTATATTATATTCTATATCCGACTAAGGTAATCCTTCCAGATCTAGATCTACCAACATGCCTGTTCCCGACCACCACCGATGTCTGACCATTTTTCAGAATTTCCTCTCTTATAACTTCTTTCGCAGAATTTGATGTAGATATAGGAGTAAGACAGAGTTGTATCTTAAGTTCTCTTTTGTTTATCGGATTTATGGATTGCAAAAGCTCCTCAAAAATGAAGAAAATGAATGTAGGTATGTGGAAGCTCAAACCAGTAAAAATGTATCGATACTTTCATTTGCCGAACGATTTAGTTCTGTTTGAAAATCAGAAATTGACCTTCAGTCAAATATCAACATTATAAACAATAAACTAAATAAAAGAGGAATGAGAGTAAATGCAAAGAAAACCAAAACAATGCTAGTAACTAGGGAAGCTAAAACACGAAATCTTAAATTGGGCAGGGAGAATTTAGAACAAGTTCAAAGCTACAATTACCTAGGAGTAATGATTAACTCAGAGGGAAAACTAAGAGAAGAAATCAGCCAGAGAATCAAAAAGACAAGTGCAATATATAGCCATCTAGGAAAGGAATATTTGTAGTTGTAGGTAAGCAAGAATTGTCAACAAAGACCAAAAT
The DNA here is from genome assembly GCA_037039925.1 of Doris montereyensis. Taxonomy (NCBI): domain Eukaryota; kingdom Metazoa; phylum Mollusca; class Gastropoda; order Nudibranchia; family Dorididae; genus Doris; species Doris montereyensis. The sequence goes on from JAXRKP010001789.1 coordinate 13,784, forward strand.
GGCAGTATACAATACAGTTTATTGTCCTACTCTCTTCTGTAGCAGTGAAACCTGGACCTTAAACAGTAGAGAATACAGTAGAGTACAGGCAGCTGAAATGAAATATCTAAGAAGAGAAGTAGGGAAAACTAAAAGAGACAAAATCAGAAACACAACAATAAGAGATGAAACCAAAGCAGATGGTATAAAAACTAAGATAGATAGAAACAAATCAATTGAGATGGTTTGGGCATGTAAACAGAATGAATGACAACAGAATAGCTAAATCAGTATACAGTGCTAAAGCCCAAGGTACAAGACCAAAAGGCAGACCTGGGAGAAAGTGGGAAGAAGATATAAAAGAGGCATTGAAGCATAGAAATTTAACATTTTGGGAAGGAAACAGAAAATGTCAGGACTGAGAATCCTGGAGAAAGATCATCTCGGGCATCTGAACCCATACACACCAAAAGGTAGAATGGAACTGATAAAGAAAGAAAGATAAAGAAAGATTAATGTTACAGGGTCATGTGACATGGTTGTCAGAAATGGGCAGGTTGGTGGTCGGGGATCTGCAAGGCGATCTGAAACAGGCTTAGCTGGGTTATCCATCAAAATAATAAGTCCCAAATTCAAGTTAAACTGCAAAACTTGATCTGTTATTCCTGTGATCTTTCTGAAAACAAAATCAGTTAGAAAACTAAATACAATAAGTAACAATTAGTTTACTTATAAGTAATGATATATTGATATAAATCTAGATAGGTGTCGACAGCTCTAATATCAATTCTCTAGTATTGGTCTTACAAATAATAGTCTCTGTATTTAGTATTGAGAGTGATTATTTGGACCCTTGGTGGGAATAAAACATTTTTGTCTATTCGGACCCGGGTTTCTTCCTCAGGCCTGCTGATCTCGACCCGCGATCTCGAGCGAGACGAGAACGTTCTCAACTTCTCGATTCTCACTCACTGCTAGATCAATTCAATTCAATTCAATTCAAGATCAATTATGGAAGTAGGAAATAAGTTTGAAAATTTCGACGAATTTCAACGGACGCTGCTTCAGTATGAAGAAAAACATGTTACCAAATTTGTTTTGGTTAAATCTGAGAAAATTCGATCCACCGACACGTTGTTCGAGAGATTTAAATACGTTGTGCTCCGGTATAAAAAAGTTCAAAAGAAGAACATCCTGTGAAAAAGTTAGTTTTAAGATTTAATCTAGAGAGATCTAGATCTACATCTAGAATCTATCATCTATCTAAATCTAGTTGATCTTAGCTAGAATACTATTTAGCTAGATTAGAAGAAGATATGTCTATGACATGAAAGAACTTGAAGAATGGATTTAAGAGTTAAGAGATCTGATTCTAGAATAGATCAAGATCTAGGAGAGATTAGATTGCCATAGCCATAGCTTACTGAATGATACTGGCCAGGGTTTCCGCCACCCTAAATAAAATCTAGAAAGATCTATCTATCTAGAATCTAGATTTATTTAATTTTTATGTTTTGATTTGATTTTCTGTCACCAGATCCTTCAAAGTGGGCTGTCCTGTCCAGTTGAATGTCCCCTAAATCGCCCCCACCAGAAGGAACCATTCCTAAAGATAACCAAGTTTGTCACGGAACACAGTGGTCAAGATGCGACCAAGGAGTTAAGCTCGATTTTTTATTTCCCCTTTTAAACGCCATATTTCGTGCACCTGGCATTCAGCACCACCACCATTTCATCAGCGTCACCAAGTACATCATCATCACCACCACCTCCACTTCATTCTCACAAGTCGTAGCCCATCATGCCAAATTTTTCATTTTAACCCTTTCTATGCTTAGGGTTATGTCCAACTTTTTATGTTAACACTAGTCCTGCCGATTACTTCATTTGAACCTTTTCTAGGCCTAGGGGTTATGTCCAAACTTTGATGTTTACTCTGGTCCTACCGATTACTTCATATTAACCCTTACAAGGCCAACGGGTCATGTCAGTTTCACATATCTCAGGCTGTGGAACAGTACCTCAAAAAAAGAATTAAGGGGATGGGGGGTGCCTGCCATAACAAAAGTTGTCCTGGACTCTTTCATGAGCCAGATCAACACTGAATCTGAGCTCGAGTTTGAAGAGATTCAAGTTCAGATTTGTCAAATCGTTCCCAGTCTGTGATAGACTACTTCGTGGACAACTGGTGGTCCAAGTGACATTTGTGGGCAGCCTGTTGTAACATAAATGTTATTACGTTTCATGCAACGACTACCAACACCCTTGGGAGCTACCATTCCAAAATAAAGAAATTTATTAATGAAAAAATCTCTGTCTACTGTCTGGTCTTCCCTGATTTCCTTTGACGATTCCAAGATCACAGAACGTCAGAGATTGCAGATTGTGACAGCAAACTCTGAGATCTATTATCACAGGGATCGGGATTTGGTCACTCAGTTGATTACCAGCTCAATGAAGCGCTTTGGTACTGAGCTGGTAAAGCAGGAAGTTTCCTTTCCAGGAAGATCAGTTATTCTGTCTCTCAAGGTCCTGATCACTGCACTGTCTCTTACAGAGACAAACAGTACACAGTTTCTCCCACGAATGTACATGCAGCACCTATGGACATCTACATGTTCTATGGCGCCACATATTCTTTCTCCAAAGTCATCCAAGTCTTGTCGTTTTTGATGTTGATGAAGTTCCAGAATGTTTCAAACAAACTCCAGTTGTCTTTAATGCTCTTCCATCCTCTGTAGCAGACGACCTTCCCATTTCCACTGTTCCAACTGTACCTTTGTCTTTATGAAGTCGAGGGAAGGTACAAAAGGGCCAAAGTGGTATGTGATAAGGCAGCAAGTTTTCTTTCTATTTTAGGTGTGGCTGAATTTCAGCACAAGCTTCACGAGTTAGAGGAATTTCTCAGTCGCTGGTCCGGTGTGGAAGTCGATTCATCTCCTGTCGTTAATGAAATTGTGAATACAGAGGATTATAATGTTATTCCTTCTAGTTCTAGCCCTGTTGATTCTGTTTCTGCAGTTGTTGCCGTTATTGATTCTATTCCTTTTGTTGGTGCTGATTCTGTCTCTTTGGTTGATGCTGATTTTATTCCTGCTGTTGGGGATTCTGTTGCAGATGTTGGTCCGGATTCTGTTGCAGATGTTGGTCCTGATTCTGGTGATTCTGTTCCTGCTGTTGGTGATTCTCTTTCCTCTCAGTTTACCCTTGTTTCACACTCTGTTGTTGGTCCTGTTGTTGTTGATCATGTTCTCCCTACTGTTGTTGATTCTGTTTCTAAGGTTGGGGATTATTCTGTTTCTGACTCCGGTTATCTTCCTCTCAGTCTACCCTTGTATCTGGCTCTTTGGTTGAGTATTTTCCTGCTTGTCCCAAAATGAGTAGACTTTTGAAGCCCGTAGTAGACCAGGCAATAGGCAGAGATTTACACTAGTTATCTACTAAATGTGGACAGAAGAGACGAGAGGTATACCCAAAGCATATTCTTGTTTATCAGATGATGATAAGGTAAATATTGCTTTGGGAGCAGTATCCCTGCATTCTTCGAAGCCATCCAGACTGATAACTTGTGATGAGGTTAAGCATTTGGTGGATTTTGAAGACACCATTTTTAGACGAAAGAGTGGATATTTTATGTATAAAGGAATCTTTTTAGCCTTCTGCATGGAATTTAGTGGAAGATGGGGTGGAAACCAGTCAGTGCAAGGAAATGGATGATGGGGAAATTAAAATGGTTCAGTGTGAACATTGCCTGAAATGGCACCACTTTGAGTGTGTCAGTTACAGTTCGAAGAAAACGGTGCAGGTGTGGTTTTCTGAAAATGTATGTTGTAGCTTTATGTACGTTCACTATTCTAATCACATATATTATAATTACATGTCATGCTCTTCTACTTAAATTTTGTCATGTCATTGTTGCATTACAAATTTGTGCTATGTCATATTATAATAATTATACATGATATGATTTGACTTTACTGACATTGGACGCTGACTGATACCTTGTGATGAGGTTAAGCATTTGGTGGATTTTGAAGATACCATTTTTAGACGAAAGAGTGGATATAATTATAAGTGGTGGAATTATGATGATTTATTTCAATTAATGTATATATATATATATTTAAGTAGTAGGCCTATTTTTTAGTCTTTCTTTGAAATTCTCTTTAATTTGATATTATATATCATTTATATTATATTTGAAACATTAGAAAGTGATTTATCTCAACCGTTTTTAATTCGTCGAAATTTACGTAATTTTGTATTGATTGATTGAGTATACCCAGTGAACCATAAGCGGTTATCTCAGGGTTTTAGTTTCAACCAAACATCGGTCAGGAAGAGAAGTAAGACGATAGAGCATAGACGGGGGTGGGGGTGGGGGCTGGGATAGAAAACAAAAGCAAGAGAAAAAGTAATGCCGTCCATATATAACCCTGACCCTAATTTTGTATTTTTCGCTAGACTTCAAACATGTCCAGCAGTCACTTTCATTGCTCATTTTACCACAGTACTAGTTTGTTTGTAGAATGAATAAGTTGCCAATGTCTATTGTTCAAATTTTATTTGACAACATGATGATACATTTCAAAAGCAATGTATGTATTGTATTCTCCTTGAAATTCTCTTTAATTTGATGTATGATTCATTAATATTGAGTTCAATTTAAGTATTCAAATTTTTTTTTAAATTGGTCCAAATTTGCTTTTTTTTGTATTTTTCCGTAAAAACTCAGTGTCCGAAAGTCATTTTCAAGATATTTTTTCATATTTGCAATGCTCTTATCTCCATTTAAAAATTGAGCTTTAAGTATGTATTGGTGTCTCTTCATTAAGCAAGTGTTGTTATGTTGCATGCATTTTTGTGAATATGGTGTGTGTCTGAATATGCTGATGTAGTAGTTGTAGCTGTGATGATGGTGTAGTTGGAGTGGCGATGGTGTAGTAGTTGTTGTGGCTGTGATGGTGGTGTAGTGATTGTTGTGACTGTGATGATGGTGTAGTTGGTGTGGTGATGGTGTAGTAGTTGTGACTGTGATGGTGGTGTAGTGTAGTAGTTGTTGTGATGAAGTTGGAGTGCCGGTGGTGTACACGGCAAGGATTTCATGGATGGGGGAAGTATGCTTGGGATTGGGAGCAATCACCTTTATGAACTCCATAACCTCAGCCTAGATGTAGGAATTCTAATGGAAATAGATACTAAGACCAACCAACCCAACCTACACAAAGTGAAAAATCTACTGTAGCCTACACAAGCACTATTAGGCTCAAGTAAAACAGCTTTACCTATCTGAGATGAAGCACTAGGCCTACAGTTATGTATATATATAGGGATATACCGCTCTGAGCTGTACGCCGCCATTTACAATGGTGTTGTCATTCGGTGAACTAAATGTGTCGAAATCCAATCAAAATGGTATCAAATTATAGAGTTAACACCAAAAATAATCTGAAACTCACTGAATCAATTGATATGTTGTGTAGACCATAAGTCAATAATACGCATGAATACAGGGATCTAAACGGTAAGAAAAAAACGGGTCCGAATATCACAGCCGCTTTAGTACTATAGTTGATTACAACCACAAACGTGTGAATTAAAATGTTCCTACGAGTAGTCTATACATACAGAAGTGGATTTACTATACGGGACAGTGTCGTCCCTGACAAATCAACAATTTAATCACCAATGTTAAATACATTTTCATAGAGATCTATCGAAATCTAGAATGAAAATAATGCAAATTTATTGAAGACACTGGAAAACCTACAGCTCTAGATCTAGATATATCTAGATCTAGATCTAGCTCTACTCTAAGATCTAATCTAGATTTTTACACTATTCTACCTCTAGATGATCTAGATTCTGGATAGACCTCTAGATCTAGACCTAGAGATCTTACTACATATGTGCAATTTATCTTTAAAAGTTAAAAAAAAACATACACCATACCTGTAGAGTAGAAAAACACAAGAGATTAACAGAAGCACCCATACAGGGACATCTATAATTCCAAGGAGCTCCATCTTTATTCTTTAAGGAGTTCAATAGATCCTGTTATGCAATAGTTCAAGTTCAATTAGGCCTTCCAAAGTTGAGGTTTTTACTCTTCGAATCCGAGTCATTAGATTGGCGAAGACGCAGAGAGAGAGAGAGAGAGAGAGAGAGAGAGAGAGAGCTAGCTAAGTTGAACCACATGCCACACATGATTCTAGTCATACATGTAGTAAGGAAAAACGCTGGCCCGCTCGGTGAAAAGAGAGGCTGATTCACGCCGCAACCGCAACTGCCATAAGATTGTGTTGGAGCACGTCCGTTACTTAACGACGGAGACGGTTGGGGGGACGATTAGCCAAGTGAAAGAGAGCATCAGTTAATACATGTAATAACTGTGGAATCAATTATAAAGTGTACGCATGTACCGATTTTATTTCTAAAAAATCAGTCCTGTAATTGGTGGTAAAAGGAATTTTATATCACAAAGAAACGTTATACTAACTGCCTTTTACACTGTAGTATAATGAAACCTCACACGATATAATTAATTGTTGTGAGTTAAACTGCTTTGTTTGTTGTGTTGTATCCTGAATGTTTATTTCTCGCTTGAGTGAAAGATTCCAACCGAAGGTTGGATATAAATTCTTAAACGAGATAATAAAAATAAATCTGCCAATACTGTAATGTTGCATTTTTTGTTCCCCTTATTGAAATTTGTTCACATCACACGGATTTATTTCAAAGAAAACTAAGAATTCAGATTATGGTAATAATATCTTAAGTATTAGATTGAAGAAAAGATTTCATGTAGATATTGTGAAATGAAAGTAAGTATAAAAGAAAAACACAGAAAATACATTTACACATAGTTTGTGTGTTTTACATAGCTATAAAAATAGTGGAAATAAAATAGACATTGAATTTCTAATGTTAATGTCAATATTAATATTGATCAATGGCTTTAAAAATAATCAGAAAAATACAGATTTCTGTTTGACAAACTTTGCTCTTTAATTTCCCACCACCATATAGAGAAATTTGTTGTTTTTCATGGTACATACAGGTTTTGTGAAAACTTCAGCCAAATTGTGTTCTGAAGGACCGTAAATAATTTCAAGTGGGTCATTTTGAAGTTCATCTTGAATGAAATTATACTTAAACCAATGTGCTTGGATCTCTGGTTTTGCACTGACTTTTAACTAGTGCAAAGGCACGTTGGTAGTTACAATTCTTTCTTTCTTAAGCCGGTCATCCACGACACAGGTTTCCTTGAGGCTTGGCCTTTCCATGGCCTGAATGCAGCCTCAATTGGCCTGAATGCGGCCTGTTCAGGCCAAAATTCCAACCCCCAAGACCGCTTACCTCTTGAATTCTGTCGGCGACAGATATTTTATGCCAAGCTTTTAGGTCAAGGTATTGGGAGAAAAAAAATTCGGGTAAATAAAAGTTCATAAAATTGAAATTAGACTTCAGATTCGTAATCAGCGTCGAATTTTAATGCGGGAAAATACAAAATACATATATATTATTATAATTTGTTTTGGTTTTTGAAAACATAAAAAGAGACTGAATCTCTCTCTCTCTCTCTCTCTCTCTCTCTCTCTCTCTCTCTCTCTCTCTCTCTCTCTCTCTCTCTCTCTCTCTCTCTCTCTCTCTCTCTCTCTCTCTCTCTCTCTCTCCCCCCGCCACACACAGTGGTTAACTTTTATTACAAACTTAAAATATAAAGTGAATTATTCTTGCCGTAGACAGCTGGTAGAAAGGCGGGAGGAAACCTATGCAGCGTGTCATGAGTTCTAGGAAAAACACAATCGAAACTGAACAAGTCAATGTAGGCACGTGTTTGTATGCTAGTCAGTTATTCCTCAACCAAGGCCTAGGCTAGTTGAAACATAGAATCATGTCGGTTTGGTCAAGAGAATTTACTCTAGAATTGATTGAATTGTACAAAGAATATGAATGTTTATGGAGAATCAAAAGTAAAGACTATAGCAACAGATAACTCAAAAACAGAGCATATGAAAACCTGGTTCAACTGGTTCACAAAGTTGATAAGAGAGCTGATCGTGATTCGGTAATAAAGAAAATAAACAATATGAAAAGTTCATTAAGGAAAGAACTGAAGAAAATAAGAGATTCCACGTAGTGAATTTTAAATCTTCCAAAGATCGACCCGTCGCTAGAAAACGCAATGTTGCGGTCAGTCTTTCATGTGGTGTTATTGCTTTCCGCATCACAGTGTCCTGTTTCTCAATAAACGGGCCTACCATTTCAAGAAGATGGTAATCCTCATCCATACGCAGATAGTTTCTGTAATCAGATGTATAATCAGTCAGTTCCTTCACCAAGTTTGTATGAGCGTGTTTCTGTCTCAGAAGTAGCCATTGTTTACACCACATCGATGGTTTTTGTCTCCGCTTTTTCTTTTTTTAAATAATGAAAATCACCAAGCTTGAGACAACAACATCTACACTACTAGGCGGTGCCATACTAAATGAATAGGGAAAACCTGTGTCAAGCCTGCGTTGTGAGTGGGCACTTTTCTAGCAAGCGGCCTCAAGGCTCCCCTCAAGGCCAGGACTCACGACCTCGAGGGAAACCTGCGTCGTGGATGGTCGACTTTAAACAGTTCCCATTCTATCTTCCGGTGTATGGATTCAGATGCCAGAGATGATCTTTCTCCAGGATGCCCCGTCCTTGCATATTATATTTCCTTGCATCAAAGTTACATCTCTTTGCTTTAATGCCTCTTGTATATCTTCTTCCCACTTTCTCTGAGGTCTACTTTAGGTTTTAGCACTGTATACTGAATAAGCTATTCTATTGTCATTCATTCTGTTTACATGCTCAAACCGTCTCAATTGATTTGTTTCTATCTTAGTTTTTATGCCACTTGCTTTGGTTTAATCACTTATTGTTGTGTTTCTGATTTTGTCTCGTTTAGCTTTCCTCATTACTCTTCTTAGATATTTCATTTCAGCTGCCTTAGTCTACTGTATTCTCTACTGTCTAAGGTCCAGATTTCGCCGCCACATAGGAGGAAAGGACAATAAACTGTATTGTATACTGCCATTTTGGTTTTTGTTGACAATTCTTGTTCACCCATAAATGCCATCCCTACATGGTTATATGTTGCACTTGCCTTTTTGATTCTCTGGCTGATTTCTTCTCTTAGTTTTACCTCTGAGTTAATCATTACTCCTAGGTAATTGTAGCTTTGAACTCTAAATTCTTCCTAGCCAATTAAAAATTTTGTTTTTTAGCTTCCCTAGTTACTAGCATTGTTTTGATTTTCTTTGCATTTACTCTCATTCCTCTTTTTTTTTGTTCATTGTTGATCATGTTGATATTTGACTGAAGGTCACTTTCTGATTTTCCAAACAGAACTAAATCATCGGCAAATGAAACATTAACTGGCTTGAGCTTCCACATACCTATATTCATTTTCTTCATTTTCGAGGATGCTATTGCGACTGAATCCGTAAATGTGATAAACAAAAGAGGACTTAGGTTACAACCCTGTCTTACTCCTATATCTACATCAAATTCTTTAGATACATTTCCAGCAACTCTCACTGTACATGTTGGTTTATTGTAAAAAAACTTTTAATGGCATCTATTAAATCTTGCTCTACATTGAGGAAAGGCATAGTTCGTCCCTCCTTACAGTTTCAAATGCCTTTACTAAGTCAATAAAACGCAGGTGCAAGTTAATGTTTCTCTTAAGGAATTTTTGTATTATTTGTCTAATTCAATTGTAAATATGTGGTCGTGTACACTTCTTCCTGGCCTAAATCCACTCTGATATTCTTCAACCTGATCTTTTACTCTTTTCCTTACTCATTTCCAGTATCCTGATATACACTTTTCCTGGTACGCTGAGTAGTGATATCCCTCTATAGTTTGAGCTTTCCATAGTTGATCCTTTCTTATGTATTGGAACTACCGTTCCCTTTTTCCAGTCATCTGGCACCTGTTTGGGCTTCCATGCTTGTTGGCATATTGCATATATATAGTAGTTTGTCTGCCTCTCTCCTTTGGTTTTTAATCAATTCTGGATAAACTTGATCTGCTCCTTGGCGCCTGACCTAATTTCTCTTTTCTTATAGCTGTTTGAAGTTCCTCCATTGATATATCTACATCTTCATCTGTCTCCTCTGGATTACGTGTTGCTCTTACCTTTGGTCAACCAAGAACGGCATGCAAGGTAGCAAGTAGTTTTATATCAGAGTTAACTCACTTTTCCTTTGGTCGACCAAGACCAGCTTGCAAGGCAGCTGATTGTTTTCTGTCATGGTCAACTCCCTCAGCTATTGATCAGCCAAGACCTACCTGCAAGGCAACAAGAGACGTGTGGAGGGCGGGACTGCCTAATCCCCATACAGGTGCTTATCTGTCCACTGCCTGGTTTTAAATTCTCACTGCCAAATTTAAAACGTTGTGTTTTAACTTCCCTAGTTACTAGCATTGTTTTGATTTTGCATTTACTTTCATTCTAATAAAGAAGAAGCTATGTGTCACTAGTGTCAGTATCATTTCGGTAAATGTAAGAGTACTAAGACACATATGTCAGTGATGCTTGTGTGTGTGTGTGTGTGTGTGTGTGAAGTGTGTGTTTGACCTTGTGATCTTTGACCAAACTAAACTTTTTCTACTTCTACTGGCTTGCATCACCTCGCGGAAGGGGGTGGTCATGCACGGTGGCAGTATAACGAGTTGTGTTTTACAATAGTTCTTACAGATCGTTTAAGCTAAATCATTGGAGGATGGCTGTATAACAAGTTATTTTGTTGTTCAAGTGTAGTGTCAGATCCGTACAAAGATGAACAATGGCGGTAAGCGAGAATGGCGATATAACATGGAAAGGGGGGGGTATAATAATGATGTTTGAGTGTATGTCCACTGTATTGGAAACTGCTACTGAAGTACAATGTAGTAGTGGTATTGGTAGAAGTAATTGTACTGGCAGTAGAAGTAGTAAAAGTGTGACTTGTTAGTTGGAGTTGCTGGTAGGTCCTACTTTTTCCCTTCCTACTTCCACTTACTTTATACCTTGCTGTTTCATCTGAAATCACCGCATATTATGGTGGACGGAAAAACTTAATGAAACAAAGTTTTGGCTATTTAGTGCAGTAGGCAGGCCTGGCAGCACTTCACATATCCGTCTTGGTCCCACATCAACCCTTAATACTAATGTGCATTGACTAAAAGTAGGTGTAACATCAATTTGGCAGTATGAATAATGCATACCACCTTTAGCACTAATGAAAACTAGATAGTTGAGCAACATCAATTTGGCAGTATGAATAACGCACCCCACCTTTTTGCACTAATGAAAACTGGGTGGTTGAGCAAAATCAATTTGGCAATAGGAATAACGCACACCACCTTTTAGCACTAATGAAAACTGGATGGTTGAGCAACATCAATTTGCCATGTTTGGGAGAGGTTGCCACGTTGGAAGACCTGCCATGTTTATTAGTCCTACATATATGTATATATATATATATATATATATATATATATATATATATATATATAATATACGCATATGTTTTGATTCCACTTTCAGCCATTTGAAGTGAAAGTCAATAGATTTAGCTATGCATGTTTTAAGTCTTGTGAGCGTAAAGCATCGTTGTATTATAACATTCCTTATTTTTATAATGATAAAAATGGAAAGTAGAGCCCAAGACCGATCATAGTTGTTCCACAAAATTGTCACTGACACAATATAACATACTACTACTACTACTACTACTACTACTTGTATTGAACTGAACAACAACTGCAAGTGGTTGTTAATGTAATATTTTTGTTTAATGTGACCAAAACACTGATGGCTTCATTTCAAAGACAGATGTTTATTTACAACTATAAGTAATAAAGCATTCTTTTTTTAATGAAACATGACAAAAACCTAACCAAAATTTTGAAGAATTAAATTAAACAGACATCACAACACAAAGTAAAAAGACAAAATAATCAAAACCAAAACCGTTCTCCTGGACCGAGACACAAAGTCTCACACATAACAATAACTGAAATTATCAGAATCAGATGGAAATATAATACAGCATAAAAAAAAAAAAAAAAAGACAGAATGAGGCATGATGAACATTCTATTTTAATATGTACAAGAAAATGACTTTTCAGTCATTCACTGTTCAGGTTAAATTTCATTGAAAGTTGCTGATGCATTGGACAGACCTTGCTTCCTGTGAAAAAAAGAGAAAGAGATAAAAATGAAATAATTGTTATGTTAAAAATGTGTGACATATTCATTTGAGTAAATAAATGTAGAGTAGGCTACATAGACATGCGGTTGAAATGAAATATCTCAGAAGAGAAAACAGCTAGATCAGTATACAATGCTAAAACTCAAGGTAAAAGACCAAAAGGCAGACCTTAAAGCACGCATGCTCATATTTGGTGTGTTTTTGTAAATGTGTATAATAAAATATCTATCTAAATAAGTTATAGTGACTCAATGAAAAGGAAAAAGCTGACGGAGTCTCACACTTCTTTTTCCTTCACAATTTACACCAAATGCATGCGTGTGATTACAATGTAATAAAATGTGGAAAAACTTACGCTTCTCTTGAAAAAGTGTCCAGGTTTATTCTATCAATGTCTGCTCCATGTGGATTTGGATCATACTCTTTGGCACCAAGGGTTATCATTGCTGTAAAAAGAAAAACAGAAATGTTTTACAGTACAAATGACTGAGTTATTTTAAACTGAAATCATAACAAATTTTGTGTATGTATAATTGAAGGGGTCATTTCAATAATGTAGCTAAGTCACAATTAAGTCATCTAGAGAAAAATGCCAAAAAACCATGAACTATTGGCTTTGGGAATTCCAAGTTTCAAACGCCTGTAAACATGATGTATTTTCATCATATCATTTCACACTTTTCAGGAAGCATGATTTTCTTTTTATTCCCTAGTCTCTCTGTCTCGTTTAAAAAAAAAAAAAGGACTTCACTTAGGCACACTATTGAAATGACTCCTTCAGAGCTTATTGATCAGTATATACAGTAGTCGCTGGACAAGCGCACACTTCATAAAAGCACACTCTGCATAAACACACGCCTTCCTCTGTTGACCGATTTTTTACTATATAACAACAATGTGTAAAGACACAGTCGACACGTATAAAGACACGCTTTTTCTCTGTAATGCAATTTCGTACCCATCCATTAGAGGCCTTAAAACAAGTTTTTTGTTGAGTTTTGTAAGAAATAACAATAACATGAGAACAGATGGTATACTGTAGTGAACAATGCTAGGACTAGGAGGGTAAACGTGTCAGTCTTCTTCCATGTCTAGCTTTATGGTCTATCCGAGCACTACCCAGAAAAAGGCATCAGTATTATGTCACATCTGGCCTACAGTGTCTATCCCGCTCCTCCTGGTCTCTGAGTTCTCGATGATGAAAGTCAAAGGTTGGCTGTCCAGACATTACTGTGGATCATGAATTTATTGATCGACCCACAGTACAAAATGATTGGTTGCGACAGTGAGCATGCAATGGAATTGAATGGACTAGGATTGGTGACACTGACAGGTAATGCACACACTCGCCGAAAGAGAGTAAGGGTGTGAAGTCGGGGCTTAAAATGTTCACAGACCATGAGTGATAACATAGTAAGAGGGTTGGTTTTGAGCGTAATGGATAATTATTGATGGATTTAGATCTACCTTTGTGCTGTCCCTTCTTTCACAAAGCTGAGAAGAACCTAAACATTATCTTCCAAAAATTTGTATGACTTCTGATCTGCTTTCCAAGATGGCAAATAAAAACAATGAAAACCCCTAAGTTAAATAACAAAAGACAAAAGTGAGCAAGCAATCAGTATTTCACTTACACACACACCAACGTATATCTGTCATTTGTGATAATCAAGGGGTGTAATCAATGTTAATCCATGACATCTTTTATCTTCAGTTTAAAGTGATTTCACATAAACGCACGGCATGCATAAACGCACGCTTTTCTCAGCGAATAAAGGGTGTGCGTTTATCCAGCGACTCTAAAGTTTTATTTTGAAACTATTGAATCTAATCTCATTCTGCATTTTTATCAAATCAATGTATTGACATATTTTAATGTGAATGATACTGTTTCATCAAAACAAGTGAATGACAATAACACATTTCAATTTTATGTACACGCAGGAATTCATAAATAAAATAAAGTTCATTACTCATGGACAAACCAGATTTGGTTCCTCTTCAATTGGACTGTCAATGTTGTATTTTTCAGTTCCATTAGAAATTATGGGCAATACGATTGTTAAAAATATCCTTATTTGGATCTATCAGAAGTACATTGAAGCATAACTCAATTTCATAATACATGAAAAAGGTACATATTATTATATTGAACTACTTTGATCGAAAGCAATACCTTCTTGATACTGTGTGACAGTGATGTAACCTCTACCAGTCGGATCCAACATTCCAAATACAGACTGAATGTTTGTGTCATCAAACAAACATGGGTAATTGAGTTTTGACGATCGAGATTTTTGAAGTTTTTCCAATGTTTCAATAAGGAATGCTTTTGGGTCATCTATACGTGGAAAGATAGTAATAACAACATACAACATAGTGGTATTTTAAACTGTTTTTTTATATTTTATACGCAATCATAAGTAAGGTGACAATGTTGTGTAATTGGTTGCAAATTTGTACGTATAGAAAAAGTGATTGTAGTTGTGTATAATAATATGAGAGAGAGAGGAGAGAGAGAGAGAGAGAGAGAGAGAGAGAGAGAGAGAGAGAGAGAGAGAGAGAGAGAGAGAGAGAGAGAGAGAGAGAGAGAGAGAGAGAGAGAGAGAGAGAGAGAGAGAGAGAGAGAGAGAGAGAGAGGAGAGGGAGGGAGGGAGGAGGGAGAGAGAGAGAGAGAGAGAGAGAGAGAGAGAGAGAGAGAGAGAGAGAGAGAGAGAGAGAGAGAGAGAGAGAGAGAGAGAGAGAGAGAGAGAGAGAGAGAGAGAGAGAGAGAGAGAGAGAGAGAGAGAGAAAGAGAGAGAGAGTGGGGGAGGGAGGGAGGGAGGGAGGGAGGGAGGGAGAGAGAGAGAGCTCTTTTTTTTTCAATCTCAATCTATCAATCCTCAGATATTTTTTCTTCTCTTTTTTATACTATTATTGTCTTCTGACTGACAACATTAGAAACAAATAATTAAAAAACACATCAGGACAATAACATATAGGACCAATCCACATAACTTTTAAAGACCAGACTAATGCAGTTTTGCGGGTCCTGGAATGGCATTTTTGCAGAAAATGGGACAAATTTAATCTATCACATTAGTGGATAGAGCAGTTCATTCTCGTCACAATGATATTATAAAAGAAACTAAGTATAGATTCTTTGAATTTATACAATTTTTTTAGAAATGATTTAGGTCTATTTTTGAACATAGCTAATATACGATAAAAGCCAGACATATTATCTAAAGTAATACAAAATGGTACTCATTTTGATCGTCACAAGATACACTATCCAGAAGAAACTCTTTTGAGGATCTCTATTGAATACTGTTTTAGATTGTCTGGAAAACATGTGACATATTCTGCACACCTTTTATCAAAAGGCACCATATCGAAATGAGTAAAAAGGTGCTGGGGCAGTTGAAACAATGTCGATAAGAAGTAGTTGAGGGCTTCTCAAGGTTTTATGATGTCTCAAAGTATTATCCACGAATTTGGGACCGTAATGTTGATTTTCTGTTCTTTATATAGTCGGGTAGAACGATCATTTATCTACAAGTTTATGGCAGAAAAATGTCCATAAGATGTATAATTTTATTGTTAAACAATATTCTGTAGGCGAGGGTAGAGTGAACTAACACCAATTCGATCACCTAAGATGTTAATACTCTGTTGACCTATTGTGTAAACTTTGTTTACATGATCTTCCAATCCTTACTTTTGGTTTAATCTACTGCTAGAACATATGAGTATGACCTCTACATTATGTGCTGTAACCTAGAAGCTATATCTCACCTAATAAAAAAGCTAGACTAGTTTTTTATAAGATAAGTCACATGACTAATACCACTTCGACCAGCCTAACATCAATTCGACCACCTCATAACAGGAATTCAACCATTTAGTCTCAAGCCTTATCAAAAACACAAACATTTTTAAATCAAGTAAATAACAAACAACACAGTTTCAGCTTCATATACTTAAATGATGGAACATATCAATTTCTGTTTTAGCCTTTTATTCCCTTTTATTTCATTTTCAAGGATGCTTCTGGGCACACTTAATTCTCTGGCTGCCTTATTCAGCCCCATCGAACACGACATGACAGCATCGTATGTTTCTTACAAATCACCAGGATTGAAGCCAGTGCAATACTTTTTCTTCCAAAACTTTTCCATTTTAGCAAAAGGAAGATTAAAAATTATGAATAAGTAACAATGATGAAATGGTTGAATTTGCTTTAAAGGGTAAGTTTTACTAACAGCAATGTGAAATAATAATAATACGTTACAGACAGCTTGAGGGGAAGCAAGACTGCCAACATTGCAACATTGCCAAAATATCATGTGGCATTGCGGAATAATCGTAAAATAAGTTCCCTGACCCTATACGATCACAGGACTAGAGAATAAGGTCAGAGCTTAAAAATAGGGATACTACTCATATAGTTTGATTTGAGCTCGATAAACGTTAGATGAAACAAAGTTTGACCGCTTCTGGCATTGAGAATGACAGGCAGAAAGAATGACTATTATGCACGACGGATACTTGTGACAACATTGCACGTATACATGAGAAAATATTTCAAAAATAGGTTTAGGTGATTGAATTTGTGTTATGATCGAATTGGTCTTATTTCACTGCAGGTAAAAACAGTAAAAATTTTGATGTAAATTACCCTATCAGTAACACTGACCCGGGCAGTGAATAGGTAAGCACCTGTCCGGGGATTAGATGATCTCGCCCTCCACGAGTCTCCTTCTGCCTTGCAGATAGGTCTTGGTTGACCAAAGGCTAAGGGAGTTAACCCTGAAAGAAAACAATTTGCTGCCTTGCAAGGCAGTCTTGACTGACCAAAGGCTAAGGGAGTTAACCCTGACAGAAAATAACAACATGCTGCCTTGCAGACTGGTCTTGAATGACTAAAGGCTAAGGGAGTTAACCCTGACAGAAAATAACAAGACCTGGTAGAGGGCCTCAAGGTGGCAGCCCACCATCTAACTAGGGTACAGTGGGCTATTCTCCTGCTTATCCAAAACAACTTGATTCAGAGATATTAAAGTAATATAACCGGCTTGATCTTTCGAAAAGACGAACTTTGACTTGGAAACAAATACGGACTGTGCTTTTTGGAACATGGAATGTTAGGGCACCAAGTGGAAAAGAGTTAGAATTAGTTTAAGAAATGGAAAAATTGAAAGTAGATATTTTGGCCATTACAGAAACAAAGAAAAAAGGACAAGGAATAGAAAATGCAGGACTGAATTATATTTTAATCGTCTCAGGAGTGGATGCCAAAGATAGAGCTAAAGCAGGAGTAGGCCTCCTATTGCATAAAAGGCATGAAAAGCTACTAGAAAGTTGGAAATTTATAAGCCCATGGCTATTAGAGGTAAACACCTGAAGTGATTTTTTTTGCTTTTAGTATGTACATGAGTAACTACAGTCATTCTGTACATGAGTAACTGCCAAAATACAGTCATTCTATAATCATTGAAAAGTTTGTCGATACTTTGGATAGTTTTTTTTTTTAATGAAATTTTGGTTGCCATACAAAAAGCGTTTTTATTAAAAAATCTCCAAAAAGTTTACACCGCCAACGACGTTATTCTATTAACATTCTTGGATTTTGACTCAATTTTCAAAATCTATCTTCAGACAGGTTTCCCTTAGATAGTGTCTTTATATGTAAATAGGATTATAAATATTAGAAATAAAAACACATTGATCGTTTTTTAAATTTCAAAAACCTGTTTGATACACACTGACGATAACGTCTTTTCCATTCAATACCTAAAGAGTGACATCAAGTTTTTCGATACTTTGGATAGTTTGTGATTTTTTAATGAAATAATTATTTCATAAAAATACTATAGATCAATTGTAGAATGTACAAAAACAGCTTTTGATTACAAAAAATCTTTTCTCTCAAAAAGTTTACATACATATATAATGCATATGAAAAATACGAAAAAAACGGATAATCATTCGATTATTCTATGAACAAAATATGAAAATTGAGAATTAAGGAACCTGTGTAGCTCCAAATATAATACAAATAGTTTGCTGGAAGAAATGGCGGAGGAGATTTGAATTTTAGTGTTTGGAAAAACTACAATCAAATTGTCAGAACCAATGTGAATAGACCTAATAAAAATGACAAATGTAAGTATTTTCTGAAACCTGAGAATCAACAGAAAATAACAATTTCAAAACAAATGCTTCACTGATTGAAGACAGGTTTTCTGTAAGATATCACTATATCTTGTTTTGATGTTATTTAGAAAAAGTCCAATCATTGCTGATTACCTTTGATATGCAACACTTTACTCCAAAAAAGGTCACTGACTACACTATTCAGTGATAGTGTCTTTTAGCATGGAATGAAAGAGTTAAAGGAGACTTATGTAAATGAGGATTCATAAATCAAAGAAAAGAAGGATAGAAATTTGCAAACAAAGAGACCAGAGGATATGCACTGTTGTCACCAAAGAGGAAATTAGGACACAGGAACAATGGGAAGAGGTTTCAAAAAGCTATCAATGTGCACTGTTCCTGGGGAAATGAAACAGAAAGATTAAATTATGCCCAATATGACAAATTAAGAATGCCAAAGGAGAAATAATGAAAGAAAACAAAACAATGGAAACATGGAGAAAGTTCCAGAACATTGTTTTTTCAATCCCTAAAATAATCCAGAGGAGAAAACTGAAGATGAAGAAATCAATGGAAGAAATTTAAGAAAAGTGAAATTAGGAAAAAGCCGCAGATGTTTATCCAGAAATGATTAAAAACAAGGACGAGAGGCAGACACACATGCAATATGCCAACTGAAGCATGGAAGTCTTGCCAGACAACTATCACACAGATCAACGATGGAATGCAGAGCACTGGTGGAAAAAGAAATATCGAACGTTCCAGTGTCCAGGACAAAACAAGAGACCAAACTTACAAAAATGAAGAAAATGGTGTAAATGTACCAATGTTTGAAAATCAGAAAGTGACCTTCAGTCAAAAATTAACATTATGAACAATGAACTAAATAAGAAGTATGAAAGTAAATGCAAAGAAAACCAAAACAATGCTAAACGAGGAAGCTAAAACATAAAATTCGATGATTGAGTGCCAAAATTGTCGACAAAAACCAAAATGGCAATATACAATACAGTTTATTGTCCTACTCTTCTGTATGGCAACAAAACTTGGACTTTAGACAGTAGAGAATACAGTAGAGTACAGGCAGCTGAAATGAAATATCTAAGAAGAGTAGTGGGGAAAACTAAAGGAGACAAAATCAGAAACACAACAATAAGAGATCAAACCAAAGCAGATGGCATAAAAACTAATATAGAAACAAATCAATTGAGATGGTTTGGGCATACAAACAGAATGAATGACAATAGAATAGCTAAATCAGTATACAGTGCTAAAACCCAAGGTACAAGACCAAAAGGCAGACCTCGGAGAAAGTGGGAAGAAGATATAAAAGAGGCATTTTCAGGATAGGGCATCCTGGAAAAAGATCATCTCGGCATCTGAACCCATACACCGAAATGTAGAATAGAACTGATAAATTGACTTCTCAGTCAGTGTTGGAGGATAATCTTAAACACGTCGAGTATAAAAATAGAGAAAAAAACAAAAATGATCATTATGACATCTGTTTTCACAATAGTTCACATCTAAACCTAGATTAACAATCCTCCTTACAATATTTACATAAGTAAAAATGCCAGAGACTGTCACAAGAAGGGCAACCCATCTGAAATGTCTTTTTAAAAAATTATTTTGCTCAAATCCAAATAGCAAGCATTTCAGACTCTAAATACGAATTTCCTGGCTCACTATTGACGGATTGTATCATTGTATTTCACTCTAGCAGTAGCTGCCCACTTTGATGCAATCACCTCCAGTGGTCAAAGTGAAAGGCAATGATAACGGTTTATAAATATTAAAACTGTCTCCTGAGTGATCATCTTGTCTGAGGTTGTAGATTATGTACTAATCAAAGACACGAAATGAACGTAGAGGAGGGCAGCGCTTCACATCAGAATAGGTCGGTACAAACAATACTAGATCTAGGTAGAGGGTTAAATTTAGATTTTACTAGATCTAGATCTACTTTAGTTATGTATAGGAATATTATTCATCTACCTACCAGGTCTGTTGTATATTAATTGTGATGTTAAGTTATTGAACATGTCTAAAAGACGATGTCTATCGAGGTAATCTGTGGCTTCATCACTCCTTAGCTTGATAGCTGGTGGAACATTTTCTTCTGACGCCATCTTCAAACTGTCACCATGGTAGTCGCTGCATACCGTGCTTCATCTAGATCTATGCATTAAATTTTTTTTTTTAAAGTGGATCCAGATTTTTTTCATATAAAAGCGATAATATTTTAGCAGCTTTTGTACACAAACTTTAAAAGATTTATTAGCGGTATTTAAAAAATGCATCTTAAAGCCTTTTATTCCATGCCGATCTTTAATATGGCAGCCCCCAGTGAGACATAAACAATCACAGTAGCCGGCGGGACCGATGAGTGACTCGTTTGTAGACAGTAAGTGAGAAACGAAACTTTGCTTTTTTTCATGTTATGGTTGTCTGACAGCAATAAAGATTTTGAACCTGAGTTTTGTCCTCTACAGACAGGCAGCTAGATCTATTAAATTAAAGCAATAGATAAAAGGAAACGCTAGATCTACCCCCGGTACTACTCAAATGTAACTGACAGATTATTTAGACGTAGTTCTAGAGTTTAGTTGTTATTCCCAAGTAGATACAGTTTTTAGTTGTTATTCCCAATCGTGTTGGAAATGGACCTACTACTCTTTTTTATTTCAACACAGTTGGGAATAATAACAACACTTGCTATTCTTTATTCCCAACCATCCAAAGGTTTACAAAAGCAATATTAAATAGGCCAGCCCTATTGCAAGCATGACATATAAACTTTGCCACTATCCGTCATTAATTTTAATGAGGAATGGAGCCTGTCCCTCATTCGGTTCGCCATTAATAACGGATTGACTTTGCCACTATCCGTCATTAAGGATGGACCTGAGTATGATTCTAGTTATATTAGGAATAGACTTTGTATTTGGGAGTCATTATCCGCAAGGTGCCTAGCGGATCCAAGGTACAAGCGTTATCCGCAAGGTGAATTTATTATGAAAACACGATAATAATATATATAAATGCAAAATTCATAAATGTAGGACGGGAACAAATGACAAGTTTAAAATGGCCAACAATTCAGTTCGCAAATGACAATAAGAAAGTAAAACTTTTTGAAATATGACATGAAAGTTTATATATCTATACTTTGAAAAATAGAAAAATTTACCAAAAAAACGATTCATTATTATTACAATGCATAAATCCAGTACTTTCCTTTTTTTCTTTATCAGTTCCCATTCTACCTTTCAGATCCCTGAGACGATCTTTCTCCAGGATGCCCTATCCTGGCATTGTCTGTTTCCTTCCAAAAAAGTTAAATTTCTATGCTTCAATGCCTCTTTCGATGTCTTCTTTCATTATTTCTCCTTTGGTCTTCTTAATTTGTTGTATTGGGCATGATTTGGTCTTTCTCGTGCTCTTCATTGCTCCCCAGAACAGCTTTTTGATTTCGTTGATAGCTTTCTTGAAGTCTTTGTCCAAACTCTTTCCACTGTTTCTGTTTTGCTTTCCGAACTTCCTCTTTGGTGATAGTTTGTTTACTCACGTAATCTATCCTTTCCTCTGGTGTCTTTGTTTGCAAGTATTTCTTCCAGGCATCCTTCTTTTCTTTGATCTTAGTCTTGACATTCTCATTCTACCATGCTGTTCTTTTCCTATCTCCTTTAATTTGTTTCCTACCACAGACCTCTTCAGTACAAATACATTTGCCACTTTTCTTCTATTGTGCTTTCCTTCCAATCCATCTGTCTTTCACTGATAGATCTTTTTATCTTAGATTGGTATATCTGTTTTACTATTGGTTTATCTAGTTCCTCTATTTTGAGTTTAGAAGCTTTCTTCTCTTTCCTTTTCTGTTTGTTCTCTTCAGTCACTAATCTCATTTTGGCAATTACTAGGTGATGATTACTAAATATTTCTGCTCCTCTGTTTACTCTTGCATCCAATGTACTGTAAAAAAGGGAGCTACTAACTATTATGTAGTCTATCATTGATTTTTCACACCTGTCTTCATTTACTCTTGTCTATTTGTGGATATCTTTATGAGGAAAAAAAAGTATTGGCTATTTTCATGTTATTCTTTAGACAAAAATCTATTAGTCTCTCATCATTTGGAGAAGTTGTTGTCTCTCCTTCTTTACCTATTACTCCTCCTGACCTTTCTATATTGTTGCCTAATCTAGTGTTTAAATCTCCTTAAACCGTTATTTCCTGTTTGTGTTTCAGATTCTCTGTAGCTGTTTGTTTGTAAATCATTTTCGAAGATATCTATTTCTTCTTTAGTTGTGTCTTCGTTTGGTCCTTAAGCTATTAATAATTTAATTTCTCTTCCTTTTGGTGTAATGTTTACCTCTAATAGCCGTGGGCTTATAAATTTCCAACTTTCTTGTAGCTTTTCATGCCTTTTATGCATTAGGAGGCCTACTTCTGCTCAAGCTCTATCTTTGATATATACTCCTGAGAAGATTAAAATATGATTTGGTCCTACATTTTCCATTCCTTGTCCCTTTTTCTTTGTTTCTGTAATGGCTAAAATGTCTACTTTCAATTTTTCCATTTCTTCAATTGATTCTAACTCTTTTCCATTTATTGCCCTAACATTCCATGTTCCAAAAAACCACAGTCCGTGTTCATTTCCATTTTCGTCGTTGAAAGGTCAAGCCGGGTATATTACATTCATTTCTCTACATCAGCTTGGCTTTTCTTTCAGGGATAACTCCCTTAGCCTTTGGTCATTCAAGACCAGCCTGCAAGGCAGCAGGTTGTTATTTGCTGTCAGGGTTAACTCCTTTAGCCTTTGTTCAGTCAAGACTGACTTGCAAGGCAGCAGGTTGTTTTCTGTCAGGATTAATTTCCTTAGCCTTTGGTCAGCCAAGACCGACCTGCAAGGCAACAGGAGACTCGTGGAGGGCGGGATCATCTACTCCCCGTACAGGTGCTTACCTGTCCACTGCCTGACATGGAGATAAACTATATATTTACATGGTACAAAAAGAACAAACAAAGTTATCAGAATCAACAATGTTTGTTTGGAACCAACGCACACATCTACCACAGCCAACCCACAATATCCATACACCATCCACACACACACTCTTATCAGCCTCTTCCATTCCACATTCAGGACACACATTCCTATTGATTAGATCCTTTTTGTGTCGCCGATTTAACTTCAACGTGAAGCGCTGCCTCTTTCTGAGTGAGACCATGGACTTCACAGGTGGCAACTTGACAGCCGATTCTAATGACGGATAGCATTTTTTCTCTCATGGTCATTCTTGCGAATAGTCACTTTGTATTAAATAAGGTGTAGATGTAGTCCCAACACGGTTAGGAATAAAAAAGTTAGTATTCCTATTTCCCGGTTAGGAATAAAGAAAAGCCATGGTTGATAGTATTCAACATGGTTGGGAATAAGAAAATTAATATCACCACATGGTTGGGAATAAGAAAGTTAGTATCTCCACATGGTTGGAAATAAGAAAATTAGTATTCCCACCACGGTTGGGAAAAACGACAGGCCTTATTTTAGGATAGAACAAGGCTTAGTAGTGCTGATACTACGAGAGTTCACTGGCAGTTTGCCATCTCACCACATTTCTCATTGTTAACATAGTATAAACATCGAGCATCATAACATTAAGAAACAGAAAATATAAACAAAAATAAGCAAAGACAGGAGCAACATAAAGACACTGACTGACAGACAGGAGGGAGGCGTGCCAAAATTTTAAAGTTAAGGGGAACAACCAAATGAATAATGAAGCAAAAATATAAGGCATGTCAGAGTTCGTTATGTAGCCCTCAGAACCAGGTCCGCATAAGAGCCCGCTGTTTCTGTCTCCCGGGTTCTTAGACGGGCACCACTGTATCTCAGTAAAACAAAACAGTTCTGCTACAGTTTCTCTCCGTTACAAGATGAATTTGTTTGCATAAACTTAGCCCAATAACTCACTCCATAGTAGTACTCCCGTTCTCCCATTCTCTGTAATGTCAGAACATTATGTTCTAGATTGATAGAATTTGGTTTGAGCTGCTCAGCGGATTTGTATTCTTCAATGTATTTCAAAAGCATCAAATATGATGAAACTTAGTCTTCCATCATTTGACGAACTGTACTCTGTAAATGTTATTAAAAACAGCATGAAAATATTACAAGACCAGTCCCATCCATTGAACAAAGAATGCGAAAGATTACAAAGATCCCAACGCCTCATGTACAAAAGATTGAGAACAGAAAGATATAAAAATTCATTTGTTCCCACCTCCATTAAAAAACTGCAATGAGTTTGTTTTTTTTGTATTCTTTCATTGTTGTTGTTTGTTTGAATTATACTATTTCCTAGCCTTTAACTTTTACTCTCATTTTTAAGCACTTACTTATCGATTTTTACTGAATTTACTAAACATTTATTTCCTGTATCGGTACGTACACTAATGCACATTTTTATAAGAAATTTATTGAGGACTTTCACATATTTAGAAAGGCTATTTAAACATGTTTTATGTTTATATTGTGAATGGAAGTTGTTTAAACAACTTTTGTATCTGTGATAACAATTTACAAAGATTTAAAAACATATTTTTATATTTATACAACATAATCATTATGATTTTATATTGTCCATATCCATAAAGCGCTGGTTTTGTCATGTGTTCATGTTAGTTGTGAAATTGACAATGGAAGAGAGGATGAAATTGAAAGAGATGAATCATATTGTAATTTATTCATTTTGATTTGAAACATTTATTTCTCTGAATCAGTTTGGTTGGATAAGCAGGAGATTAGCCCACTGTACCTAGGTAGATGGTGGGGCTGCCACCTTGAGGCCTTGTTATTTTCTGTCAGGGTTAACTCTCCTAGTCTTTGGTCATCAAGATCAGCCTGCAAGGCAGCAGCTTGTTATTTGCTGTCAGGGTTAACCTTTAGCTTTTGGTTAGTCAAGACCGGCATACAAGGCAGCAGATTGGGTTTTTTTTTGTCAGGGTTAATTCCTTAGCCTTTGATCGGCCAAGACCCGCCTGCAATGCACCAGGAGACTCGTGGAAGGCATAAAAACTAAGATAGAAATAAATCAAATGAGATGGTTTAGGCATGTAAACAGAATGAATGACAATAGAATAGCTAAATCAGTATACAGTGCTTAAGCCCAAGGTAAAAGACCGAAAGGCAGACTCGGAGAAAGTGGGAAGAAGATATAAAAGAGGCATTGAAGCATAGAAATTTAACATTTTTGGAAGGAAACAGAAAATGAGGGCATCCTGGAGAAAGATCATCTCGGCATCTGAACCCATACACCGAAAGGTAGAATGGGAACTGATAAAGAAAGAAAAGAAAGAAAGATTTGAAACAATTTCCTTTTGGACAAATAAAGACATTGTATCTTATTTTATAAGTTATATTCTTTGTTGATTATAAACAAAACAACCTATAAAGTTTTGTACAGGTTTTTACATTTATCAATTGATATCAAACAAAACCACTAATAGTATAGAGAAGTGAATCTTTGAGTCAATCAACTCTCTATACTGATTTTGAAAAAAATGTTTTTCAATTTATACTCTTATCCCTCAAGGAAATTTCTAGACTATGTCATGATAACAAGCGAAGGAACAAAAAGAAATGAAAGAAATACACTCACAAATAAATGCCTTCACCCCACCTGGATCATTCTGTTCCTTTAAGTTTCCAATCATAGTGTATGTTAGAGATTTCATAGCAAATTAATTGCATTTTGAGAACTACAACAATTTTGTGACTTTCAAAACTTATTGTCGCCAGGTTCATCTGTGAGTGTGAACCATCTGTCATGATGTTTCCTGTGTCGCACAAAACAATCTTTGTCCTTGATCATAGCCCATACTTTGCCAAGTCGTCTAACCAAACCATTGAGTATGACATGCAAAGAACTAAAGTCCCTGGATGTATCCCAGCTGCTCCCATTTCCAAGACCTTGTGGACATGCTGTGTGGAGGGACTCCAAGAATATCTGCGAATCGTTCTTGACATATATCCTAAAGAGAAACAGGTTTGGTTTGGTTCTATAATACGTGAATGTATGTGTGCAGTAAACATCTGAAACAAAACCTTTTAAATATCCTGCATGAATGTTTTTAGTGCAGTAAACACCACTTAGAATAAAATCTTTTTGAATATCCTGCATCAATGTATGTGCAATAAACGCTTAGAACAAAATCTTTTTGAATATCCTGCATCAATGTATGTGCAGTAAACACTTAGAATAAAATCTTTTGAATATCCTGCATCAATGTATGTGCAGTAAACACTTAGAATAAAATCTTTTTGAATATGCATCAATGTATGTGCAATAAACGCTTTGAATAAAATCTTTTTACACATCATGCATGGATGTGTATAGAATCTAGTGCAGTAAACACTTGAAACAAAAAATTTTTAAATATCAACTACAGGCTGAATCCTCGCTCAATGAGCAGGTTGTTATTAAAATATGATGTAAGCATAAATAAGCATAAAAAGCTGACTTTCCACTCAATGAGCAAGTTATTATTCTAATTCGAGCCCAACCTCGGCCAAAAAAGATTTGGTAGGTCTATATTTAGATCTAGATGTAGAGCGAGATCCAAGAGGAAGGATTTCCTTTAATGTGCGCTAACTAAGAGATCTAGAGACTGATCTGCTGGAAAAACAGAGAAAAGAGTTAAGTTAGATCTAGCTTAAAATATGAGCATAAATTGTTCAGTGGTAGACTGGGGACATTGGGCATGAATAGGTCAAAGGTGGCCGAATTTTTACAGAGTTTGTGGGTTGCCGAAAAGTGTGGGGTTCAGTGGCAATCGCAAATGAACTGTTTAAAATATCGTTTTAAAAAAGAAAATGATTTTCCAATTAAAAATGTTATTAAAACATGCACAGGTAATACACAAAAGTGGTGTTGAAATTTGAGCATTATCTTTTCAACAGTTTGAGAGCCTATTCTGACTGGATGTAAACACAATGTCATAACGTCCACAAATATATATGTATAGATGAACGCTGAACTGAATCTTTCAGAATGATTTCAACTGTTGGAAAGCATAGAAATATGAGTGAGCATTGTAAGAGTCATGCAAGAAGATAAAATTAAAAAAACTCACTTGTGACCGAATTACTGTACAAGGCTTATTTACTTGGTCTATTTACCAACTAGGTGTTTTAGAGATTGTTGTAACATGTTATTTTTCATGTATTTCACCGTTCAGGTACAGATTGTGGTTGGCAATACAGTTCTCTTAGATTGGAATTGCCCTGATGTTATAAATGTAAGTAACTTATCACTGGTATAAAATTCAGTTGCAACATTTCGAAATCACGATAAACCGAATTTCGCCATGGGCCCAGTGTTTAGAGTCATTTCACTACTTCATGACTAGGTATGTCTGTTGCAATATATATATATATATTTTTGCATAGATCATTTTGCTCCATGAGTTTCACGGACTTGGGACCATCACGAACGTTCTCATCTGTGTCAAAGTGGTATACCTTCAAACAAATACTGCACAGCCGTCAGGTGACGACGGTGACGCCCCCCTCCCCCTCCCCCTCCCCCTCCCCCTCTCCTCCTTGATCTGAATGGTCGGTTGTCCACTTGGCTTATTGACTGGGGACAAGCATGTGTTATTTATTGTATCGTACAGTACCACGTTGCCCAGCTGTCTGAGACACCTCTATTCAAGGCTGATTGCGCCTTTGCTGTATGCTAGACCCACAATCAGTGTAAGGCTATTGTATCGTTATGTTTGTTAGCTACGTGTAATAACAGCGTAGACATGCGAGCATCGTTTAGCAATGTGTGAAATCAGGAGAGAAGAAAAAGCAGACCGAAAAAAAATCTGAGGCAAAGTGACACTGAGGTTGCGATTAACCGAAGTGAGTTGCGATTAACCAGTGACTTTTATATAGAACAAGCATGCACATAGACAATGACGATTATGATTACTCTTTTACCACTTTTTTTTTTTTCAGCGATGAACTGCATATTAGGTTACCGGGTGCAGGGTGATATTAAGTGCTGGTACAGTATTTGATGCTTAGGTTAGGCAAGTTTTTCATTGCGTACCTAGTGACCGGAAATGAAGGAATGAGTAACAATAACAATAACGAGTTTCGTGGATCGCAGAGCACAGACAAAATAATCGTTTTCCAATCAATTAAAATACCGATTTGACCTCAGAGTTTATTCACTACGGACCTAAAGCAGGCTTTTTAAAATCTACCTGTGAAATATGGCGGTTGTGGGTGCAGTGGTTATTAGAGCGGTCAAAGTTTGAGGTGTACAGTTTTATGTTATTAGATTAATTTCTGTTTTTTGGGAAAAAGTTGCGATTAAGCAGAATTTGTGATAAATTGGAGTCAACTGTCTTAGGTTATCTTTGAATTTGACAAATTTAAGTTCATTGAATCCCTGTTACTCTTGCTTGTGATGATACTACCCTTGGCATGTATGAACCAACCCAAATAACGAGCCACTATTTGCCAGGCAAGGGCCTCAGTTGAAAGAAACAGAAAGGCGAGGTACTTCAAAGCAGACGCTGTCAGACATAGTGAACCCGCAGTCTCAGCCTTCAGATGGCACTTATGTTATAAAAAACAATTTTCTTTGCAAGCCCAGAGCAGGCCTGGCAGCCCATTCCCTCCATTGTAACCATCAACCACAGTCATCATCATCAACGGACCTTTCTCTCAACAGTGACAGTCCCATTGACATCAAAGACCTTTTGAACATCTATACCCTGACAAGAAACCTAAGATCAAATAATGACAAAACTCTCTTGGCAAAACCTAAAATAACTCGCAAAATCGGCGAACAATTTCTTGAATTCTCAGCTCCCCATTTCTGAATTCTCTACCCCCACATATTATGTGTGCTAGTTCACTAACAGCTTTTAAATCAGGACTAAAATTTCATCATTGTATGCTGTAAGTAGTGTAATGCATTTGATTATGACTATAGTTTATCCTACTATGTACATGTATTACATACTATTATTGTTATTATTATTATTATTATTATTATTATTATTATTATTATTATTATTATTATTATTATTATTATTATTATTATTATTATCATTATTATTATAATTATAATTATTATTGTTATTATTATTGTTATTATTATTATGATTATTATTGTTCTTATAATTATTATTGTTATTATTATTACTATTATTATTACTATTATTATTACTATTATTATTGTTATTATTATTATTAGTATTATTATTAGTATTATTATTTGTTGTTATTATTATTATTATTATTTTTCTTGTTCTGCTGCCGTTGTAAAGCGCTTAGAGCCTGTGTTCTACGGCCATTTATTACTCTTATTATTATTGCACGACATTTTGTTCTCCAGGACAAACGTCCTGTCAATTATCTTTGCATGGTCTGTATTGAATGCAAAGTGATAACTTGTCATTCTGTCTCCTTTGCTCTAGACGTCAATGACAAAGTTTGCCCATCTTGGTCCTCCGAAATCTCATCAGAAGGATGACAGTGAATTTTCCATTTTTCACGGTTTGAGCCTGGCCATGGATTGCCTGCGCCAACCAACGCAGCATCAGAAGGAGGCAATGGAGGACGTGGGTGTGGTCAAGAACAGAGGGAGAATCATTTGCCTCACAGCCCTTAAGGAGTAAGTTTAATACGTCGCATGATCTCCATATCTTTTTTATGTTTTGTTCTTGTGACGCATGGTAGAAATGGTTTCCATTCAAAACTGCATGTGTTCTTTGTTTTGTTTTTTTATGTATGAAAAGTTTATTTAAGGATAAGGATAAAAATAAATTTATAGTGTGTGTCCCCGAACAATTGCAGGCTTACTGACTGCGTCATTTATTCCTACAGCACACCACATTTCATTTAAAGTTCTTCTCAACTCCCATAGGAGCATACAGTACAGCTTCCTGTTATGCACCTCAACCTAATATTCTTAAGCTCCTCCTCTGCCTGCAGCTGGGTACTCATTGACATCAGAGTCAAGGGAGGAATGCAGAGTGAAATAGCTTCTCCTAAGAATACAATGCCATGTGGAAAAACCTGAGACAGCCAATGTCTTGAGCCAAGGGCGTACTGGTTACAAATTCACAATAGAACTGGATGCGCCACAATGCTTTTGATTATTTGCAATTCATGAGAATTGATTTAACTTATTTAAATTACACATTCTATTTATTTTATTTTATTTGAGATACCCACATTCTAAGGTTTTTTAAATTTGATTTGAGATACCCACATTCTAAAGGATTTTTATTTGATTTGAGATACCCACATTCTAAGGTTTATTTGATTTGATATACCCACATTCTAAGGTTTTAAAATTTGAGATACCCACATTCTAAGGTTTATTTGATTTGAGATACCACATTCTAAGGTTTATTTGATTTGAGATACCCACATTCTAAGGTTTTTAAATTTGATATACCCACATTCTAAGGTTTTTAAAATTTGATTTGAGATACCCACATTCTAAGGTTTTAAAATTTGAGAGATACCCACATTCTAAGGTTTTTTTAAAATTTGATTTGAGATACCCACATTCTAAGGTTTTAAAATTTGATTTGAGATACCCACATTCTAAGGTTTTAAAATTTGATTTGAGATACCCACATTCTAAGATTTGTTTTTAAATTTGATTTGAGATACCCACATTCTAAGGTTTTTAAAATTTGATTTGAGATACCCACATTCTAAGGTTTTGAAATTTGATTTTAAATTCTGTTTATTTGAGATACCCACATTCTAAGGTTTATTTGATTTCATATACCCACATTCTAAGGTTTTTTTATTTGATTTGAGATACCCACATTCTAAGGTTTTATTTGATTTGATATACCCACATTCTAAGGTTTATTTGATTTGATATACCCACATTCTAAGGTTTATTTGATTTGATATACCCACATTCTAAGGTTTATTTGATTTGATATACCCACATTCTAAGGTTTATTTGATTTGATATACCCACATTCTAAGGTTTAAATTTGATTTGAGATACCCACATTCTAAGGTTTATTTGATTTGAGATACCCACATTCTAAGGTTTATTTGATTTGAGATATTTGATTTGAGATACCCACATTCTAAGGTTTATTTGATTTGAGATACCCACATTCTAAGATTTTTTATTTGATTTGAGATACCCACATTCTAAGGTTTTATTTGATTTGAGATACCCACATTCTAAGGTTTATTTGATTTGAGATACCCACATTCTAAGGTTTATTTGATTTGAGATACCCACATTCTAAGGTTTATTTGATTTGATTTGAGATACCCACATTCTAAGGTTTATTTGATTTGAGATACCCACATTCTAAGGTTTATTTGATTTGAGATACCCACATTCTAAGGTTTGATTTGATTTGAGATACCCACATTCTAAGGTTTATTTGATTTGATTTGAGATACCCACATTCTAAAGTTTTTTATTTGATTTGAGATACCCACATTCTAAGGTTTATTTGATTTGAGATACCCACATTCTAAGGTTTATTTGATTTGAGATACCCACATTCTAGGGTTTTTATTTGATTTGAGATACCCACATTCTAAGGTTTATTTGATTTGAGATACCCACATTCTAAGGTTTTTTGATTTGATTTGAGATACCCACATTCTAAGGTTTATTTGATTTGATTTGAGATACCCACATTCTAAGGTTTATTTGATTTGAGATACCCACATTCTAAGGTTTTTTTGATTTGATTTGAGATACCCACATTCTAAGGTTTATTTGATTTGATTTGAGATACCCACATTCTAAGGTTTATTTGATTTGATTTGAGATACCCACATTCTAAGGTTTTTAAATTTGATTTTACCCACATTTAAGGTTTATTTGATTTGAGATACCCACATTCTAAGGTTTATTTGATTTGATTTGAGATACCCACATTCTAAGGTTTATTTGATTTGAGATACCCACATTCTGATTTGATTTGAGATACCCACATTCTAAGGTTTTTTGATTTGATTTGAGATACCCACATTCTAAGGTTTTTAAATTTGATTTGAGATACCCACATTCTAAGGTTTATTTGATTTGAGATACCCACATTCTAAGATTTTAAAATTTGATTTATTTAAGGTTTTTAAATTTGATTTGAGATACCCACATTCTAAGGTTTTAAAAATTTGATTTGAGATACCCACATTCTAAGGTTTTTAAATTTGATTTGAGATACCCACATTCTAAGGTTTTTGAAATTTGATTTGAGATACCCACATTCTAAGGTTTTGAAATTTGATTTGAGATACCCACATTCTAAGGTTTTTTAATTTGATTTGAGATACCCACATTTAAAAATTTGATTTGAGATACCCACATTCTAAGGTTTTTTAAATTTGATTTGAGATACCTCACATTCTAAGGTTTATTTGATTTGATTTGAGATAACATTCTAAGGATTTGATTTGAGATACCCACATTCTAAGGTTTTTAAATTTGATTTGAGATACCCACATTCTAAGGTTTTTGAAATTTGATTTGAGATACCCACATTCTAAGGTTTTTTGGAAATTTGATTTTGAGATACCCACATTTTAAGGTTTATTTGATTTGATTTGAGATACCCACATTCTAAGGTTTTTAAATTTGATTTGAGATACCCACATTCTAAGGTTTATTTGATTTGATTTGAGATACCCACATTCTAAGGTTTTTGAAATTTGATTTGAGATACCCACATTCTAAGGTTTTTATTTGAATACCCACATTGAGGTTTTGAGATACCCACATTCTAAGGTTTTAAAATTTGATTTGAGATACCCACATTCTAAGGTTTTTATTTGATTTGAGATACCCACATTTAAGGTTTATTTGATTTGATTCTAAGGTTTATTTGATTTATACCCACATTCTAAGGTTTTTTGATTTGATTTGAGATACCCACATTTAAATTTGATTTGATTTGAGATACCCACATTCTAAGGTTTATTTGATTTGATTTGAGATACCCACATTCTAAGGTTTTTATTTGATTTGAGATACCCACATTCTAAGGTTTAAAATTTGATTTGAGATACCCACATTCTAAGGTTTATTTGATTTGAGATACCCACATTCTAAGGTTTATTTGATTTGATGAGATACCCACATTCTAAGGTTTATTTGATTTGATTTGAGATACCCACATTCTAAGGTTTTGAAATTTGATTTGAGATACCCACATTCTAAGGTTTTTTGATTTGATTTGAGATACCCACATTCTAAGGTTTTTAAATTTGATTTGAGATACCCACATTTAAGGTTTATTTGATTTGAGATACCCACATTCTAAGGTTTATTTGATTTGAGATACCCACATTTACCCACTAAGGTTTATTTGATTTGATTTGAGATACCCACATTCTAAGGTTTATTTGATTTGATATACCCACATTCTAAGGTTTTTGATTTGATTTGAGATACCCACATTCTAAGGTTTATTTGATTTGATTTGAGATACCCACATTCTAAGGTTTTTAAATTTGATTTGAGATACCCACATTCTAAGGTTTTTAAATTTGATTTGAGATACCCACATTGTTTATTTGATTTGAGATACCCACATTCTAAGGTTTATTTGATTTGAGATACCCACATTCTAAGGTTTATTTGATTTGAAATTTGATTTGAGATACCCACATTCTAAGGTTTTTTGATTTGATTTGAGATACCCACATTTTAAGGTTTATTTGATTTTGAGATACCCAACATTTAAGGTTTTTAAATTTGATTTGAGATACCCACATTCTAAGGTTTATTTGATTTGAGATACCCACATTCTAAGGTTTATTTGATTTGAGATACCCACATTCTAAGATTTTTAAATTTGATTTGAGATACCCACATTCTAAGGTTTTTATTTGATTTGAGATACCCACATTCTAAGGTTTATTTGATTTGAGATACCCACATTCTAAGATTTTTAAATTTGATTTGAGATACCCACATTCTAAGGTTTATATTTGATTTGAGATACCCACATTCTAAGATTTTTAAATTTGATTTGAGATACCCACATTCTAAGGATTTTTAAATTTGATTTGAGATACCCACATTTTAAGGTTTTTATTTGATTTGAGATACCCACATTCTAAGGTTTTTAAATTTGATTTGAGATAACATTCTAAGATTTTTTAAATTTGATTTGAGATACCCACATTCTAAGGTTTTTAAATTTGATTTGAGATACCCACATTCTAAGATTTTTAAATTTGATTTGAGATACCCACATTCTAAGGTTTATTTGATTTGATTTATACCCACATTCTAAGGTTTATTTGATTTGATTTGAGATACCCACATTCTAAGGTTTTTTAAATTTGATTTGAGATACCCACATTTTAAGGTTTTTAAATTTGATTTGAGATACCCACATTCTAAGGTTTTTAAATTTGATTTGAGATACCCACATTCTAAGATTTTTAAATTTGATTTGAGATACCCACATTCTAAGGTTTTTTGATTTGATTTGATTTGAGATACCCACATTCTAAGTTTATTTGATTTGATATACCCACATTCTAAATTTGATTTGAGATACCCACATTTTAAGTTTTATTTGATTTGAGATACCCACATTCTAAGGTTTATTTGATTTGAGATACCCACATTCTAAGGTTTATTTGATTTGATTTGAGATACCCACATTCTAAGATTTTTAAATTTGATTTGAGATACCCACATTCTAAGTTTTTTAAATTTGATTTGAGATACCCACATTCTAAGGTTTTTAAATTTGATTTTGAGATACCCACATTCTAAGGTTTTTTATTTGATTTGAGATACCCACATTCTAAGGAAATTTGATTTGAGATACCCACATTCTAAGATTTTTAAATTTGATTTGAGATACCCACATTCTAAGGTTTATTTGATTTGAGATACCCACATTCTAAGGTTTTTTTATTTGATTTGAGATACCCACATTCTAAGGTTTATTTGATTTGATTTGAGATACCCACATTCTAAGGTTTTTATTTGATTTGAGATACCCACATTCTAAGGTTTTTATTTGATTTGATATACCCACATTCTAAGATTTTTATTTGATTTGAGATACCCACATTCTAAGGTTTATTTGATTTGATATACCCACATTCTAAGATTTTTAAATTTGATTTGAGATACCCACATTCTAAGGTTTATTTGATTTGAGATACCCACATTCTAAGGTTTATTTGATTTGATATACCCACATTCTAAGGTTTTTTAAATTTGATTTGAGATACCCACATTCTAAGGTTTATTTGATTTGAGATACCCACATTCTAAGGTTTTTTATTTGATTTGAGATACCCACATTCTAAGATTTTTAAATTCTATGGTTTTTAAATTTGATTTGAGATACCCACATTCTAAGGTTTTTAAATTTGATTTGAGATACCCACATTCTGCTGGTTTTTAAATTTGATTTGAGATACCCACATTCTAAGGTTTTTAAATTTGATTTGAGATACCCACATTCTAAGGTTTATTTGATTTTACCCACATTTAAATTTGATTTGAGATACCCACATTCTAAGGTTTTTAAATTTGATTTGAGATACCCACATTCTAAGGTTTATTTGATTTGATTTGAGATACCCACATTCTAAGGTTTATTTGATTTGAGATACCCACATTTAAATTTGATTTGATTTGAGATACCCACATTCTAAGGTTTTTTAAATTTGATTTGAGATACCCACATTCTTTTAAGATTTTTAAATTTGATTTGAGATACCCACATTCTAAGATTTTTAAATTTGATTTGAGATACCCACATTCTAAGGTTTTTAAATTTGATTTGAGATACCCACATTCTAAGGTTTTTTAAATTTGATTTGAGATACCCACATTCTAAGATTTTTAAATTTGATTTGAGATACCCACATTCTAAGGTTTTTAAATTTGATTTGAGATACCCACATTCTAAGGTTTTTAAATTTGATTTGAGATACCCACATTCTAAGGTTTTTAAATTTGATTTGAGATACCCACATTCTAAGGTTTATTTGATTTGAGATACCCACATTCTAAGGTTTTTATTTGATTTGAGATACCCACATTCTAAGGTTTTTAAATTTGATTTGAGATACCCACATTCTAAGGTTTTTATTTGATTTGAGATACCCACATTCTAAGATTTTTAATTTGATTTGATTTGAGATACCCACATTCTAAGGTTTATTTGATTTGATTTGAGATACCCACATTCTAAGGTTTATTTGATTTGAGATACCCACATTCTGATTTGATTTGAGATACCCACATTCTAAGGTTTTTAAATTTGATTTGAGATACCCACATTCTAAGGTTTTTTAAATTTGATTTGAGATACCCACATTCTAAGGTTTTTAAATTTTTTGAGATACCCACATTCTAAGGTTTATTTGATTTGATTTGAGATACCCACATTCTAAGGTTTATTTGATTTGATTTGATATACCCACATTCTAAGGTTTATTTGATTTGATTTGAGATACCCACATTCTAAGGTTTTTAAATTTGATTTGAGATACCCACATTCTAAGGTTTATTTGATTTGATTTGAGATACCCACATTCTAAGGTTTTTGAAATTTGATTTGACCACATTCTAAGGTTTTTAAATTTGATTTGAGATACCCACATTCTAAGGTTTATTTGATTTGAGATACCCACATTTTAAGGTTTATTTGATTTGATTTGAGATACCCACATTCTAAGGTTTTTATTTGATTTATACCCACATTTGTTTTATTTGATTTGAGATACCCACATTCTAAGGTTTTTTAAATTTGATTTGAGATACCCACATTCTAAGGTTTAAATTTGATTTGAGATACCCACATTCTAAGGTTTATTTGATTTGAGATACCCACATTCTAAGGTTTATTTGATTTGAGATACCCACATTCTAAGGTTTTTTGATTTGATTTGAGATACCCACATTCTAAGGTTTATTTGATTTGATTTGAGATACCCACATTCTAAGGTTTTTAAATTTGATTTGAGATATTCTAAGGTTTATTTGATTTGATTTGATATACCCACATTCTAAGGTTTTTAAATTTGATTTGAGATACCCACATTCTAAGGTTTATTTGATTTGAGATACCCACATTCTAAGGTTTATTTGATTTGAGATACCCACATTCTAAGGTTTTTATTTGATTTGAGATACCCACATTCTAAGGTTTATTTGATTTGATTTGAGATACCCACATTCTAAGGTTTTTAAATTTGATTTGATTTGAGATACCCACATTCTAAGGTTTATTTGATTTGATTTGAGATACCCACATTCTAAGGTTTATTTGATTTGATTTGAGATACCCACATTCTAAGGTTTTTTGAAATTTGATTTGAGATACCCACATTCTAAGGTTTTTAAATTTGATTTGAGATACCCACATTCTAAGGTTTTTGAAATTTGATTTGAGATACCCACATTCTAAGGTTTTTTAAATTTGATTTGAGATACCCACATTCTAAGGTTTTTAAATTTGATTTGAGATACCCACATTCTAAGGTTTTTAAATTTGATTTGAGATACCCACATTCTGATTTGATTTGAGATACCCACATTCTAAGGTTTTTAAATTTGATTTGAGATACCCACATTCTAAGGTTTTTGAAATTTGATTTGAGATACCCACATTCTAAGGTTTATTTGATTTGATTTGAGATACCCACATTCTAAGGTTTTTATTTGATTTGAGATACCCACATTTCTAAGGATTTTACCACATTTAAAATTTGATTTGAGATACCCACATTCTAAGGTTTATTTGATTTGATTTGAGATACCCACATTCTAAGGTTTATTTGATTTGAGATACCCACATTCTAAGGTTTGATTTGATTTGAGATACCCACATTCTAAGGTTTTTAAATTTGATTTGAGATACCCACATTCTAAGGTTTTTTAATTTGATTTGAGATACCCACATTCTAAGGTTTTTTGATTTGATTTGAGATACCCACATTCTAAGGTTTATTTGATTTGAGATACCCACATTCTAAGGTTTATTTGATTTGAGATACCCACATTCTAAGGTTTATTTGATTTGAGATACCCACATTCTAAGGTTTTTTGATTTGATTTGAGATACCCACATTCTAAGGTTTATTTGATTTGAGATACCCACATTCTAAGGTTTATTTGATTTGAGATACCCACATTCTAAGGTTTATTTGATTTGAGATACCCACATTCTAAGGTTTATTTGATTTGAGATACCCACATTCTAAGGTTTATTTATTTGATTTGAGATACCCACATTCTAAGGTTTATTTGATTTGATTTGAGATACCCACATTCTAAGGTTTTTAAATTTGATTTGAGATACCCACATTCTAAGGTTTATTTGATTTGATTTGAGATACCCACATTCTAAGGTTTATTTGATTTGAGATACCCACATTTGATTTGATTTGAGATACCCACATTCTAAGTTTATTTGATTTGAGATACCCACATTTAAGGTTTATTTGATTTGATTTGAGATACCCACATTCTAAGGTTTATTTGATTTGATTTGAGATACCCACATTTTGTTTATTTGATTTGATTTGATACCCACATTCTAAGGTTTTTAAATTTGATTTGAGATACCCACATTCTAAGGTTTTTGAAATTTGATTTGAGATACCCACATTCTAAGTTTTTAAATTTGATTTGAGATACCCACATTCTAAGGTTTTGAAATTTGATTTGAGATACCCACATTCTAAGGTTTTTAAATTTGATTTGAGATACCCACATTCTAAGGTTTTTATTTGATTTGAGATACCCACATTCTAAGGGTTTTAAATTTGATTTGAGATACCCACATTCTAAGGTTTTTTATTTGATTTGAGATACCCACATTCTAAGGTTTTTAAATTTGATTTGAGATACCCACATTCTAAGGTTTATTTGATTTGAGATACCCACATTCTAAGGTTTTTAATTTGATTTGAGATACCCACATTCTGATTTAAATTTGATTTGAGATACCCACATTCTAAGGTTTATTTGATTTGAGATACCCACATTCTAAGGTTTATTTGATTTGAGATACCCACATTCTAAGGTTTATTTGATTTGAGATACCCACATTCTAAGGTTTTTTGATTTGATTTGAGATACCCACATTCTAAGGTTTATTTGATTTGATTTGAGATACCCACATTCTAAGGTTTATTTGATTTGATTTGAGATACCCACATTCTAAGGTTTATTTGATTTGATTTGAGATACCCACATTCTAAGGTTTATTTGATTTGAGATACCCACATTCTAAGGTTTTTAAATTTGATTTGAGATACCCACATTCTAAGGTTTTATTTGATTTGAGATACCCACATTCTAAGGTTTATTTGATTTGAGATACCCACATTCTAAGGTTTATTTGATTTGATATACCCACATTCTAAGGTTTTTTTGATTTGATTTGATATACCC
This sequence comes from Doris montereyensis, assembly GCA_037039925.1. Taxonomy (NCBI): domain Eukaryota; kingdom Metazoa; phylum Mollusca; class Gastropoda; order Nudibranchia; family Dorididae; genus Doris; species Doris montereyensis. Next base: position 53,583 of record JAXRKP010001789.1, read on the forward strand.
ACATTCTAAGGTTTATTTATTTGATTTGAGATACCCACATTCTAAGGTTTATTTGATTTGAGATACCCACATTCTAAGGTTTTTTTATTTGATTTGAGATACCCATATCTACAGCTAAGGTTTTATTTGATTTGAGATACCCACATTCTAAGGTTTGATTTGATTTGATATACCCACATTCTAAGGTTTATTTGATTTGATTTGAGATACCCACATTCTAAGGTAAGGTTTTATTTGATTTGAGATACCCACATTCTAAGGTTTATTTATTTGATTTGAATACCCACATTACAGCTAAGGTTTTTATTTGATTTGAGATACCCACATTCTAAGGTTTTATTTGATTTGATTTGAGATACCCACATTCTAAGGTTTATTTGATTTGATATACCCACATTCTAAGGTTTTTATTTGATTTGAGATACCCACATTCTAAGATTTTTTAAATTTGATTTGAGATACCCACATTCTAAGGTTTATTTGATTTGAGATACCCACATTCTAAGTTTTTATTTGATTTGAGATACCCACATTTAAGGTTTATTTGATTTGAGATACCCACATTCTAAGGTTTATTTGATTTGAGATACCCACATTCTAAGGTTTATTTGATTTGAGATACCCACATTCTAAGGTTTGATTTGATTTTACCCACATTCTAAGGTTTATTTGATTTGAGAGGATACCCACATTCTAAGGTTTATTTGATTTGATTTGAGATACATTTTAAGGTTTTTAAATTTGATTTGATTTGATACCCACATTCTAAATTTGATTTGGAGATACCCACATTCTAAGGTTTTTAAAATTTGATTTGAGATACCCACATTCTAAGGTTTTAAATTTGATTTGAGAGATACCCACATTCTAAGGTTTATTTGATTTGATTGAGATACCCACATTCTAAGGTTTATTTGATTTGAGATACCCACATTCTAAGGTTTTTAAATTTGATTTGAGATACCCACATTCTAAGGTTTATTTGATTTGAGATACCACATTCTAAGGTTTTGAAATTTGATTTGAGATACCCACATTCTAAGGTTTTTAAATTTGATTTGAGATACCCACATTCTAAGTTTATTTGATTTGAGATACCCACATTCTAAGGTTTATTAAATTTGAGATGCCCACATTCTAAGGTTTATTTGATTTGAGATACCCACATTCTAAGGTTTATTTGATTTGAGATACCCACATTCTAAGGTTTTTAAATTTGATTTGAGATACCCACATTCTAAGGTTTATTTGATTTGAGATACCCACATTCTAAGGTTTATTTGATTTGATTTGAGATACCCACTTTCTAGGTTTTAAAATTTGATTGGTGATATACCCACATTCTAAGGTTTATTTGATTTGAGATACCCACATAGGAAGGTTTTTAAATTTGATTTGAGATACCCCATTCTAAGGTTTATTTGATTCTTGATACCCACATTCTAAGATTTTTTTGATTTGAATACCCACATTCGGTTGATTGATTTGATTTGAGATACCCACATTCTAAGGTTTATTTGATTTGAGATACCACATTCTAAGGTTTATTTAATTTGAGATACCACATTGTCTTTTTTGGAATTATTCAAGGTTTATTTGATTTGAGATACCCACATTCTAAGTTTTTAAATTTGATTTGAGATACCACATTCTAAGGTTTTTTGAGTTTGATCTACCCAATTCTAAGTTTATTTGATTTGATTTGAGATACCCACATTCTAAGGTTTATTTGATTTGAGATACCCACATTCTAAGGTTTTATTTGATTTGAGCGGACAGACTAACCCTGTTGAAAGGGTTTTTAAAGTCGAGTCTGATTTGATATACCCACATTCTAAGGTTTTTGAAATTTGAGATACCCACATTCTAAGGTTTATTTGATTTGATTTGATCTACACATTCTAAGGTTTATTTGATTTGATATACCCACATTCTAAGGTTTATTTGATTTGAGATGTTCTAAGGTTTATTTGATTTGATTTGAGATACACATTCTAAGGTTTATTTGATTTGATTTGAGATACCCACACCTCAAGGTTTATTTGATTTATTGAGATACCCACATTCTAAGGTTTATTTTATTTGATTTGAGATACCTACATTCTAAGGTCTTATGTTTATTTGATTTGAGATACCCACATTTCTAAGGTTTTTTTGGATGATTGGATTTGATGCTTGAAATTTATTTGTAAGATGATCTCGGGTTTTTTTGAAATTTGATTATGGGATGACTGACATTCAAGGTATCTTTAGGGTGCACAGAAATTTGATCTGTACGCAGGATCTACCCATTCTTAAATTGGGATGGTGTATAGGATGTCCAGACACCTGGACTAGTGGGGTAAATGTAGTTGTGTGGTGGGAGATGTAGAGCATTGCTGATTGGTTAGCAAAATATGTGATCCAAGCAATGGGATGACAGACACACACAGGCAAGTCATGGGGACCAGCATCATAATAATGAGATAACACACATAGATTTAGGTTTGACATTATCAATCAGTCCATGACATTCATAGTTCTAAAATTGGTTGAATGAATGAAAGGATGACCCACTGCTTCTGAAGTTTGTGTATTGATGTCAGAACACATTGCTTGAAATTTTGTATGGGATGTTGACACATTTGGATTGAAATTTGTGATGACAGACACAAGTGACAATTTTAATCATTGCGAATTTGACTAGCGGAGACACACATTCTGTCTGAGCCATTCGGACGCCCACTTTGCATTTGAGATGACAGACCACATTCTTAGGAAATTTGTGTATGGGATGTTAGGAAACACATTCGGAAATTTGTTAGGAAAGTCGAGTCATTGTTAGGAAAGTCGAGTGTCGGATGTTAGGAAAGTTGAAGGTTGGTATTAGATTTGAAAGACGAATCGGCGGTTTGAAATTCAGTCCACGATGTTAGGAAAGCTTGAAATTTGTGTATTAGGAAAGGTATGGGATGCCAGGCGGTGTTAGGAAAGTCGAGTATGGGATGACAGAAAGTCGAGTCTTGAAATGTTAGGAAAGTTGAGTCGGCGGTGTTAGGAAAGTCGATGGTATGGTGTTAGGAAAGTCGACCTGAAATTTGTGTGGGATGAAAGACGAAACGGCTTGGCTTTGATGTATGGGATCAGTGGAATGCTTAGAATATGTTTATGACAGCAAAGTGTTCGGTTATCGAAGAATAAACTTGGAATCCTGTGTTATCAGGTACATAGTAAATATAAAGAAGAAGAAAATCTGTCCGCAATTCATCCGTTGGAATTATCAAGATATCCAGATTATCGTGTTGGGACTATCGAGACATGACTGTATTTGGACTGGGTTACAAGACAGAGTCTCATGTTTGATATGGGGATTCAGACTTACACATTGACAGCACATTGGAAATTTGTGTATGGGATGACAGACACACACTGCTTGAAATTTGTGTATGGGATGACAGACACACACTGCTTGGAAATTTGTGTATGGGATGACAGACACACATTTGCTTGAAATTTGTGTATGGGATCTTGTGTATGGGATGACAGACACATTGCTTGAAATTTGTGTATGGGATGACAGACACACATTGCTTGAAATTTGTGTATGGGATGACAGACACACATTGCTTGAAATTTGTGTATGGGATGACAGACACAAATTGTATTGAAATTTGTGTATGGGATGACAGACAAATTGCTATAGGATGACAGACACAAATTGGGATGACAGACACAAATTGCTTGAAATTTGTGTATGGGATGACAGACACACACTGCTTGGAAATTTGTGTTGGGATGACAGACACACTGCTTGAAATTTGTGTATGGGATGCCAGACACAAACTGCTTCTGAAATTTGTGTATGGGATGACAGACACCACTGCTTGAAATTTGTGTATGGGATGACAGACACAAACTGCTTGAAATTTGTGACTGGGATGACAGACACAAATTCTTGAAATTTGTGTATGGGATGACAACACAAATTGCTTGAAATTTGTGTATGGGATGACAGTGCTTGAAATTTATGTATGGGATGACAGACACACACTGCTTGAAATTTGTGTATGGGATGACAGACACACACTTGAAATTTGTGTATGGGATGACAGACACACACTGCTGAAATTTGTGTATGGGATGACAGACACAAACTGCTTGAAATTTGTGTATGGGATGACAGACACACTGCTTGAAATTTGTGTATGGGATGACAGACACACACTGCTTGAAATGACAGACAGTGTAGTATCACCACACCCCAAGTCTCCACAAAGGTATGACGATGGACACCTGGAATAAATAAGATGAAACAACACCAATCTAGGTGTAATATCGACAAATATGCCTTTGCGCAACGCATAGTGCCACCAAAGGGGAGGGGAACCTCCAGCCAGCATTACAAACTCGGATTATTGAACAATTTAAACCACTTCCACATAAATTCATTTTCAAACTCGTAACTGTAAAGCCATCTGCGGGATAAGCCAACAGACCCTCTGCAGATTAATGAACAGGAACAGAGAAACAAACAAAAAAAGTAGGGTAAAATGGAAAATTAAAAATCATTTGTTAGCCGCTCTGTCAGTAGCGTGAAAGTGCAAACGTTTGTAGTCAGATTCCTTAGTTGTTATTTCGTATAGAAAGCTGCCACACATCTATCCCAATTCTCTGGTGCCCTTTGATTTAAGCAAAATAAATGCACACGAATCAAGTTACAAAAGCCTTATGCAAGGGACAACAACTTATAATTATGCATGTCTCGTTCAAGTTTTTTATATTTAACTCCCCTCTATCTACAATTTTCCTCCCGAAGATCATGTTAGACAGGTTTACTTTACAGTCAATTTGTCTCTTGAGTCTGGTGTTTTTCGTTTTAATAGATAGAGTAAGTATTATAGTATTATATATTTCCATGATATTGGGAGGAAGTTGGTCTAAACTACAAGAACCATTAAAAACAAACAGTTGGTGACCAACCATTACAAAGCTACCAAGCTAACCTAATGTACTGATTTTTGTACTCTTAGTAATCATGGAATAAACAATAGTCTTTCACTTTTCTTTTCTTCTTACAGCTACTTTTGTGTTGAGGAAGAGCAAGGGATATTACTTAATATTTATTTCGACAGTTATCTAACGTTCAAATAACTTTCTGCTGAGGATATATATATACAGTTCTGAAATGATAAAACAAATGTTCTATATTTTTTCAATTAAAATTTGTTTTATTTTTTTACAAATCTTCAACTAAGGAGAAAGCTTTGTTTTGTTGTTTTGTTGTTTTAAAATTATTATGTTTAGAAGGCGTTGAATTTCATGCCTTCTTCATGGAACAGCTTAAAAATCACATGGCGTTTTTCATGACAAGTGACATTTCAGGTTTATGTTTTGAAGTCAAATTTCGACAAATTATCAAACTCTATGCCAACACCTTGTTGTTGCAAGGTTTGTTACAAGTATCAGGTAGTGTTTGATGGATGTTTACATATTATGGAAAGATAAATGTTCATTATAACACATCTTATAAAAACATAAATATTCATGTTTTTTTTTACCTTTGTCAACATCATGACCATATGACCACAGAACCTTGAATTCTTTTCTTGTATCTTATTTAACATCAAGTGCCTAATGCAACTTGCCTAGATTAGCATGCCTACATCAGTGTCAAGGCCTCACAAAGCGAGCTTCATAATAATGCTTCAGAGTAACTGTTGCTGCCTCACATGCCCAATGACACACACACGTGCACACACATCTCTCTCTCTCTCTCTCTCTCTCTCTCTCTCTCTCTCTCTCTCTCTCTCTCTCTCTGTCTCTCTCTCTCTATCTCTGTCTGTCTGTCTGTCTGTCTGTCTGTCTCTCTCTCTCTCTCTCTCTCTCTCTCTCTCTCTCTCTCTCTCTATATATATATATCTCTATCTCTCTCTCTATCTCTATATATATATATATATATATATATATATATATATATATATATATATATATATATATGGACCTACAAACCTTCCAGTCTCAAGAACAATCTGTCTATAACTGGACCACTGTGTTAAGTCATGGCTTATTTTGTTTTCAAAACCAGTGATGCCTCTGCTGCTAGTCTAGAGGAGTACGTCCTGATGAAGCTAAATAAGCTGGCCGTCTCTAGCGACATGTGAGTACTATTTTCTCCACTCTGATGATTGAAGAGCAAGGATGTTGCCAGGCTTTGGATGTTCCTATTCCATGATTAAAAAAAGATGTAAATTGCGATGGACAGGTTCCTCAGATTGATTTCTGAACTCTATCTTTCCCTTCATCTCCCTTCTGCCTATCCTAATTTATTTGAAGTGAGATTTATTTGAAACAGTATACCATTTTTTACAAAGAAAAGGTACTAAGCTAAGAGTGAATACAAAACCTGCAGGAGGCAGCTTACAAGAACCATTCACTATTGGGTCCAGCACCCCCCTCCCTGTATTTATTATTCTAAATTTGCCTTCAGTAAGCGGTTCCATAATATGAAAGTCTGTACAACTTCTTCAATGCAATCACCGCACAAGTTCAATAATAACAGCAAAGCCAATTTCAAGGTAACTGATGGGTTCTTTTGTGATTTTATTCTTTTTTTTTTTTTTTACCCTTGAGATCGCGCATCGGTGGCCAAGTGGTTGGGCTCCAGACTGGGATCTGGATTTGGTTCGAACTTTGGAGGCAAGCTAGGTCCGACGTTGTGTTCGGTGACGCTTAACATGCATTCCCCTCTTTATCCAGGTGCAAATGGGTACAAGTACAATTTGCTGTGGTAAAACCTGTGTCAGACTAGCATCCTGGCCAGGAGTTGATTATTATCATCTGCTCGCTTCAGGCTAATGAAATCAGGATAGCTCTGGCTCTATGGGCCGTAACGGCCTTTTCCCTTGAGATCACAGCTGATGAACATTAGGGTAAACTTTTAAAAGTTTGTTTATCCTGTTACCTATGACAGTGGGTCACATTTTAAAAGTTTCTTATCCTGTACACACCTATGACAATTAGAATTTTAAAATCTTTTTATCCTGTTAGTTATGACAGTTGACTCACTGTGATGATCATAATAGATCTTGTGGTGTAGACAATTCGACTAGAGGGACGTAAGTCCTGTTGATCATAAGGCTGCACTGGCAACGCTTGTAGATTGTAGCTATTTCTGTCGTCTCTTTAAGGAAGAGGGTTTTTGGCGTTGGATTTTGTTTGATATCTTAAATACATTCTGCTACAACCTTGCTCAGGATAAATTCAAACTCTACTCGGTCACATGCATTTCTTTCGATGTCAATTTGGCAATGACATAAAGTGAAGTGAATGGAGACAACTCCCGTGTCAATCTCATACTTGGTCCTTTATTTTCCTACTTTAAGATACTAGCAGATGGAAATAATTAGGATTGCGTATCTTTTTAAACGTGAATGAAGGAGATTCTGTGTCTATTATTTACTAGAAGATTTGAGTTGAAACAATTTAGATGAAGATCTGAGCAGTATGCAATTGATGGCGCATAAAGGTAAAACAATCTGTACATTTGGGAGGGGGAGGGGGTGGAGGGGGGGACTTTTTCTTTAATTCCATGACTGAAATATCGAAGACAACACCAAGACTATTAATGGGAGTGAAGCATGTTGTTGTCATTTTGAATTTGTCCCCTCAGTCATTTCGTTTTCGCATGCAAAATTGTAAGCCCTGGCAGGGGTTTGTATGTATAAACTGTCTTCTTGTACAAAACATGGAAGGCTTGCTTTTTTTGTTGTTGTGATTATTATGTTGAGCTGGGTTTTTTTATTTTTGTAGCAAAAAAAAAATGTCTGTCAGATATAGTATAATTATTGTCCTTATACACATGTATATACAGGAGAATGTTTCGGACTTCTTCTTAAGCACTTTAGCATTTTGAACATGATTCTTCAATATCTGTGCTAATGGGATGAATTCAAACTTGGCTTTGGTCCACAACGATTCTGTCGATGCAAGGCAGTGGTCAATGACATATTATTATGTAATCAGCCCATAATATCCTCGTTATGATACACAGGTTTGCCTTTTGCCGAATTCATTGAAAATTGAATAAAGCTATTAGGATATGGTAAAATAACTTAAACAACTTTAATAGCCTTGCTCTGATTTTAGAAGAGTTTCAAACGATAAGCAAAGTTATTTTCCATAAGAAATCAAATGATAAGCGAATGTTGATTCGCCAAGACATCAAATGATAGGCGCGAACGCTGATTTAACACATCAAATGATAAGCGAATGCTGATTCATAAGAAATAAAATGATAAGCGAACGCTGATTCATCAGAAATCACATGGTAAGCTTGAACGCTCATTTATCAGAAATCAAATGATAAGTAAACGCTGATTCATCAGGCATCAAATGATAAGCGAAGGCTGATTAATCAGAAATCAAATGATAAGCAATGCTGATTCATAAGAAATCAAATGATTAACGAACCCTGATCATTAGAAATCAAATGATAAGCGAATGCTGATTCATCAGAAACAAAATGATAAGCGAATGCTGATTCATAAAAATCAAATGATAAGCGAACGCTGATTCATAAGAAATCACATGATAAGCGAACGCTTGTTCATCGAAATCAAATGATAAGCGAAAGCTAATTCATCAGAAATCAAATGATAAGCGAAGTTGAATAAAGCTTTCCTTGTCTTCCCATGTGCGTAGCAAAAATAGCATTCTACTGTCCTCCCGTCTGCAGTCTGCATGGGATGGGATAGGAGCTGTGAAAAGTTTTACTTCTTTTCCCTGAGGTTGATAAAAAGTTGATCTGACTTGAACAATTACCTTATTTGACTTGATATGAAAGATCGATGCCAATACATCATTTTGTTGTTGTTGTTGTTGGTGCTATTCATCCAAATTTCCTGCTAAGGTTGAACAACCCCCCTTTGGTTTCATGAGAACCGTAAGGATCATTTCGTTTGCTGTGTGTCCAACGTTTATAATTTTATTGTGTGATTACAGTCTTAGGTAAGGCATCGATCAAATTTGTCAGCATTTGACTTATTGTTACACACACTAGTAGTTGTCCATAGGGGTTGTGTTTTTCTTTTGTTGTTGCCCCCTTTGCAACTCAGGATTTCTGAACTCGTACATGTATGATGATACTAACAATAATATCTTAAACTCTGAGCATTGGACTGTTGTTGAGCCCGGACATTGTGACTGACTGGTAAATTAAGTGTCTGGTTCATTAAGTGGTACTTAGTGGTTATAGGATACATTTAATGGTGACTGGTAAATTAAGTGTAGAATTAGTTCATTGAATGGTAGAATAGTGGTTATTTTTATAGACTGGCATGCTTAGTGGTTATAGTATAATAAATGTATAACAAATTGACTGTTGTTGAGCCATTTAATGGTACGGTGATAGTGGTTATAAGTACAACAAATGATATTAAGGTAAGGGCGCGATGTTAGCGTCGGTGGCTGATGGTTACATTGATTGGCGCACGTAGTGGGTACGGACTTTAGGAGTATCAGACCAACGTCCTGACCAGGAGGTGATGTGTCACCTGTTCCGCTTCCGCTATAAATTAAGTGTGGTACATTGAATGGTAGAATAGTGGTTATTTTTATAGACTGGCATGCTTAGTGGTTATAAGTATACTAAATGATACATTTAATGGTACACGGAGTGACGTGATGATGGTTACATTGATTGGCGCACGTAGTGGTATGTTGGCTGGTAAATTAAGTGAATTGATTGGCGCATTGAATGAGTAGAATAGTGGTTATTTTTTATGAATAGTGGTTATTTTTTATAGACTGGCATGGTAGTGGTTATAAGTATAACAAATGATACATTTAATGGTACACGGGTGGCGTGATGATGGTTACATTGATTGGCGCACGTAGTGGTAAGTTGAGTCGAACATTTGCGTACTACGTCACTCCTTCTTGATTCATTTTAGACGGGCCTCAGTGGTCAGGGCAATTTGTTGGCCTCTCAACACAAAGGGTCGTGGGTTCAAGCTCCAGAGGTCGAAACATTTTTAGTGAGTTTTTAAAAATAGTAAATCTCCCGTCACCCTTGGTCCAGGTAGTTGGATCAGCACCTAGTCATCTCGGAGATGGACGATAATAAAAAAAGGAGGCCCATGTGCAGATCACAATAGTCTGTACACATTGAAGATCCCTTGGCTGTTTACAGTGCAGTTCAGGGTAAATTAAAAATCCTTCCAATGCCCAGAGATCACCTTAGTTGTCGATATGGGTAAATTCAACATCGAAATCAAATCGATTCACCTGAAGTCCCAAGTTTTTCTTGATGATCCAGAATTCCAAGTTGTCTTCATGATCCAGAATCCCAAGTTGTCTTGATGATCCAGTCCCAAATTTTCTTGATAATCTAGGATCCCAAGTTTTCTTGATGATCCAGAATCCCAAGTTGTCTTGATGATCCAAATCCCAAGTTGTCTTGATGATCCAGTCCCAAATTTTCTTGATAATCTAGGATCCCCCAAGTTTTCTTGATGATCCAGAGTCCCAAGTTGTCTTGATGATCCAGTCCCAAATTTTCTTGATACTCTAGGATCCCAAGTTTTCCTTGATAATCCAGAATCCCAAGTTGTCTTGATGATCCAAAATCCCAAGTTGTCTTGATAATCCAGAATCCCAAGTTTCCTTGATAATCCAGAATCCCAAGTTTCCTTGATAATTCAGATTCCCAAGTTTCCTTGACAATTCAGAATTCAAGTTTCCTTGATATCCAGATTCCCATGTCTCTTGATAATCCAGATTCCCATGTCTCCTTGATAATCCTGGGTCCCAAATTTTCTTGATAATCCAGATTCCTAAGTTTCTTGATGATCCAGAGTCCCCAAAATGCTCTTGATGATACAGGATCCCAATTTTATTGATGACCCTGAATCCCAAAATTTCGTGATCCAGGGTCCAAGTTTTCTTGATCCAAAGTCCCAAAATTTCTTGATGATCTAGGTAGGTACTTGGGCGCATATCGAATGTGCAGGCTGGATTTCCTGTTATACGTATAGTGTTAAGGACCCCGACTTCATTCGGACTGTCGTCCATCAAAGTGTGTGTACACCTCGCAAGGGTGACGTGGAAAAAACCCCAACCGGTCGTTTAGTAGCTCGCCTTTTAAATTTTTTTCTTCTTATCTCTTTTGAAGACCCAAGGCAAATGCTGACGTGAATGCTGCGCTTTGTTGTTGTTTAATACGGGGGTACAGGGACAGGGGTGGCTGGCTGGAGGGTGGGGGGTGGTCGTTGATGATTAAAACAAAATTATTTGCTCATTTACAAAAGGGCTTTTAATAATAATAATAATAATAATAATAATAATAATAATAATAATAATAATAATAATAATAATTTAAAAAAAAAGAAGGGATTTAAATACTGGACATTTATGTCAGAATGCTCATCGTCTGATAAAGTATAATTTAAAGCGTCGATTTCCACTTGGTTGCAATACACATACTGAATAAACACGGCTAGAAGTGCAAGAGATACACAAAGGCATAGTTTTTCAAGTCAACATTTATTCTTTCACGCTATGTCATGGATCTTATAGAGCAGTTTATAATTATCATTTTAACATGATGGTTATAATAATAATATGTAGTTCAGAGACAGTCACATTGCATGGACAACCATATAAGACATTCACCTTTAATCAGGTCAGGGTGGGGGTGGGGGGTGGGATGGGGGTTACATTTGGGTTATAACATAGACAGATTCATGGTACAGGTAAATATTGGGAATAAAAGAATTATTTGCTTTGAAAATGATCACTTTCATAGTTATTCAATAAGATGGATTTTGTCTTAGTTACAATACAACACTTATCATGTTTAATTACAATACCTATATATTATATTATGTATATACGTACAGAGGATGACAATTACACGCACGTATAATCTCTCTCTCTCTCTCTCCCCTCTCTCTCTCTCTCTCTCTCTCTCTCTCTCTCTCTCTCTCTCTCTCTCTCTCTCTCTCTCTCTCTCTCTCCCCCCTCTCTCTCTCCCTCCCTCTCTCTCTCTCTCTCTCTCTCTCTCCCTCTCTCTCTCTCTCTCTCTCTCTCTCTCTCTCTCTCTCTCTCTCTCTCTTTCTCGGTTTCTATCTATCTATCTATCTATCTATCTATCTATCTATCTATCTATCTGTCTGTCTGTCTGTCTGTCTGTCTGTCTCTCTCTCTCTCTCTCTCTCTCTCTCTCTCTCTCTCTCTCTTTCATTACTCTCTCCCTCCCTCCATCCTCTCTCTCTCTCTCTCTCTCTCTCTCTCTCTCTCTCTCTCTCTCTCTCTCTCTCTCTCTCTCTCTCTCTCTCTCTCTCTCTATATATATATATATATATATATATATATATATATATATATATATATATCTCCCCCCCTCTATCTCTCTCTCTCTCTCTCTCTCTCTCTCTCTCTCTCTCTCTCTCTCTCTCTCTCTCTCTCTCTCTCTCTCTCTCTCTCTCTCTCTCTCTCTCTCTGTGTCTGTCTGTCGGCCTGTCTGTCCTCTGTCTCTGTCTCTCTGTTTCTGTTTATCTGTCTGTCTGTCTGTCTGTCTATCTGTCTGTCTGTCTGTCTGTCTGTCTCTCTTTCTCTCTTCTCTCTCTCTCTCTCTCTCTCTCTCTCTCTCTCTCTCTCTCTCTCTCTCTCTCTCTCTCTCTCTCTCTCTCTCTCTCTCTCTCTTCCACACACACACATGCACACAAACACACACCAAGCTGCGTGATACATTTCTGCCTATACTGTTATGTATTGTTTGTATAGATATCCATCCTCATGTATGCGAATCATTCGAGTTTGTCACAAAGATCGGCAATAAAATCAAACGTGCGCAGTGTTACGTAATTCATGAAACCGATCACTCACGCGGCGTAGTGTTGGCTAAAGTGTGCCGATATCCATGAAAAGAGGTCTTTACGGTATTGGCGGCGGCCGCTCTGTGGCGTTCATTGGGTGGATGGGATGGGTGTGGGGGGGCGGGGGAGGGATGTTGACCTGTTTCCTGATGTATGCTGAATGTGCAGGGTGGGGCAGGGGGTGATCCGATTGCCAAGCGAATTCGGCCACCCACCACCTTCCACGTGGCCGCCGTCAGTCGTCCGAAGCACAGAGCAAACCAGATGGCGGCGTCTGAAGCACAGAGTAAGCTGGATGGCGTCGTCAGCGACAGAGTAAGCCGGATGTCGTCTGAAGCACAGGAAATGCCGGATGGCGTCGTCTGGCACAGAGTAAGCCGATGGCGTCGTCCGAAGCACAGAGTAAGCTGTGGATGGCGTCGTCCGGAAGCACAGAGAAGCCTGATGGCGTCGTCCAACAGGAGTAAGCCGGATGGCGTCGTCCGCAGCATAGAGTAAGCCGATGGCGTCGTCGGACAGAGAGCGGATGGCGTCGTCAGGCAGATTAAGCTGGTGGCTGCCGTTTCAAGGGTTGTCTCGGCTCGAACGAGGCACGCCCATATTATGTCAAAACAGATGGCAAACTCTGATGCGAAACTGTAAGTGCCTGAGCCGACCATAGAAGTTGAAGGGTATTATTATCTTCCAACACCTAGGATTATTAATATTGTCCAACCTCAATACTAATACACAGGCGTTTTATGTCACGTGCTTCCTTCGATGCTGCCTCCCTGCGGCCTGACAGGGGCATGTTTGCCACACGGAGAAATAAGCGTCAGGCTTACTGCACAGTGTCTTCATTTTAGTGGCGTTCTCTCGATTAGCAGAACAATAAATCCAGTAGCTCATGTCATATCCCTTTAATTACTTCCTCTTGTGTACAGAATTATCCTCATCATGAGCCGAATGACCATGTCTCGTATTCATATCCTTTACAATTCACCAAACCGTTTGTTCATAGAATTGATCGCTCACGTCACGAGTTAAAGTGTACCATATCCTCAGCCGCTTTCACCGTCACCTTA